>JASMMZ010000010.1:5320283-5563351 GCA_038502455.1 Anisogramma anomala | reverse complement strand
GAGAAGAGCATGCTGGA
The DNA here is from genome assembly GCA_038502455.1 of Anisogramma anomala. Taxonomy (NCBI): domain Eukaryota; kingdom Fungi; phylum Ascomycota; class Sordariomycetes; order Diaporthales; family Gnomoniaceae; genus Anisogramma; species Anisogramma anomala. The sequence goes on along the minus strand of JASMMZ010000010.1, from coordinate 5,563,334 downwards.
GGTGTTCAATGGCGAGGTCGGGCGGCGGCTGTTCGAGGCGGTGTGCAGCCACCTGAAGCGGCAGCGGGTGTCGCCCGAGGGCGCGCTCAAGCTGACGGCGGACATGTCGCTGTACTACCGCTTCGCGGTCGAGACGCTCAAGAACAAGGACCTGGAGCCGTACTTCACGGCGCTCAAGACGCTCAGCACGATCTACCTGATTGCCCCGCAGGACGAGAAGGACATGCCGCGGTTCGCCAGGCAGATGGCGGAGATGATCGCGGATGAGAAAAAGTCCTTTGACGGCGTCTTCCGCGCGGAGGATGTCAAGAAGTTTGCGGCGCGGCGGGCGGACTGGTACCAGGTGAAGGGCTATGTGGAGACGGCGATCGATGGCAAGTGCTGTGTGATGTGAGATTTGGCGGCAGACCCGACCCACTCCGATATTGGATTGGGTACGGAGGACTTGGGGTTCATTTGTTGCATGGTTGAAGCATGGCGTTTCGGGGCGCAAAACGCGGCCGGCTGGCTTCCTTTGGGTTTGGGGTGTTGCAAGCCAGGCTGTGTGTTCGGCGCATATAACGCACGTATCGTTGAATACACAAGCATTGCAATATATATTCTCCACCAAGCGCCAAGGCAAAGAAATGTCCACCGTGGAGCCTGGATTTACTGTCCAACCCACGGACGGACTCGTTGGGTGGTGACTACGGATGTACACAGCTGGTGCTGCCAACGGGCAAGGCTCGTCTGATTAGACCAGGGCTCCATCACCGACCCCATCACACCATGGAACGAACGTACAGACGTCGCCGCCGGAGTTCTTGACCACCTGTTGTTCCACCCTCCTTGATCCACTGGCCCTGCACACTACCACCCGTAGCGTAGGGGTTCGGGATAGTCACCTCTGGAATGGCCACTTTCGCCTCTTCTGGGATTATCACCTCTGGGACTGTGGAGTGGAATTTAGCATAGTTACCGCGGACCCCTGTGTCTTTTCGTCAAGAAGTACTTAGGGCGGGGACCTGCTTGCAGTGGACACCCCATGGTGTCGCCGGACCGGTTCGCCCTGATCAATGATGGGGCAGGCGGACTACACACACGCCACTGCATTTATAAATTCGGGGGCTTGCAGGACTTTGGAGCCGCCGTGATCTTTTCCATCTCTGGCATTTCAAGCCCATTCTGATGCGCCTGCATGCCGTTACCTCTTTGCTACACCAATCTTGCCCCTGACTCCCCCCCCCCCCCCCCGCAAAACGCCAGTAAATATATGCCTTTCAGTGCAATGTTTCCGAGGCGTGCGACGAGTGCCCGGCAGGCGCCTAGTTCTTTCCGGCGGCCCCGAAGTCCAGTTTCCGCGCGACCTGCGTCCCGCGGTCGTCCTCGACCTGGCCCGGCCGCCGCTTCAGGTCGGCGCCCATCTTCGCCTCGCCGTCGCCACCGCCGCCGCCGCCGCCGCCGCCGCCACCCTTGCGCGGCAGGTCCTGCTTGCGCGTCGGCGGCGGGTGCGTGTGCCACCACGGGTGCTCGAGCATCTCCCGGGCCGTGATGCGCCGGTTGGGGTCGAGCGTCAGCGTGCGGCACAGCAGGTCGACGCCGGGCACGCCGACGGTGCCGAAGGGCCCGAGGAAGGCGTCGCGCGGCTGCACGGGGTTGACGGCCTCGGGCTGCACGTAGCCGTCGAGCTTGCTGACGCCCGGCCAGACGTCCTCGGTGGGCGTGCCGATCTGCTTGCAGATGAGGGCGATCTGGTCGATCTCGGTGTTGCCCGGCAGGAAGGGCACGCGCAGGATGACCTCGGCCATGACGGTGCCGACGCTCCAGACGTCGACGGCACCGCTGTAGTGCTTGGCGCCGTAGAGCAGCTCGGGCGGCCGGTACCAGCGTGTGATGACGTTGGAGGTCATCGGGGAGTAGGGGTCGGCAAAGGAGCGGGCGAGACCAAAATCGGCGAGCTTGACGTCGCCGTCGGCCGCGATTAGCAGATTGTTGGGCTTGATGTCGCGGTGGAGGACGTAGTTTTCGTGGCAGAACCACACGGCGCGCACCAGCATGCCCATCCAGGCCTTGATGTCGGCCGTGCCGTAGCGGATGCCGTCGTGGTCGCGGATGAGTATCTCCAGGTCGCCGAGCGGCAGGTACTCGAGCACGAGGCAGACATTCTGGTCTTTGGTGGAGAAGACGGAGAGCAGGGATATGATGTTCGGGTGCGAGAGCTCCTGCAGGTGTTTGAGTTCGCGCACGGCGTCCGGGGCGAGGCCTTCGGTATACTCCTTCTGCTTCTTGATCTTCTTGATGGCGACAAGCTGGGAGGGGTCGGCGCGGGCGTATCCTAGATTGACGATAGCATAGGTACCTTCACCGAGCTTCTTTCCTGCAGAGCTCGAGCAGTTAGGTGTTAGCAAGCGCTTGAATGACGCGCATCGCAGAAGGTGGATGGTCATCCCACGCACCCTTGACGTATTTCTTCCGCTCCTCGAGGTTCATCTGCTCGGCCAGGTCCATCATAGGTGGCTGTGGGGGTTTGCCGGCTGGCCGTGACGCCTGTGGTGTTCCATTGGTAGAGGAAGGATGATTTGAGGTCGGTCGTCGAAGAGGGGAGAGGACGGCTTTGAGGCTGGACTGGATGGGATGGGAAGGAGGGGCGACAAGTGGTGAGGCCGCCATCTTTCTAGAGCCCGTCTATGGTGTTTTCAGTGCGAGCATGGAAGAGAAGGACTCGAAGTCGGATGATGATCGCAAGCCGTGGAGAATGGCAACGTCCGAGTCAGGTCCAAGAACGCTACAAGTTTACTCGGCTTGGGCCGCCAGGGACCGGGGCCGGGAGGCCCGAAGCCCGAAGCCCGAAGCCAGGGGTCCACTTTCACGGACCCTAGCACCCCCTGTCACGGCTTATTCAGCCCCTGTGCCAAGCAGTACAGTACACAGTACACCGCACTGTGTATTGTTTGTACTGGGGTGGACCCTTCCCTTCTTCCCTTTTCGAGCACACTACCTAGTATACGCACACACATCCCATCGACATCGTTATTTACACGAGCCTCCCGTCTTATTCTCAAGGCTGAGTGCGACACGTAAGAGATGCGCCATGAGCCAAGCTCTGCCTCCGTCCAATATCGCTGTCGCCGTCTCAAGGACTCGCAAAACGACTCGCAAAACGAGCGCGTACATAGTAATTGGTGGCTTGGCCGTTTTCGTAACGCGTGACATCATCGCTCGCTTTTCCCACCATGTCTCGCCACCCGCTCATGATTTGAGAAACAGAACCAGCTTCTTAGCTACTTATGTGGTGGCCTTTGCCTTTGCCTCAGCCTCCGTTATCACGGTCGTTTGGCCTGCATTCATTTTCTTGACACACTGGCCTCGCCATACCTCCATTCTCCCACCATGCTGCGATTATCGTACTGGGTCTTCCCCATCGTCGCGGGCCTCGTGTGGCTCGGGACCTTGCTCGGGTTGCTACTTCACTGTGTGTAGCCTTCATGTCCCACAAATTTGCAAACCTTGTCGCTGATTCTAGCGTGGAGGGACCATCGACATGAATCATGTGCGCTACACATCCATGGAACCAGGACAGAACATCGCCTACATATCAGACGTCGGTGCTCAAGAACTTAAGCCCCTGTTCATCACCGGATGCGTCATCACTACCATCCTGCTCGACATCAGCTTCCTCTCCGACCGCTGGCTGCGACACCGCGGCCGCTTGGTGCCCAACACGACGCGCGGCGAGAAGATCCTGTCGGGCCTGACCATCTTCTGGGCTCTGATCGGGACCATCGGTCTGATCCTGCTCAGCATCTTCGACACGGCCCGCCACCCGTCGCTGCACGACCTGTTCCTGGGCTTCTTCGTCATCGGGTACCTGCTCTCGGCCGTCTTCATCTGCTGGGAGTACCAGCGCCTCGGCGTGCGCAACCCGGAGCACAACATCCTCGCGGTCTCGTTCTGGATCAAGCTCGCCTTCGTGCTCGTCACCGTCGGCCTCGCGGTCCCGTTCGTCGTCTTCACCGCCAAGGGCGGCACCGCTAAGAACAACGCCGCCGTCCTGGAGTGGGTCATCGCCGCCGTCTTCTCCTTCTACGTCTTCTCCTTCTACGTCGACCTGTACCCGGCCGTCTACACCAAACACAGCGGCAACTATCGCACTAAGAGCTGGGATACGAGCCGCCGCGCGGTGCGCGAGACGGAGGAGGGCAGTGCGAGGAAACCGTGGCACTCGCATGTGTAGGGTCTGCATGAAAACGCTTGGAATAGCCTCTTGTCGTGATGGGACGGAGAAGGAGGAGGATGGGGACGCCTCGGCAAGGCACGGATGGGGAGGGACTACGATACCCGGTAGCATACAGCTTTGTTTGGACGGCGTTCATTCGGGTCGGTGCTGGCTTATGCACAGCTGGTTTTGTCTTGCACACTGAGCCACTGCAAATACGCTACTACGGCAGCAAAGGACAAACGTACATACTTCGTTCTTAGCCAGGCTGTAACTACATAAACACTTCCAACTGTACGTGGCTTCCAATTGTACGTGGTCTTGGCGCCGCCGGCTTTGCTATTCTACGTTTTGACTTAGCGTTTCGGGCCACTACCAGCGTATGCTTCGTTGCATGGCACGGGGGTGTCTTGGGAGGAAACCACGTACCTATTCAAGTGACCCAGAAGCTGGAGAAATCATGGCAGCAAAATGTACATTGAGTTTGACTGGCTCTTCGTTGAGCGAGGACCGACCCTAGCCCCTGCATTCCTGAGTGCGGTGATCCGCGCCCCCTGCTCCGCGCCTCCCTGTCAGGTGCGTGCAACGCACGGGCTGCGGTATGTGCCGCAAGCCCAACCGCGGTACGTGCTTTATATCCAACTATTACGGGCTAAAATAGAAGTTGATTTATAATAATAGTAAGTGGATTTGTGCCATCGCATAAAAATAAAAGTAAAAATTAGAAAAATGATTTGAATTATAAACTTTGTGTTGGTAGGCTTTTATCGTTGCATCGTAGTCGATTCGAATCGTGGTCGAAGTAACTGGTGTATTGCATTGAAAGTGGGGGCGTGTTACTTCTAAGTTTGGCAGACCGCTAGCCGGTCTGCACACTAATTTGTATGGCCGACTGCTTTGGCCCGTGCCCCACTTTGAAGTGTGCACCTACTGTACTTGACTTACAGTCAATACAGTCAATCCCACAAACTGTAGTCAATTTGCAATCAGTATAATCAACTAACTATAAGTATAGTTGACTTGACTGTACTACATTTGACTGCTATTCCAATAGTCTTAGTAAATCGTTCGTATTAGATAATTAATTAGTTGTATTACGTTACTAAAGCGCTTTCAAACTAGTTTTTAATACGAGTAAAGGAATTGTTACAAGGTTTAAGAATCTATATTTCAAAGGTCGAAGGATATCTCTCTAAGCTATAGCTACTAGTAAATAACTTAAATACCATCGGATAAAAAGATTGAAGATAATATGTAAAGGGACTAAGCTAAAGCTATTACCTATAACGTTTAGATACTATCTATTATCCTTGATAAAAAGAGAGAGAGAGAGAAGGAACCCTCTGTCAAGGAGCTGCTATAGACTACAAAAAAGGGGTGGCCCAATCACATAATAAAATGACTCCTAAGCATCGTAAAAGCATAGTAACCGCTAGAGCTACATCTTTAGTAATTACTAGCTCATATATCAGCTTGTAATACAATATTCTTACAAGAATAGTAACTCGTGGGGAAAAGTTACTTGTAAATACTACAAATTGTACTTATTTATATGTATTAAATACATAAACGATATAATAAGTATAATTATTATTATACCTTATTTCTGAAGATTTTTTTTCTCGAAATCTTCAATTAAGTCTCTATAATACTTTAGGTCAACAAAGCTTATATACCTATCTTTTTTAGCTTAAATCCTTTTCATTATACAAAATATTAAATTTGTTACCTAAGATAACAACGTTGGTCAAATCGATTATTTATGAATTTTTCAACTTATTAGTAGACATTTATTATTAAAATATAATCGATTTAAATCTCTGATCGAAGTAACTGTTATTTTATTGCAAACAGTAATCTGTTACTTCTAAGTTTAATAGATCACTAACCGGTTTACACACTATTTTATATAGCTAATTACTTAGCTTATGCATTCGTCTAAAGTAGGTACCTATTATACTGAATTGTTATTAATACACTTAATTGGATGAACAATGGTGTTGATTTTCAATAGTTATAACCAACATTTAATCAATATAATCAACTTAACTATACTTTAATCATATTGGAATAGTAGTAATTACAGTGTAATTAGCCAACATTATTATTAGTAAAATTAACTATAATAACTACAAGTTGAGTGTATTGTTTTATAGATATATTGTAAAGTTAAGAATAGTATGCACCCACTTCATACTAGGGCACAGGCCAAGCAATTAGCTATACAAAATAGTATGCAAACCGGCTAGTGGTCTACGAAACCTAGAACAATACATTCACTATATAACCATATAATACTACTATTACTTCAATCGATTCGAATCGATAACGTTGTAACGTCTAAAGTCCTACTAATACTAATCAGTATTTATTAGGTTAAGAATAGATTAGCAATATATAGGAACAAGTTACTTTCTAGTTACTTTTTGTGATAGACCAATATAGAGGAAATATTTTTGCAAAAAACTTTTGTGAATTACGTCCGCTTTCACAGCAGTAAGTAATGAAAATTTTTAGGTTTTGTCGGTTTTTACGACAGCTTAAAGGTAGCAATGGTATCGCTATTATTGAAAACCTCAATAAATCCTTGTAAAAAAAATTAATGTTGCAATTGACTGTTATAAGTCTTAAAAATCGTCAAATTGATAAACAGCTGATTTAGTATTACTGCGGATGTTATTAGTGTAAAAACGACTAGATTTTATAGCTTATAACCTTTGGATTATAAAGAACAGTAACAAATAACCTTTGACTTTATTTTTATACAAAATTTTGTTTTTAATATAAAGTTTTCATCTTTATATTGATTTTTTGTCTTATTTTATATTATAATAGTTAGTTGAATACGTTAATATCGCTATTTTAAATTAAAATACGAAGAATCGCCAAGTCGCGCTTAAGAAAAGGTATGTCGCGTGATTTTATATCAAATTCTTTAGTTATTTTATTCAAAACACTTGGTCTTTATATTCCTAAATCGTCAACTTCCTTCACTTAAACCAACATATTAAGGTGACACTCAGTCAAAAATTTATAAAGGTAAGTAAAGTTTTTGAAATTATTTTTTCCAATTATTACTATATAAAATTATGGATCAAGGATATTAACGGAAATGTAAACTTTAAAGATATTCCAGAGCTCAGTAATATTAGAAAACTGCTATAAAAAAGAATTCTTTTTTTCTCTGTTGAGCTAGTCTTTTGATCCTTTACTCGTCTTATAAAGGGTATATAGACGATAACAGCAAAGCTTGAAATAAAAGTAAACTTAATATTGGGTTTATAACCTTTATATCCCTTTACTTTATTATGAAAATCCTTATAAAGCATGGTGTACTGGGTTCTGCTTCTGTTATTAACTATTTAGTTGGCTATAATAACGGTTGTTTAAAACAGGTAGAGCCACAAGTAATATGTCACTTTTCCGGTAACAGTCTAGGTCCTTATCTTTTCCAATATTATCTTATTAAAACGTTCGGAAATACCGTTTTATTTAAGGGTATATAGTTTAAAAACTTAAGGATAAAAAAAAGTCAGGAAATATTTTCCTAACTAAATAGTTAATAAACTCGTTTCCTCTGTAGAGGATTCAGAAATTTATTATATATCTTATACCTTCAATTATTTCGTTTAATATATGATAACCGGCTTTTAGTTCCTTACCAGGAGATATAATAGCTGTATTATAAACTTTATAGCCATACTTAATATTTATAACCATTAGGTTATAGCGTTCGCTTCTTAGCCTAATAGTTATTTTTAAAAAGATATTAAATACTTAAATAGACCTTCCGTTTTCTAGGAAACCATATTAAATACTTGGTGGTTAACGAGTATTTTTTGGAAAGTTTATAAGGGGCATAGATAAGGTCGAAATCCTCCGTTTTCTAGTTTCTTTTTAGACTGTCCAACAATTTAAATTTTTTTATTAACCTTGGGCTGATATAACCAAACCTGGTATACCAAAGAAAAGTATTGAAGGACTTGGTAGTGGCTATTTTCATTACATTATGATGAAATTGTTACATAGCTTAGATAATAGTGTAGTCGCTAGTTATAGTGGTAATGGTTTCTTTAATTTTAAAGTTAACTAATAATAAGTTCTTAACTTTAAAACATAATCTATAAAACTTTAATAGGCTAATTAGTTTTAAAATAAACTCAGGGTAATAAAAACTATTGTGGAAAGTTGGGGTATTATAATTATAACCTTTTTTAAACTTAACTGATATTTAAACTATTCCTTTACCAGTTAGTTGAATAATACCTCTCCCTGTTCGTAATCCGGTGTAGTTTTCGCCTTACATTTCGAGATATAACAACCATTTTTCGTTATTAAAAATATGGAAAGATAAGCCTAAATCAGATTTAATAAAGTTTAGAAAATAGAGTTCATTAATTGCAAAATAATGTTATAATATAAAAAGGGAGGGAAAAACTTAAAACTTAACGTTAAAAGTAAGGCTTATACTAAGGTAATATCTGTATCTAGTACGGCTTTAAATTGGTTGTTTTGGCGGTTTAACATAAAAAGTGGAATCCTTAACATTAAAAGTAGATACTTTAATGTTAAAAGTGGATAACTTAAAGCGGGTATACCCGTATAAGATATGGCCTTTAATTGGATCAAATTATCCAATGTAGGGTTTTATATAAGGCTTTATATGGTTAATTATATAATTAATTATAGTAGCACTATAAAGTTATAATACTATAAGTAGTAAAGGTTTTTTACTCTACTATTGTTAATGGTAATAGTATCTGCTTTTTCTTCCTTACTAATAAATTTATCAGCGTTGGAAAGCTATAGACCTAGATATAATACCTAATAAGCTCATACTAAATAGGCTTTATAAAAGCCTATAAGTTAGTTTTTCTTAAATCAACTGATACGTTATTTTTGGTTAACAGGTGATTTATTCTTCGGTATTTTTTGGATAATTGAATTGAGCGTTTCTTTTTTCTCCTCAAAGCTAGTTTTTGTCTTGGAAGTCTAATTGTAGTTTATATAGTAATAAAAGAACGGCTTTCCTTAATTCACTTTATATACAGACTTTCTAAACTGGAAACTCGAGTTTTATATAGGTCATAAATTATAGGGAATAATTAATATCTTCAACCTAACAACCTTAATAATTTAATTTTCTTTTGGTATTTTAGAAGGTTGCTACAGAAAAGACTAAGTTAAATAGTGTAAAGAGTAAAGGAAACGAAGTTTTTCAAAAAGTTTTTAGTAATAAATCAGTCTCATGCCTTAGTATATGTTAATTAACTTTCATAAGGCTTTATATGGATCCCTAATACCTACGATAACGGCTAAAAATTCTAAATTGATAGAAGAAGTAATCATTCTGTAAGTCCGAATTTGGGTACATATAGTTTTTAAAATCTTTACAAGACAATAGTCGATAGGCGTAAGTAAGTGAATATAGTTATTTTCCCTCAAGACTATATTTATTTCAATCTTAAAGATATGTTTTAAGATGTCAAAACAATTATTGTTTATAATAAAGCTGTTGGTAGGCCTTAAATATTACAATGTTGTCGATTTAGTTGGTCAAAGTAACAGTAGTATTGCGTGGTCAGATGGTAGATGTATTGTTCTAGGTTTGGCAGACCGCTAGCCGGTCTACACTGTAATTTGTATAGCCAATTGCTTGGTCCGTGCCCTAGAATGAAGTGCAGCGTACTGTACTCGACTTACACCCAATGAGGTAAGTCTCTATAAAGCAATACACTCAACTTACAATTCAGTATAGTCAACTTTACTATAAGTAAAGTTGACTTACTACACTGCATGTAATACTATTCTAACAAAAGCCCTTAATAGCTATTGCCAAAATTTTAATGATTGTAAAGATTAACATTTCATAGTCTTTTAGTAATTATAACTTAAGTTTTATAAGTTGTTTCCTTTCTTTAACGTTCAAAAAGGGTTTTCAATGTTTTCTTCTTCTTTCTTTACTGGCGTAATAATACCCATAGATTTGGGTTGTTCTGGTTTTCTAAAGCGTTTTTCAAGCTTAGCTAATAGTCTTTCGTACAAGTTAATGACTAACTTAAGCCTTACTGATTTTGAAGAACTGGTGGTTTTGGCTTTAGCTTTTACTTCCTTATCAGTAAGATTATTATTGTTGATAGTTTGAATCTCTTGCTTAGCTTTAACCTTACAGGTATTACCAGCTTACTTTCTTCCTTTACTTAATAGAGTTTCAGGTTCCAAAGCCCTTAAATCAATCGTAGTAGCTTTGAAACGTAGAAATCTAAGGAATAGGAATTTAACCGGAGCAAAAGAACCTGTAGGCCTTAAGGGATTGGAAGTAATAAAAGTCCTCTATAAAAGAGGACCATTATCACTGATATTGCCGTAAAATAGCCCTGGTGATAGAAGCAAGCCACGTTTTGAAGATGTTAAAGAGACATCATCAAAGGTATCAGATAATCCAGAAGAAGTGAATATTTTGATATATATAAAAGGAATTAACTGATTTAATTAGTTATAGTATACAATTGTACTAATAATATGTTAAAGTTACTACACAAAATATATTATATAAGCTTATAGATTCAAGCATTCCAAAATCTACATGGAGAACTTGATATATATTCAAGTTATAATCAAACATATCCTGATAAAAATCTCGATCAGGATCGAAACTCCTTTACTAGTCAATACTAGTATATACTAGTAAATACTAGTTCCTCTGTACTAGTAAATACTAGCCTAAGAAGCATCTTTGTGCTAATTTTTCATACTAGTCAATACTAGTACTCGAACTAGTAAAACACTAGTACTAATGGTAATATATACAACTCCGGTAAATTCCTCATCCTTTAGTGTTATAGTATTTAGTATTTGAAGTTTGTACTAAGTACTAACTGGCCCTGTTGTTCTTATTGACTCTGCCGTTAAGTTATATGCTGTGTGACTGTACTTATTGTATATTTCAACAAGAACGCTATATATTACAAATAACGTCTTATTCATTTCTGTATTGCCTCAATATCTGGTATAATACTTTAAAATACTTATTCTGCATAACGGTCGCAAATGTTAAATAAATACATGAGGTTATGATTTTTATTATTATAACGACAATAGAGGTTTCTACTTATAAGGTAGTATAAAAAAGTATGGTAGGCGATTCATTACATTATTTATGGATTATTGTTAGTATTTTTATGTTAGTTAATGGTTTTAGGCTTTTTTTCATACTTAATCTATTTGCTTTTCAAGTTTGTAACATATTTAATGTATTCTCAATTTAAAGTAAAAGATAATTATATATAATATATTATTTGTTTCGATTTATATTTAAAAATAGTATAGCATGTTAAACAGAAGCGCTATTTACTATAAATCCAACACTTTTTTTCATTTAAAGAGAATTTTCGTATCTAACTTAAAGATTTTGAAAATGAGTAATATTCTCTTCATTACATGATATAGTAGTTAGGTCACTAAGTCCGGGTCTTTTATTAGTCATATTGGTTGAGCTTATTGTATTTGCGGTTGATTTAATATATATAGAAGGGGTTTTCATCGTCGTTGTTAAATTTTAAAGATTGAGAATATATATTAGTCGAATTTGGTACCCGTATTATTACGATTGTAAGCAAAGATAGCCATTTGTTAAAAATACTTTATAGGTGACTTTAGGGTATTATAAAGCGTATTCGATTTTTTTGTAGCCTGTAACGGTTTAACGGACTTATTAATGTAGTATACCTTCGCCAGTTTCTATATTCCTTATTATTTGTTGGTAAAACATCAACCTGTCAAACATTTGATTTAGGAGGTTCATTTTTCTTTTCGATTTTTTTTTTTTATCTAGTATATAAAACCACTTGATGATGTTCCATTTTATATGGTATTAGGCGAGGTTAATATTGTATTTGAAGTAATCTTTGAAACCGTTATAGATTTTTTGAAATGCAGAGTAATTCGTTGAATACCAAAGGTAATCGTCTTGGGTTTGTCTAGTAAGGATACTAGGAAACAAAGAGTGAAAGCCTGGCAACTTAATCCTCATTTAGCAGTAAATATTGAAAAACGGGCGTAATTTGAAGTTGAATAGATTGCATAGCTTATTGTTATACTTTTCCTATCCTCTTTAAATTTTAACGAAAGTAGTGATTATCGCGTAATCTATATTCACTATGGGGATATCACGAGGGGAGAAAGTGATGTATTGGTCGTAAGAACCCTTTGACTCTTTTGACCGGTGTTGGGGAAGGTAGTGTTAATGGGTAGGATAGTTATCTTTGGCAAAGTTTAGAGGGAAAAAGCCAGTGATCGTACCCATAGTAGGTTTACATATAAAGTCGCTTTTTCCTTGATTGGTTTGCTGAAATTGGACATGTTAAGAGGCTTAGGTGAAGGGAACTTGAGTATTTTCTCGGGGCACTTGGTAATAATCTACTTAGTATTGAAAGGTTTATTAAGGTTCTTATTTACTTGACTGATAAACTTGAAGATTTGTTATATGTGTGTTAATTAATTCTTTACAACTAGCGTTATTACTCTGTAAAAGATTTTGGGTAATAGGATTAGAGGAATTTATTTGTTCAGTAGGGCCTTATAAACGTGTATAAGTACGATGAGGAACGTTTTCACCAGCAGTATCTTTGCCCTTAGCTATAGTTTATTAAGAACTTTTATCTATTTCGTATTTGTAAATTGCATTTGCCAGATTACCTTTCTTCCCTTCTTTTTCAAAGAGGTCAACTTCTCGATCTTTTTACGTTTTATTTAACCTACTAAAGTTTAATTTTTTTTAATAATAGTATTATCTAATTAAAAACAACATATCTGATATTAACTTACTAATTAATCATCTTCGACCTAATATCAAATTTCTTGGAATAAGTGTATGAACCACTTTATTAAGAAAGGTTAGAGGCCTACAATGTAAACTCTAATAGTATCTACCTTTGAGAAAATTTTTCAAATCTAGGCACTCTTAGCACCATTACTTTATATGCATTTTATTTCACCACAACACCACTAATCGGCTTTTCCACCACTTGAATCGTTTCTAGAAACCCCTTTTTGGTTATAAAGACCATCGTCGGCCTGGCATATCACTTATATAGCGGTGTATCTAGAAAAAAGCCTTTATAAATAGCAATTTTGTCCCTCGCCACTTATATCAATATAACCTTTCAAATTTATACTTATACCACGATATAAGTATAAGTCTGGTTTTTGCATTTAAAGGCTTTTATGGCCTTTACTATAAACGCTCGCATTTAATGGTTTTATTTATTTGTTTGTTTCGAGCTGTTATCATTTACCAGCATCCTACTCACTTAGCAAGGCTTTCGCTTTCGACTATACTTTGGATACTTAGCTGTCCACAAAAGACTTTTTCAACACACCATCCGGTCAGTGGTTTACCTGATTTTACGATTTTTTTTACACTTCTTAAGTTTGCAGCCCGTAGTAATAAGGTGATTTAAATCGTAAAGTCTATTTTTTCAGCGAGTTGTGAAGTATATCATCCCTAGCGACACGGGCTTTCGACCGAAATATATTTGTTTTATAAGCTTTTTACTATCCTAAGGCTATCAGATCTTCGATATGAGTAGGCATTAAACAGGGATTAAAATGGGGACATAACACAGCCTGACTAAAGCTATAGTTTTTAAGCCCTTACGGTTTTTTAAATGATAGGGTATCTTGAAGCTTTAATTGAAAAGTTGATTGAAAATTCGGTTTCCTATTAAAGGTTTTACCTAATAGTTTATTTCATTGGTAGAAGCTTTATTTCTTTTTATATTATAGATATAATAGTTTGAAAACTAATATTTAATAAACCTAATGGTAGGTCGTCTCTTTCCAACTATATAAATAACACCAATATAAATGCGATCTATATTCATTATAAGGGAAAGGCTTATCAATAAACCAGAGATGTATATGGTTAATATAAAGCTCCTTTAATAGACATTTAATAACTATATATAGCATAAGGTTCAGAAATTAGCTATAAGTATAAAAGATACGTTTTTAGTTTACATATTTATATTACAAAGAATAGTATGGTTCATTCAATAGGTTAAAAGATATAATCTAGAAACGGGGAATTGAATAGGGTGGTGATTGTAAAATGTAAGGACATCAGATTACGAGCCTTTTTCCCAGTATAAATAACTTAACATTAGCAAGGATTATACTACACCAACTATATAGTGGGTCCTGTATAGTATCAGTACATTTTTTCAAAAAAAAAAAAAAAAAAAAAAAAAAAAACTTACCAATCAATGATTGATAACTATTATTAATTGGTTAACATTCATATGTATACGCAAAAGTGTAGTATTAAAAATGATAAGTAAAAATTTTAACTACTATAGCAAAGCTTACAACAGTTAAAACAAGTCTGTAAAAATAAAAAGCAGGTAGTACAAGTGCTTGCCCCACCCAAATCTAACAATTAATAAATATAAACTCAAAATTTGCGCTATTATAAGCGGCGGAAAACCAAAGCACCATTATTATAAATAGATATCACGGTATATATTATGGCAGCAAATTAACAACATTATAAAAGATCGATTTTATAAAGAAAGGTCTTGGTACTATTGTCGTTTATCACATAAGAAGTGAAAATTGCGTTTGTTGGCATTACTACTACCGATCGAGACGGGCGGCAGCGCGATTCCCGATGCGGAAATCGCGCGCCGGGCGCGCGCTGTGCACTATGGTGCGTGCACGATAGGGGGCCGCGGGGGCAAAGGGGGCGGGGAGGGGGGCACGGATCACCGCCGCACGCTGCATTCCTTGACGATATATATATACTTTGTACATGGGGGTTTATAGAAAGATGCACAGTACCCCCCGGCGCACGTGGCTTGAAATCCACAAATTCTCGGGTGATGTGAACCACAAATCTTGGCACTGCCAACCAAGGAAGCAAGGCATATATAACCAAGTACGTACGTACGCATTGTCACTGGGGACTGACTGCTGACGAGCGTCAGTCCAGTCATGCCAGAGAATGAGTTCTGTGCTGTGGGAGAAGGTGAATGGCACACCCGCCCAAACGCCCAAAACGCAACAATACCTAACAACTGTCGCAAAATGCCATGGCTTGTTTTCCGTTGTGGTCAAACGCCCAGGGCAAACCAAACACCCCACCACATCGAAGCAACAGTGACTCCAGCCAGTGCGAATAGGCTCGACTGTGCCTCGGGCACCCATCACCCTCAACGCCAACCCCACCCCACCAAAGCACCCACCCCTCACTCACTCAGTCCATCATCTCAATAAAGCGCGAATCCCGAGCCGAGCTCCAGCTACTCCGCGGCGCAAACCGCGCCGGGTCCACAATCGCCCGCGGCGTCGCCAACACCGTCGCCGCGCCCAAGTCCATCGCCAGCGGCACAACAGGCAGCACCGGGGCCCCCCGCGCGGCCGGCGCCGGGTGCCGCGCGCCCTCGCCGCTGCTGACGCTGCTGACCGAGTCGGCCACGCCGCCGCCCTTGCTCGCCGGCAGCACGCGCGCCCTGTTGCGCTGGGCACGGCGGACGCCGCCGCCGCTCGGGGGCCCCCCGCCCTCGTCGTCGTCGTCGTCGTCGTCGTCGGGCCCCGCCCCCGCCATGCGCACCACCGACAGCGCCGACACGGACCGCCCCGCCAGGGCGACCGCGCGCATGCTGGCGCTGCGGTCGCCCTCGCTCAGGCTGGCCCTGCTGCCCGTGCCGCCGGCATGCAGGCGCGTGAGCGCGTGGCCGCCGATGAAGGCGCCGGGAGCCCCGGCGGTATGCTGGTCGGGCTTGTTGTTGTTGTTGTTGTTGTTGTTGTTGTTGTTGTTGTTGGCGGCGGCGGTGGTGGTGGTGATGGTGGTGGAGATGCTGGTAAAGCTACGGCTGTTGTAGGACGTCGACTTGGCGCGCGGCCGCTGCAGACGCGACTTGAGCCAGTTCTTAACGCGGGTCGCGTGCGACTCGGTCGCGAACTCGGGGCACGTTACCGGGGAGATCGGACTGGTGCCAGTGGTGGCGGTATCGGACTTGTTGTTGAGCCAAGTCTTGGTTTGCAGTTTGGGCATGAAGGGGCGGGCGAGGTGGTGGTTTTTTTGCTGTGGTGGTTCTTCAGGGCTGGGCTCGGAGGAGTCGTGAGAGGCTTTGGTGTTGAATGTGGGTAGAATGCCCTTGTTCTTGTCTTTCTCTTGCTTGGCAAGGCGTTTCTCTTCTGCTTTTGCTGCCTTACCCCCTTCCTTGCGAGCCTTGGCTTCTTTGCATTCTCCTTTCCTACACTTTCCCTCTTCTTCCATTCCTGCGTTAGCTGTACCTCCGGACGCATCTAACTGAGAAGGAAGCACTCACCCTTGAGCCTGCGCGCATTCTCCTTGGCCACAGTGTTCTTCGGCTTCTCCGCCTCCGTCTCCAGGCTCTTCTTCTCTTGCTCCTCCCGCTGTACAAGAATTCTCTGCCGCTCGAGCTCGGCCTTTTCGTTGATCTTGTCCAACACAGGCTGCACTCTTCTGGCCGCGATCTCCTCCACCTCGCCCCTATCCATGAACTGACCAGCACCCAGATGGACCCTTGCACTCAAATCGCCCGCCCTGCGAATGCGAGCGTCGCTCCTCGCCTGCGCGGCCACATGCGCCTTGGCTTCCCACTCATGGAGCTTCGCCGGCGGTACCCGGCCCTGCTGGCGGTACATCTTCTCGTCGATGCCCTCGAGCGTCGCCTTCACGTTGTGCAGCGCCGCGGCGAGCAACGCCTCGCGGTCGCGCGTGCGCTTGCCATCGTCCAAATCATGGAGTCGCGTCGAGAAGAGCGACATCTCCTTCCGGATCTGCCGCGAGCGCCGGCGATCGTCGTCCCCGCCGAGTGCCAAGACGATGGCGCCGTCCATGGAGGCTCGTTGGCGGCCCTTGCCGATCAACCTCGTGAGTCTGCGGCTGGGCGACGTGGGCGGCGACGTGAGCGAGGTCCCGTAGTAGTCGGACAGGCCGCGGCTGCGCTGGTGCTCCTTCTGCAGGCGGGCAAGGCGCTCCTGGGCGAGCCTGTACGCGGCCTCTTGGAGGTTGGTGGCGTGCACTGGCTGCTGCTGCTGCTGCTGCTGCTGCTGCTGCATGCCGTCAGCCCCTGAGGATCCGGGCCGCCGCTGCTCGTCTCTCTCGCGCGGCTGCGTCGCGGCCTCGGCGGTCTTCCGCCGCTGCAGGGCGTACATGGTCTTGGCCATGGCCACGGCACTCGCGTGCAGAGCCTCATCGTGGTCCTTCTCGTCGACCTCGGCCATGACCGGCGGCCGCGACGTGTGCGTCTCGCTGCCCATGGACGTTACGGGCGGGGCGCCCACGTCAGTCATGCGCAGGGTGTTGGTCGAACTCGGGCGGTGGGCGATGGTCGCAGCGTGGAGCGCGCTGGCGGCCGCGTTCGTGGGGTCGGGGTACGTGA
The DNA here is from genome assembly GCA_038502455.1 of Anisogramma anomala. NCBI lineage: Eukaryota > Fungi > Ascomycota > Sordariomycetes > Diaporthales > Gnomoniaceae > Anisogramma > Anisogramma anomala. Next base: position 5,545,727 of record JASMMZ010000010.1, on the reverse strand, counting down.
GCGGGCTGGACACGGAGCGCGGGCGCCCCTGCTGGCGGGCGAAGGCCCCCCTGGCCGCGCGCAAGCTCTTCTGCCGGGTGAGATTCGTCATGGGCTCGCTCGACTCGACGCGATCCCCGCCACCGGCGGCGGCAGCAAAGGCCTGGGTGGCCGCGGAGTTCCCCCACATGCTCGCCGGCACCGAGGCTCGCTGGGATGGCACGCGGATTGCGTTCTCGGCCGCGAGGACGGCAGCGGTTTTGGAGCCCATGGGATTGCGCTCGGGCGGTGGCAAGGCGGGTATCTTGTAGTCGTTGGCGAGGCTTGCTGCTCGTTGCGCCGAGCTGTTTTTCTCGGGAGTCGAGTGGGTGAGCGGGCGCGCGTTGGCCCAGCCTAGCGAGGCTGCTGCGCCTGCGGCTGCATCCTCTTTTTGGAGGCCTAACGATGGGAAGGAGGGCAGTTCTTCGGGGTTTGCGTAGATTAAGCGACCGGTGTTTGCTACAAGAAGGATTCCGGTGAGCGGCTTTCGAAAAGAAGGTCAAGGGAGGAATGGAAGTGGAAGGAAAGGCAAAAGAAGCGAGATGCAGCGATGACGTAGACACAGGTGAGTGGGGTGTGCGCTTATGGCGCGCAGCAGAACAGGCGCAGAAATGTGAATTTGCATGTTGTGCCAGTGGATGAGCAGACTTGAAGTCCCACGATGGTCCATGGACTGGTTATACTGCGTACCTGGAGCAGGAGCGCTTGCGTCGGAGGGACTGTGCAGGAGGCACAGGTCCTGGACCGTTGTCTGCGTTCCTACGCTTACTGAGGCCATCGTTGTCGCGTTGGTCCGGCTTCATATACAGCGTGAAAAGGAGCCTGAACAGGGCACCTGGGCAGCAAGAGCGGGTGTAGGGCCGAATGGAGCAAAGGCGAGGGAGGCACCCGTACGACGAAGTGGGCGGTGGTGGTGCGATGTGAGGTTGTGAAGTGGTGGAAGAGCAAACACACACACACACACACATGTGACATAGGCCAGGTGTGGCGGAGAAGAAGAATGGAAGCACCGGAACAGGAACGGGAATGGTGACGGAGCAAGACAAGAGCAAGACAAGAACAAGACACGGTAGCGACCTATGCTACCGATCTATGTTGGTGTGCGTCCTCTAGGTGCGTCCTCTAGGTGCGCCCTCCAGTCCAAGCGCCGCGATCAAAGAGTCTGGAGAGCACACAACAGACAACGGACAACCGACTCCAAGGCAACACGGACTGCTGCCTCTAGGCACGAGGCTCACAACGACGTCATGGCACCGAAGACGGCGTTGCGTGGCGTTGCATGCGCAGGTTTAGGTGCTGGGCCCTCGGGCTTGGCCCCACACGGCCTAGATTTCCTCCGTGTTTTTACTCGTCTCGAGCCAGTGTTTCGTCCAGGCCGTCCGCTCCAGACTCGCCAACACCCCACTCCAAACCACCAAGGCCATATCCCCATGGCCGCCACACCGCCCGCCCCGCCGCCGCTCCATAACGGCGGCTTTGCCCACATCCTCAACTTCCGCGACGTCGGCGCCACCGTCAACGCCCACCTCGGCCGGCCCCTGCTGCGGCCCGGCCTGCTCTTCCGCGCCGCGCGCCTGGACGCGGCCAGCCCCGCCGACCGTGCGCGCCTGCGCGACGTGCACCGCGTGCGCACCGTGGTCGACCTGCGCAGTGCGGCCGAGCGCGCCCAGGCCGCCGCGCTCGCCGTGCCGGTGCCGATCACCGGGCTGGACTACCGTGAGGTGCAGGTCACGGGGCGGGCGTTTGAGCGCCACATGCTGGCCCAGTTGGGCTGGAGGAGCTATGCGTGAGTTTTTTTCTTTTTTTTTAAAAAAAAAAGAAAAAGAAAAAAAAGAAAAAGAAAGACCGCAAGCTGACCCCGTCCACCCAGCAAACTCATCGCCCTGCACCTCGCCGGCTACCGCATGCGCGCCATTGCCGTGCTCGGCCGCGAAGTCATGGTGCCGCGTGGGCTCCTCGGCCTCGCCGCCGCCACGCTCGACGTCTCGGGCCCGGAGGTCGCCGCGGGCCTGCGCTGCCTGCTGCTGCAGCCCCCGTCCCGCGCCGCCGCCGCGGCCGCCGCCGCCGCGGCGCTCCCGGTACTCTACCACTGCACCCAGGGCAAGGACCGCACGGGCCTGCTCGTCGCGCTGGCGCTGCTCGTCTGCGGCGCGCCCGTCGCGGCCGTCGAGCACGACTACGCGCTCTCGGACGCGGCGCTGCTCGCGGCCGCCGGCGGCGCCGCCGCGCGCGTCGCGGAGCTGCGCGCAATGGGGCTGGGCGCCGAGTTCGGCCGCACGGCGGAGGGGTTCGTGCGCGGCGTGGTGGCGCATCTGGAGGCGCGCTATGGCGGGCTGGACAAGTATCTGGATGCGCAGGGCTTTGGGGAGGAGGAGAGGGCCGGGGTCAGGAAAGCGCTGCTGTGTGTTGAAGGCGGTGGGCAGACATGAAGAGGCGCGGGTCCGTTCGCATTTCACTTGCTGCATCTTGATAAAGGGAGCGAGGCGTTTGGGGTGTTTACTGTTGTGGCAAAGACCATAACAGATTTTCCAAAAGGAACCTAGCTTCCAAGTCATACTGCCATCTACTGCAAGATAACAATGGATTCTAACGTGCCGGCGGGACACATGAATGTATACACGCCAAACCCCTTCTACATTTTGCTGTGCTTTTCTTGGTTATGTTGGTCAAAACATACAACTGTGGATGAGTGGTCATGCCGGGAAAAGAATATCATTGCAAATACCCGTGGATGTTGTGGGACGTTCTCCGCCCTCTTGATTTGTCGTATATAAAGGTCTCTTGTGCCACTCTGCCACCACACGACCTTGTTGCAAACAAGTCCATTCTCCGTCGTATAGTGGTTAGTATGTAGGCTTGTCAATCTGGATTTACTCAGACCGATAGCGCCTGAGACCCGGGTTCAATTCCCGGCGGGGAAGCATTTCTTTTTTTAGATTCTTTGGTGGCCAGTTTTTTCTTCGTCGATTACACGCCGTGCGGACTCGCTTACGTGATAACGCTCTCTGCCGACCTACCCTCCTCAGCATACCAAAGTACAATGGGGATGCTTCGTGCGGCCCTGGCCTTTGATTGACCCGCACCACCCTCCCTTCACAGGCGCTGTTTTGTATGGACAGTTCTGAGTATCTGGTTCAACCTTCCTCCCAGCCGCTCTGCAATTTCCAACTTGGAAACTACCTATAGTTTGCCCGCCTGCACTCGCGCCCGATCAGGTACTGATACACATCCTTCCCAACACATTCATGGGCAGCCCCCACAATTGTTAGCGCTGCCACCAGAATTGTATACGATTGCTTAACATCGCCGACAAAATCTTCAATGGTTCCCGCCATGGCCAACGCCAGACGGGCCAAAATGACGCCACGCGCCCACGGCGCGCTTACAAAGGATGCCTGGCCTTTATAGAAAGAGTAAGGGCCATAACAAAAGCGTTATGCAACTAGACTGCCCCCAACGGAAAAGGACGCAGTTACTCACCAACCTTAATGCTTTAGCGTCAAGACCCTTCATAAGGCCCTTAACACATAAAAACGTGACATAAAAATTAGAAAGTTTGTGTATTGTGCTCATAAATAAATTGTTAACGTTTTCGTTATACGTTTTAACGAACTTGGTTTTATTAAATACCGCGCATTAACATTATTTATAGTAATATACACTACCAACTATTTTGTAAACGGAGGCTCGGAAATATAAGCAGGTAAACTTAAATTCGAGCTTACATTTACGTTTTCTATTTTTTTCTATGCAAATCGACTAGGTTTGAAAAACTTTTCGAAAAGTTCTTTACATACCTTTTCTTACCGTCTACAATTACTTTATAACACTAACTTTATCAACTTCACCGGCAAATATTATTATAATCTATTTTACCCTATCAATTTAAAAACCTATATTAGTCGTTTTAAATTTTCTTTATAGCTTTTGTCATTTAACAGTTTTTTTATTGATAATATTCTTTTTAACATAACTGACGTTTTTTTATGGTTCTAATATAAGTTACGTAATCGTTGGTGTTTTTGGTAGTGATAATTAACCCCCCTATAAGTTATATCATCCATTCATACCCTAACGCCTTAAATATCAATTATATTGCGTAAACTTCCCGCGTTATAAGGGACCTTTTCGTATGTGTTAATATCAAGGATAGAGTTTAATTTACCCTATTATAGGTAAACGATACCTATATACTTCGTATAAATTATTTATCAAATTCAAAGATACATTCGATTTATATTCGAGTTCATCGTTTTTGGAGGTATTGTACCTGTCGTAAGGTATATAATAAGGTAAGCCTAAATTTGATTTTATAGAAAATCTGAGTGCATATTAACCCCTTTTATAGTACGTTTAGGAAACGTATTTATTGATAATTTCTTCTGATTTATGCGCTTTACTACAACAGCTTATCATAACTTTTCAAAACAACGTTTATATTTTATCTTTTACCCATAAACGTTATTTTAGGGTCCCGAGTTATGAACCTATTTTCGTTTTTACCTTTTTAGAATTGGTCAACCAATTCGTTCGCCTTCCTAAAATTGACCTTATGTAGGGTATTCCGATTATTGTAGTTATACAGGCTACGATTCCCCAATTTATACGCCTCCGCCTTATTTTTCTCCCTGCTTCGTCGTTACCTAGAACATCTTCGTTCCTATTTTCGCCATCCATAACTGTACATCGTTTGTTAACCGCGTTTTAACTCGTAATATTTTCGCTCCGGTTTCCATTAGTACCTGTTGTAAACCCTTTATAGTTTTATTTAAAGTGGCTAAAATAACATTACTACTTGAACTATATCATTTACAATCAATATTGGCATCAACTTATAAAATATAACGAGTAATATTGAGAATTTAATCGTTAAAATCCATTATTTTTATTTTTATTTTATTTGTTAACCCTCCATAACAACAGGACAACTGGGTTAATCGAAAGAGTATGAATAACCGCGTTTACGTTAAATGATGGCTCGAGTGTAAACTGATATATTGTAATCTCTTATAACCCCTTTAAAGGACTGTTCACCCTACCTCGCCCCACGTTATCTGCCCTTATTGGCCTTTCCTAATACCCGCTCTACCCCGCGTTATTCGCTCTTATTGGCGTCGCTTAATTCCTGCCCCACTCCGTATTATCCGCCCTTATCGGCGTTTTTCAATAATTGCCCCACCTTGCATCGTTCGCCTCCGTTGACATCTTTTATTACCCCGTGCTAAATATAATAAGGGTTTTAACCCCGATAGTATTCCCGTTTCAAAAACCGGAAAAATTATAATAATATCCTATGAATAAAGTTTACAGTATTCTTGATAAAAGTCGTCTTATGTTTGGGTTGTTATCCGAAAAACCCAGGTAATATATACCTAGTCCTATATATTGTATTACAATATAATAACAATAGAATTCCTTTCCTATTTATTATTAGTATATTAGTTTCAAGATAAAGGTAATTTATCTGATATTAGTTCCGTAAGATATATTCGATACCAACTTCAAGACACTGAATCGTAAAAAAGCCACGCGTTCTCCAATTATAATTGTAATTTATCTAAAAATTATAATGTACTTATAATTTTCCAAAAATTCCTATTTAGGTTCATAGTTTTCCTATCACTCAATCAATATATGACGGATATTATCTTTCCCCGTTTTCGCAATTAAGATATCCTAGATTTCAAATGCCTTGTATATATCATCCCCCATATTATTTGCAACAAAGATCATGATTAGATGGTTACTAGATAAGACTTATAAGAGAGGGGTATCTGTAGCCACGCGTTTAACAAAATTTATATATAATATAAGTGTTCGAATAATATTATATGCAGTGAAGTAGGTCAACTTTACTTATAGTAAAGTTAACCGTACTGAAAGTATATTGCTTTGTATGGACTTACCGTATTAGGTGTAAGTCGAGTATAGTATGCTGCATTTAATTCTAGGATACAGGCCAAGTAAGTGGCCATACAAATTACCATGCAAACTTGCTAGCGGTCCGCTAAGCCTAGAACAATACATTTACAACTAAACTAATGTAATACTACTGTTACTTTGACCAATCGAATCGATAACGTTGTAACGATCTAAAAACCTGCCAATACTAATTAGTGTTTATTAGGTTAAGCACAGATTGGCAAAGTAAAAAAAGAAGTTACTTTCCGGTTACGCTTTTTGAAAGACTAAGGTAGATGAAAGATTCTTGCGAAGAGCCTTCATTTCTGAGCCGGTTTTTACGGTAGTAAGTAGAAAATACTTTTAAGATGCGCTAGTTTTTACGATAGTTTAGAGGTAGCTACAGTATCGCTATCAAAAACACTAAGAAATATTTATTAATCTTTTTTAAAGACGTTAAGGTTGACTGCCATAAGTCTTAAAGTTCGGTCAGTTGGCAAATAGCTAAGTCAGTATTAATATGGGTATTACTACTATAAAAGCGACTAAGTCCCTACGCTAAATAACTTTCAACCTTTAACTTCCACTAACAATAAACGACCTTCGATCTTACCATTTACACCAAACCTCAGCCCTATTTTACCTTTTCAACTTCCCCTACACTAATTTAATCGTCAAGATCGCTGTCCTAAGCGAAAACACCAAGAATCATCAAGTCGCGACAAAAACGCCACGTCGCGCGACCCAACGCTAAGTCGCCAAGTTCCCACACAACTTCACGCCAAAATACCAAGTTCCCTACGCCCAAAATCACCAAGTCCCTTGATATACACGCCTACCAAATCCTGTATAGGCTAAAACCTTGTGATATTTACCGTAAGCATTCACTTTGAAGATATTACCGACCCCGAGAGGAAAGAAATAATTAAGAACCTCGGAACAGTCTTCGTAAATAATTACGAAGTATAACTCTGGATTACAGATGTTAATGAAACCTCTACTAAAGCTTACCTGACCAATTACATTGGCTAGTATATTTTCGAATTTCATGCCAGTAAAGAGTTTGGTCGCAGCGTCCACATTTTCTAAAACTTTCGCGAATTCTTTAACCATTAGACACCAGATATATAGAGAATAATCTAGCATAAAGTTAAAAATAGGCTAAAAAAAGAAGTTACTTGCCATGATATTTACATCCCGGAAAAGAATCTATTGAAACTGGCAAAAATCTTTTATAAATTGGCCCAATAATAAAACTGTTCTTAAAACCTTAATCCTTAAGACTTTTAGGAAAAAGGGAAAGGTGTTAAGGGATTCCAACGCATATACATACGTTTTAGGGGACCTTTAGTTTACCTTTAGCTAAGTTAAGCCTTTTTATGTGCTAACGATAAGTAACTTATTAACTTATTTGGTAGTTTAACACTATTACATAACAACGCGAAGTACGCTTTTAATTGTAGTAGGGCACGTAAATCAGTGGCCGCCCACGCGGCCAAAGGTATTAACGTCGACGCTTTATACCAATCAATTAAACAAGACTGTTAAGCCTCTTTAAATCGTTAGGAATTACTTCCCCTTTAATATTTTACTTAAAGTCGCCAAGTTCATTAAAAACCTTCTCCTTTTAGGTTTGCCTACGCGCGAGAGCCTATTATGAGTCTTATTACAGGAGTTTACCCCTCGGGCCAAGCGACTTTCAATTACCTTTAATACCGTGTTTCGGAAGATTTAAAGCTCAAATTGTCATGAAATACCATTTAAAGCTGGGATAACTATCGTGACCTTCCTCCAAAATTTATCAGGATGGTTAATATTAATTATAAACTTCTTACGAATTTTTCCAAAATTTGAAACAACGTAAAAGAGTATAACAGAAAGCTTTATAACCTTTTCGAAACCAAGATAATATATTTTTTAAACATTTGAAAGAAGATGAAAGTTCCTCCTTTAGGTTTTTACCTATTATTTACCGGAATCCTTACAAGGTACGTTAGAGATTATAATCTAACCTTTCTTATTAGAATTATTACATTCCGCAAAATCTATGATAGTATAAAGGGTTACTTCGAATACAATATTTACCTCGTCTAATAATATATAAATTAGGCTACTAAAAGGTAAACTATAATAATAGTAAAAAAGAAAGAGGAGGAAACGTTAATAAATATCCTTAATCAAATGCTTAATAAGTTAATATTATGCCAAAAAGTAATAGGGAAAGCCTACATTGGCGAAATCACACTTCGCGAATATGTATGTATAGTAATCACAGGCGTTAGAAAGTTTTAATACGCTTTATAACACCCAAGTGACACTTACGAATGCTTTTTTAGCTAATTGCGTTTTTTGTTTACCACCGTAATAACGCGTATACCAAACTCGTTTGGTATATACTTTCAAGTTAATAGCTTCCTCAACGTGGATGAAGAAAACCTTACGATAATTAATTACGTCAACCGTAAGTACGGGCGCCCATAATGTCCAAGGTTTGGCCTACCGGTTTCAAAATAGAGGTAACAATCTCGTTGGCGTTAATAAAGCTAAGATTTAGGCGGACTTGTTAACCGTAAGTACTATCGTCGTAATAGTGGTAAAATATATTGAGTTTATAGTAAATTTGGCTATTGGTTAACTCGGTACACCCCCGCTGAGCGAAATAACAAAAATGTAATATACTATATTTATTACCCTACCACTTTTGAATAAGACGATTTAAATTAAATCCTAAACTTCGAGAACGACGAGCTGATTAAAGATGTCAATATCCCTAAGTTTATTAAGTAGCACGAAAATACTACCTTTAACGCGGCCTATTAACTAGTCGACTACGTATTTTTATACCATTTAAGTGATAAAAACCCTTACCTTTGATCTAAATAAGCTTTTAATCCCTTATATACCTTTAATCTTTGCGACCGCTATATGGACCATACGTTTTAGAGTATTATAATAGATAAAGGGGCAATAAGGTACTTAATAAGAGGTTATTAATAATACGTGACATTGCGAAGGGAAATTATTACAGAAATTAAGATTTATTTTCACGATACTAATAAAAAAAAAGTTGGCTTTGGCTTGGGAGAATAACTATCATCACTAAAAATGATGGTAATTTAAACTATTAAAGGAGCAATTACGTTCCATATCCTTCAGTTCCCTACTTTTTTCCCACTTTACTTAAAGAATATAAAGACTCTCAGCATTAACGTCTATGTTGATATATACGAACTAGCTAAAAACGGCTAGAGGTTTTTATTCGCCTTTAAGTAAGAGTACCTGTGGTTTTACCTTTAAAGTCCAGAAATAATGGTATTAAACCTGATAAAGTCGGAGATACGTTAATTATACCGGAGTTTCAATTACTTAAATATTAACAGGCTATATAAAGTCTTAAAGTCTGTAGGATATAAAAATATAGGATATTTTACCTTAAAAGCCATTAAAAGACTTTGCCACTACTGTCAAACGTATACCTAAGCCCCCCACATATTTAAGTTTATATTGAAAAACGATAAGGACTTTAATTGAGAAATCTTTATTAATATGTTTTACTTAGAAAATATGAATTTTTTTGTATCGTTTACTTCGCAACCTCCTTTTACGAAGTTAAGTTTTTAAAGTTCTTTTTGGTAAAGGATATATGAGAAACGTTAAATATGTTGTAAATTAACACGTATTTGAGTCCATTTAACGCCGTCGTCCACGATATTTATATTAACTTTAGGGCGTTAAAGTTTTAGGAAAATGCTAAAATAATAGGTATTTAGTGTAAAAAGGTGCCTATAGAAGTTTACTAGAGTATTAGAAAGGTTAAGAGGGTATACGCATTACTTCGCCGAATATATAATATTATTATGTTAAAAATTAGAAGTTTTACGGATCTAGAAGCACACCTATAGATGGCAGTGAAAGGCCTTAACGAAATTGTGGATCTTAACGGCTTAGTGTCGACGCTACTAGTCTTCGGAGCGTACCCACGCCTAACGAGTAAATCTCCGCACTCGGCAAATACTTAGAAACGTGTTATGGCCTATAAAAAAGCTTTAAAGGAGCTATAAAGAGAATCTACACATCTCTAGATTAATAAGGCTTTTAATAATAAAAATGATCCTAAAATAATCGACGTACTTACTTTGACGCTGTGAAATAAAGTTTTCGTATAACGGGAGCCGGGCAAATAGAAAGGCTTATACAGGATCTTGAGTATTGCGAACTCTGAAGTATCTATTAAAACTACTAACGGTCTTATCTTTTTCCGAACCACTTAGGTTAAGCTCTATATAAAGATTAGTAATGATAAAGACCCATAAGTTGAACGACCGAATTAATAGGAACCTCCTCTACCCGTTATCGACAAGTCGATGAAACGCCACTTGTGCGGACAACCCCTAAAAAGGAGTAACGTTAAAAGGGGGTAATATATACCGGGCCGTATTTACAATAATGCTTAGGTAAATAGAAAAGAGAAAGATAAAAAAGACCTAATAATAAATCTCCGAGTATAAAGTATTATTAAAACCTTCGGAAAACCCTTCAAAAAAGTGATAAGGTCGAAATTAACGGCCTGTTAATTCGAAAGGTTATACGATTTATATTAAAAACAAAACTTAACCTTTAAGACCTAAATTTTACGATTTTTAAGTCGAGTATTATTTACGAGGTGAAGGGTAAAACTACGGGGCGGCTATACGAAAAGTCACGTTTAATCGCTTAAAGATACGGCGATAAAAGAAAGGACTGCATCCTTATATAGTGGCTAACGATTTAGAAAATTAATTAACGCTTAGTAGTCGCTTTTAAAATAAATTTTCTTATCAAAATTAAAGGAAAGTTTACGCTTAATAACCGTAATATAACGTAGTTTTATACGCAATTAGGAATTGATTTACAACGAATCGTATTACTAAAACTGCTATAGGAACCCCGTACCATTTACCCTTTAGGCACGGTAATATGATATATCAAGTTACTATATAAATTGGCTAAAGCAGACGTTTATTAGTTTCTAACATACTAGTCGCACTTTAAATTAATGCTAGCGATAAAGTCTTTAACGTACGACCCATACTTGTTAGTAACGTAAGAGAAAGACTTCGGTGTAATGTGCATGTAAATTGATAATACCCTTTTTATCGGAACGGCTAGCCTTTCAATATTAAAATAGCAGGCGATTTCAAACTTTAAGTTTTCTAATTGTAAGCGAATAATGAAGTGAATGAAATATAATTAACTTAAATTTAATAAATCGTTGATTAGTATACTTAGTTTTAATACTGGTCTTAGCTTTCATCAGAAGGGTTAAAGTACTGTTTTGAACACAATTAATAAGACTAATACGGCAAAAGCCTAGCGGTACTTTAAATAACGTATTTGGGATAGCTGCATTACTAACCTATACCAACCGAAAGCTTTTTACGATCTTTCCGCCGTACAAATATAAAAACCAATGGATAAGGATTTTAACCAGTTAAATAAAAGGCTTGAGAGGTAAATACGAAACCTGAACAGTAGGATTAATATAGTCCTAATCGACCTGTTGAGAGCTAATCTGATAATCTTTACGAACGGATCCTTTGTAAATAACACCTATTTATCTTTACAGATAGGCTTCCTGATAACTCTTATTAACGAAGACAGGCGGGAAACCCAGTTTAGAATTATCGGCAACTTGATTTACTAAACCTCTATCAAGTATAAAAGGATTACACGAAGCGTACTGTCATTAGAGGTCTACGGAATAATAGCGGGTTTTGAAGTAAGCATAATATTGTGGGAAACCCTTAACCTTATTACTAGGTAGCTAAAAATTCCTCCTATTCCAGTGGTAATCTGTACCGACTTAGAAGACCTTTTCGAATTCCTTTTAAAGCTCGGGACCACTAGCGAAAAACGCCTTATAATAGACGTAATAGCACTCTGTAAAGCCTACGAAGGGAGGGAGATTAAGGAATTCCAGTGGATTAATAGAAAAGAAAATCCCGCAAATACTATAACGAAGTAAATGATAAATAAAGTCCTGCAAAAGTTTGTAGATAGCAACAGGCTAACCATACGTATTGAGGGCTACGTTAATAGGCCTCCTAGAAAGCCTAAATTACTTGACAGCAGATAGAGATATGTTAGAAAATTAGAAGACCATCAGGGTATTAATAATGGTAATCTATTTAAGTAGTATAGTTGAAGTGAACGCTTGTAAAAGCCTGTAGCGAAAAAACTTTTTTAAAGGAGTTAATAAACTAGGACCTCGGGGCAAGGAAGAAATTAAGGTCAAATAGCATTAATTTGCACCCAATTGGGTGAAATTCAATGTAAAGGTCAACTGGAATTGACAGGGGTCTTTCTAGTTGATAAGAAGGCAATTTAGTGGTAACCAGAAAAGATTAGTTAGCCATACTAGCGTACGCGTATAAACTAAAAAGCCGCTAGTATTGAAATAGTATTACATACAGTGTAGTAGGTCAACTTTACTTACAGTAAAGTTAACCGTACTGCAAGTGTATTGCTTTGTGCAGATTTACCGCATTAAATGTAAGTCGAGTATAGTATTCTATACTTCACTCTAGGGCACAGGCCAATCAAGTAGCTATACAAATTACTGTATAAAACGGCTAGCGGTCTGCCAAACCTAGAACAATACATCTACCACTTGACTAATACAATACTACTATTACTTCGACCAATCGAATCGACAATATTGCAACGATCTAAAGACCTACCAACAATAAGATATTTACTAAGAATATTCAAAACTATATTTAATGGATTCGGAACGTTTATTATATAGTATTAATCATAAAGTTAGTTAAGTTTTTTTGGACATTAGTTTTAATATTGCTTAAATCAAGCCAAACTGAATTATTTTCCTTATATTGTTTTGTTAGGTATTACGGACGGTTTACGGATTGTTTTATTTGATATTAAACATATATATTACCGCCTAAGCTAGTTTTCCACCTTTATATAAGTAAATCAAGAACATAAAAGCTTTTTTGTGGGATTGATTATTAACTTTGTATCTCTGTTCACTTTGAAAATAGGAGATATGTTGTATTTATTAAGTAACCATTTCCCATTCAACCCAGTGCCTGTAGATTTACAGTCATTCAATATACATTGAATAATTGGTAGATATAATATTTAGTTTAATTGTGAAAAGAAGATAATTATCCCGAATCTTTGAAACCTTTCAATATTCCTGTATAATACTATTATTAGTTGAAAGGTGGTATACTGTCGATAAAAGTTATTTAACTTTATTAAAAAGTATAAGGTTGTTTCAAATGTATTTACTCAATTCAAGCTGCGATAATTAATAATAAATAAGGATATTTTATAAATCTATACCATATATTCCGAAAACGTTTTGTATAAGCCTTGATAGTTATGAGTAACATTTTTTTTTAGGTAAACAAATTAGTAAAATTAATTTATAAAACCCAATTTCTAATTTTTTTTTCTAAAAACTAATAAATATCGCGGATCATTATTGGTAGCCGGTATTTTTACCGTAAAATCGATTGAGATGTAAGATTAGTAACTATTTGGAATGGGAAGGAGTTAGAGGAGGTTTTATCGTAAAGTACGACAAGGCTTTATACCGTTATATTAAGTATAGATTTAATATAGACGTCGAATATTGACGACCATTCCTTTTTAATGGTGGTACTGTTAGAAAACTCAGAATGAAACGTTTTTAACTGCATATTTCATAATGAACAAATTATTGTTTTATTATGAAATCTCTATTTTAAATAGTTTTTAACATGTTAGTTATAAACAGCTTCGATAGCGTAACGTACCCTTTAGGTTGATATTATAATTTGTAATTTATACCGAATATTTTACTTTAGCTGGAAAAAGTTTAAAGTCTTTGGTAACTGTTAATTAACAACCCTTTTCGACTTAACCTAACCTAAAGAATTCCCTTAAAAACCGAAACTTAAGGAAAAGGGTATTAAAACCTTAAACGGTATTATATACATTTTAAAGGACCCCTCTTCAATTCCTGATTAAGTTGAAACTTTTCATGCGCTAACGATAAAGAACTTGTTAATTTGTTCGGCAATCCAATAACTTAACGTGATAGCGCGAAGTACGCCTTGAGCGGCGGTGAAAGATATGAAGCAATAGCCGCTAACGCGGKAGAAGGKATCGATATCGGCGTACTCTATCGATTGATTAAATAAAGTCATCAAGTTTCTTAGAACCTTCCTCACAACTAAGCCTCCTTTACCTTTTAAACCTTTCTTTAAAACCGTTAAATTCCTTAAAATCGTCAATTCCTTTAAGACGAAGCTTTCTGTAACAGTTACGCATATACGCGCAAGCTTACTACAAGTCCTACCACAGAACTTTACCCCTCGGGCTAAACGACTGACAACTACCTCTATTATCGCAACTTGAAAGCTCCAGAGCTTACATTAACAGTAAGAAACACCATTTGTTGGTAAGGTCTCTTATTCACGTAAATGTAAACGAGGAGTAATCAGAAAGATTGTTATTGTAGTAAAAGATAGATAGATCCGGAAGAAGCATTCCAAAGAGTGTATGCCATGGATGGGAGGTTATAAACCTCTTATCCGGGAAGTGGACCTATTTCCGTGCGCTCTAAAATACCCATTCCAAACTGCTCCATGCATAATGTACTTTACGCTTTGCAAGAGTGCAGCCTACAGTGTAATACGTTATCGTGCACTTTGCAGGAATACACCTTGTAATATAATATACTGTTACTTGGCCTATATATATTAGCTATAGGGGTATATAGTAATATCTTTACAGGTAATCTTTCCTTTTTTCCTTATATTTTATACCCATAGCCTAGTAATAATAGTATAGTTGTAACAGATCCGTTCCATATTCATAATTCTGTAATAACAGTTTAATTACAGTATAAATGATAGCAGCCTAAATTAGTGATTTTTATAATAATAGTGTAGTTACGATACTAATTACAGAGGTTTGAATTAATAGCTTTTATAATAATAGTGTGGTGGCAGTACCAATTATAAAATCTCGAATTAGTAATTTCTAGCCGCGGTAGTAATTATAGTAAGGCTTTGGTTGGTGTAGTTCATCGGTAGCAATATAGTTACTAATGGCTTCTTTTATTACTTTCAATAAGGGGGTAATTACATACGGGTAATTACGCCGCGACTTATTTTGGATTAGTATAAAAATATATTGCTATCGGTTAAAGTAAAACTTTTTTTCTTTCCCCTTTTAAAGGCGCGTACCCAAAGTTAATACAAATCCCTATTTCAAACCAACTTAACCTTTATTTTAATTAATCAATCCAAAACGTTCCGGCAGGTAGATTACTAGACTAACGCCTATATACTAACCTTACGTTTAAATAAATGCCGTGTAAAAACAGGTTCATAAGGCGCCATTTAACGCGGGAGCGCTGCCGCACCACCACTGCCACCGTTACCGCCATTACCGTCATCAACACCATTGCTATTATTAGCAGCCCACCTTTATCGGATATTATTTCATTTATAACCACTTTCGCCCCTGCTTCGCCTTATCCCGCCATCGCCGCTTCCCTTTCGGCCTCGCTAAGCCCCGCCGCCGCCGCCTTTTTCTCGGCCTCACTTTCCCCAGTCGCCGCCATTACCCCTTCCTTTCTCATTTCCCCCTCCCCCTTTCCCCTAAGCTTTCAAGAGGAGGAACGAGAGGCTTATAAAGTTATTAACCTTACCCTTTCCTTGCGGATAAAAACCCCTTTACCTATGGGGGCTCTCAAACGCTATAAGCGTAACCTTACAAAGCTTTTCCGCGGGTTATATTTCCCAAATTCACCTGTTTACTTGCGTTCAATATTACTATAGATAAGGAGTAAAAAGAGGACCTATTTCGCCGCCTCAAACTCAATATCGTTAGGGTACGCCACGAGGCCTCTTTAACGCATAAAACGTTGAAATGGCGTATATAATGATCACGCTAAATACCCGTGAGTAAATAGAAGATGTCAGGGGGTTTATGTTAGCAGTAAGGTAGCAGAGGTAACAAAAGTGCAATATCAAGAAGATGTTTGTTCGTGCTGTAGAATGATCACTAGCCATTAGGCTATTCAAGTGTATAAACTGAATACTTAGATTGACAACTGAAGAGCTATGAAGGAAATAATATCTATGTAGTGATGGCCATGTTCTTATATCCTATGGCCTTCATACCATCTTCAGTACTGGATCACTGAAGTCGCTGGTCGCTTCCTGCGGTCTCATGTAATATCAACTGGACCACTCTTCGATCCTTGCGGTCCCAACCCTAACCCTGGGTCCTTACATAAGAGATATATCCACTTGATATGTTGGAAATTAAGCTTCTGATAGCGCAGCTGGCCGCTGACCTGTTCCATGGTCTGCAGTTGATCCTTGGGTTATAACAGCATACTTGAATCCATAACCCCGAGCTGCTAATGGATACACCTTACGTACCGTATATCGCGTCCACGGCCGCAGGCAAGTTTATTAGTGATTACTACGAGAACGGGAGCCGTTCGGCCCATTACTATCGTTACGAGCGGACTAATAATGGATACACCCCTATTTCGTTACTCCTAAAGCCATAGACTGAAGCCGTATTACGCGTCCGCCGGATTTATAATAAAAACCGATTTTCAAAATCCCTTTTCCTAAAAATACAATATTCGAGCCGTTCCGAAAAATAACCGCGTTCGTAAATAACTAAAATAAGCTGATGCTAATTAGTAATAAGCGTCAACCGGCGGAATAAGGAGTTAGTAGCCGTTATTATCATTTGGAAACAAGGCTTATATATATATTACATAGGCAAGTTTGATGAAGTTGTCTCCCGTTGTCATAAGGAAGGTAAAAACCACCTTACGCCTTTATCTCAAGGCATATAACCAAAGGTGTAAGGTTATTTCCTCATTGACGCCAATGGCATCGATAGCGGTAATAGCGGTGACGCTAGTATAAAGGGGTGGGGGGCGATGGGGAGAATAGTAGGTACGCGATAACGTTGTTCTTCCCCTATTCTTTTAATAGTAATTAACTGCTTTTTACGGCCAAGCTAGTGCGCTCGACCATAATACAATTCGCTATATAGTAATATTATCACTTTCCACAAAAACAATCGTAATAAGAGTAAAAAATGTAACGTGAAATAACTAATAAGGCCGAAATACGTAAAATAAAGAGTGATAGAATGTTGGAAGCTGCGCGAAATGGTATATTTGAATAAAGAAAGAGAAAAAACAGGAAATTCGGCAAGTTTGACACCTGTAAAACAAAGGGGGATGAAATGTTGGAAACGAAGCAAAATTATAGATTTAAATAAACAAAAGTATATAGTTATTGGAATAATATTACATGCAGTGTAGTAGGTTAACTTTATTTACAGTAAAGTTGACTATACTGCAAGTGGATTGCTTTGTGGAGACTTACCGCATTGGGTGTAAGTCGAGTGCAGTACGCTGCACTTTACTTTAGGGCATGGGCCAAGCAATTAGCTATACAAATTACAGTGAAGACCGGCTAGCGGTCTGCTAAACCTAGAATAATACACCTACTATTTGACCACGCAATACTACTGTTACTTCGAGGACCAATCGAATCGACAACATTGTAACGTCTAAGGCCTACCAACAATAGTAAAATATCCATTAGAGTTAAAAGGAATATAATAGAATGTAGCAGTATATTAAGAATAGTGCGAAAGTATATATTCGAACCGAGTAGGGTAAATAGTAAAAAAATATAATAGAGCCAAAAGATATATAATGAAAGATAGCAATGTATTAGAAGCGGCACGAAATGGTAGATTTGAATAAAGGTAAATTCCTAAAGCCTGTTTAAATATATGTTATATACCGTGTTATAAATCGGGAAGCGACGCAAATAGCTAGTTTCGAATTTCTTTCAAGCGGTAAACGTGGTATCATAGTTCATTAAGGTTGTGAACCCTTTTTAATAACTTTGATAAACAATGTACTTATAGATATTAGTGTTTTTAATACTTTGTTCGTAGTAGCCTTGGTTATCGCATCCGTTAGATTGGATTTTCCATTGATTTACTTCGTTTCCTAGATTTCCCGGCGCTTATATAACTCGCGTAAAGCTATAATATCGATTATAAAAAGTTTTTCGTTGGTAATACCCTGTTTAACCAGATATTTATAAAACTAAAAGGAGTTAATACATATAATGAAAGGGATAAAGTATAAACCAAAGTTGGAAATAATTATCCAAATAGTTATTAACATAGTAATACTCAAATAGAAACCTCTAACTATACTATAGATTTCCGAAGTCAGGACATTTTTTGTAACCCGTTTGTATTTGATAAAGCTCTAATAAATAATATTTTTACGAAACTTAAAGCCGTTTCGTATTAGAGTTGTGTTATCGATAACTAAAACGAAAGCTTTTTACGAATTACAATCGTTATAATTGGCGAAAAAAACGTTAATAAAAACAAATAGCTTCACAATACATATATTTAACGGTACAAGTTATAAACCGCGCTTTTAATTATATGTTTGATATAAAATACGCTTGTTAAACAACTTATATATATTATCCAACAGGGCGATTTAACACTACGCGGCGATCGAAAGGTTAAATTCTATTTTTGGTTAGGCCGTTAATGTAATCCAAGTACCTTGTATACGTTAATAATTATATTCGTCAGCCTGTTTTACGTTATCCAAAACGATAGGTGTAACTTTTTCTAACCACTTTTTGTATGTAAGGCGCAAAACACCGTTCCAGAAAGTAATAGTAACGTTATTAAAGTCGATTATATAGTTCCCTGTTAGGTACATCTTAGGTTTCGAATTTAAACCGGCTTACAAAAGTTTCCTCTTTTTAGATATAGAAAAAGATGCATTATATAGCGTTAATTCATCGTTTGTCTATATATCCGTTAGTATAAAGCTCTTAAAACGAGCCCTTAATACTGATAGGTAAGGTTCGAAAATCGAATTCATTATCCCGAGCCGTTCCTTATAATACCTTTAATAGGTGTTATACTAATAAACACTAAATTTGATTGGGCCATAAAACAGTTTTATAATATATAAGATTGTTTTAGGTGGATAGTGATTTTTATGATCTGTAGGTATATTGGTATAAATACGTCGTTTAAACCGCTTTTCAAATTGAGTATATACCTACGTAATATTGCGAAGTTTAATATATAGGTTATAAAATATATTAAGGCAAACTATAAATATAAAAATCAATCGGTATCTGACCCGTTATAAGGTAGAAGACTAGGGTGTAATATCCTTTTTACCGTCGTCGTTATAACCTCTTACAACTAAGAGGGCCTTTTTGTAAGGTTTTCCGGTTTTATCTTTCATTTCATGAACGAGCCGAATAGGAAGAATTCTATAGGCGCTGTAAAAAGTTATGTTAAATCGTTTAAAACTAAATACACTTTAGTAGATTAAGGCAAAGATTTTTGTTTGGGTAAATTATTCGAACGAGATACCTAAAGTAATATTAATACCGTCGTAGTAAAACATTAGGCTAAGTTCGCAGTTTGACATCTCCTTTTAAGTAATAAAAGAACTTATGGTAAAGGTCCCGGTGCGTTTTTTGGTTTTCGAGTTAAAAGGGAGGCCTCGGCAACGAGGTGATAATAAGGTTGGTATAAACGGGTCTCTTTCCTTTAGTAACAATGGGCTGGAAGTGTAATTCGGGGGGTGGGCTAGAACTGGAAACGGTTTTGATTCGTTGTTTTAAGGGGTGTCCTATCAGTAGTTTTGATTGAACTACGGTTTTAGGCCGTTTTTTATTTTTCTCTTATGCTCTCGTACTATTGTCCAACGAAACGAACTCGTAATGTTTGGCAAATTAAAGAATACATTATAGTCTTTAAACCCATTAATATTTTAAGAGCCAGTTTATTCGTCTTTGATTTTTCAAACCATGACTTCAAATTATAATAGTAAATCTAAAACTCCAGTTTTACGTATGCTATTCCTTGTGGCCAACGCTTTAAATACGTTATTTTTAACCTGTAAAAAACGTAATATTATTATAGTCTTCGCTACAATATTCGCCCTCTATACCATGGTTGGTAATAGTACAAAGTTAATATAAATCCTTAGGTAAATACTAAAAATAAAGAATGTAAGTGTAATGATCACACTAAATATCCATGAGTATATAGAAGGTGTTCGAGGGTTTATGTTATCAAGAAGATAGCAGAGGTGCTGAGTGAATAATATCGCAATCATGCAAGTAATGATCAAAAGCCGTGAGGCTATTCAGATGTACAGACTGAATACTTAGATTGACAACTGAAGATCTATGAAGGAAATACTATCTATGTGGTGATGACCGTGTCCTTATATATCCGTGCCTTCATATCGTCTTCAGTACTGGATCTCTTGGATCAGTGCTAAGCTCACTGATCCTGGATCACTTGGATCAGTATTGATCCCACTGATCCTAATCACGTGATTGGCTTAGTTATTTCCCTGCTGAAAAAGGAAAGGTGTTCCTTGCCTGATGTGTTGGATTTCAGGCTTTAAGTGGCTCAGATATACACTGGCTTGCTTCCTGACCCGCTATCCTGCTTGGGTTGTAACGGTAAGAATAAACCTACTTAGGCCGAAAATGTTATTAATAACATTTACTGTTATTTATAGGATTAGTTCCTTGGAACTAGTACTTTTAATTCTTTAAACAACACCGTATATACCTTTTCAAGCGATTTATAATATTGTTTATACTTGCTAATACCCTATAGTATTTTTATTAGTATTTTTTTGTATTTGTTATCGGCGATCCTAACCTTAGTACGTAACTTCGTAATGTCGAAAACCGTGTTAAAGTTATGTGTAATCTAGTCCAAAGGCCCTAAATAAGTGTTTAACCAACAGTTAATAAAAGCGTCTTAATAATTTGTAGCGAAAGCGCTTCGTATAAACTTGGTAGCCTAAAATAATATTACCGCTTCGACGACGCAAAGTACCGGTAAGATATTCAAGTATATAATATCGACGTTTACTTCGTAGTCAAAGTTTACGTCGTTTGAAAGGCGGAACTTAAACCATTATAAAGATTATAAATATAACTAGTATTTATAGCAAACCTTTTTAATAACTTTAAATACGTTCTTTCCTATATCCGTATAGCCTGCGGTATAAAATAGTCGTAAACAGCGTTTCATTACCAGGTATCCAAATCGGTGGTATAATATCCGTAATTATAGCTACGTTAAGTAAATAGTTTTAATTATACGTATTTCGAGGAAAAGCTACAAGTAATCGAACTTAAGTTAGAACGATACAAATATATTATCCGAAACGCGAATAAGCTAATTATTCGTATTTCGGGCCTTAATTTCAAACTTATTTATATTAGCTAATAAAAACAAGAATTGTGGATATTACTATATACTCATAGATAGTATACATAGGTCAAGTAGCAGTACACTGTATTTTAGGGTGCACTTCTGCAGGGTGCACAGTAATGTATCACGCTGCAGGCTGCACTCTTGCAAGATGCAAGGTGCATCATGCATGGATCGGTTTGGAATGGCTATTCCAGACAGACGGAAATGCGTGGATTGGTCTAAAAGAAGTATTCCAGAGTAATACGCTCTGGGTGAAGGGCTTATAAGCCCTCACTTGTAGCGTACACCTTTAGATGCTTTTTCTTAAACAATTAATTATCTCTATATTATAATACCAATTATTTTGATGACTTTTTAAAAACCTTAGTTTATGTAAACCTTATAGACTCAAGACCTTATTGATATTAATTAGTAGCCGACTCAGTCGAGTACAGATAGCCTAGGAAAGAAGAGATTAATATACGTTAAATACTTATAACGGGATATTGTAAAGGTTTTAACTATTTATGATTTAATACTTCGTTTTTATAAGAATTATACGCCGACGTGTACAAAGATTATAAAAACTAAGTAACTTTAAAAAGGTAACTTTAACACGATACTATTAATACTTATTTGTCGTTTTATTTACTAGAAGCCCCGTTATATTATTATTAACCTTTATTTGGCGCTTTAACGTATCCGGGTAATTTTTGGAAAGCGTTTTGCCACTTAACAGACCACGTAGGCCAAAAACCACCAAATTTCAAAACCTTTAATTAGGACCTATCTAATTTTAGACATTTGAACCGCTTCCTCAACCCAAAAGCGGTTACGACACACTTATCCGAACCAATTGCTTTAACTAAACCGGTTACGTACAAATCAATTAAACCAAATACTTTATCAAATTCGGTTACGACATACCAATCTGGACCAATTACCAAATACCAGATCGTATAACTCATATCTCCACAATTACACCTTTTATTTTCCTTATTAGCTTTATATTTCCTTTAACTTATTTCCCTTTTCGCGTTTTCCTTACTTATTCTTAATTAGTTTTTATAACGTTTAAGTTTTCCTAACCATTTAATTACCCAAGCGTTACCAAACGTTAATAAACCTAATTTAAAACGCTTAATAAATTCATAATCACGATTTATTTATTATTTAAAATTTACTTATATCAACAAGCGTTAGTAAACCTTATTTCAACTACTTTAATTGATTTATTTACTTCGTATTTTTTTTAAAAAAAAACTTATTACCCTAAACGTTGGAATCCGAACGACCCGATATCTTATTACAACTTGAATTACTAACTTAAACTATTTTTATATACTAAATACGCATAAAAACCACCCTAAAACATTTATATTTATAACTTTAAAACCAAAACCATTAAAGAAAACTAACGTTAACTTTAACGATTTGATCGAAAATATAAGAATCAGAAAAACTATGATACATGAAATCGACCTAGGCTTCCAAGATGACATTATCGATTGAACAATTGAAAATTTCGACCTATATACAACAAATATATATATTTTAGCTATTATATTCTGCTATTAAGGGAAAAAAGTCTAAAGACCTAATTTATTAGATAGGTTTTATAAGAATTTTTTGAATGAGACATTAGATATATAGCAAATAGCAAATTCTATTATTACCAAAGCCTTACGAATCCGACTACGAATTAAAGGCATTAATATCCTAGGAGGTAGAAATAAACACTTTACAAAAGCCTTATTCGAAACGGTAAAGCTTACTGACGTATTGGATTAGGATAATGATGATTTGTACCTGATAGAATCTATAAGGGGGTGTTAACTTACGAAATAAAAGAGATTATTATTAAAACAACGGGAACGAGTTGTAAAACGACCTAATCCTATATCTATACCCCAATCCAAAATCAAATACTACGAGGAAGAAAAACAACTAAAATCTTTATCTACCACACAAGTATAATACAAATTTATATCAATATACACTATAAAATAAAACCGAACATTAAACCACTTTCCGAATACTGAAAACAACCCGATCGATTATAATAAAGTCGACCGAAACACCAAAAACAACCCACTCCGGAAATCGACAATCGGCCGAAACATAAAAAACAACCTGATCTATGAAATAATAAGCGTGTTGGAATAATATTATATTTAATGCAATAGGTCAACTTTATTTGCAGTAAAGTTGACTGTACTGCAAGTGGATTACTTTATGAAGACTTACCGTATTGGATGTAAGTTGAGTGCAGTGCGCTGCACTTCACTCTAGGGCACAGGTCAAACAATTGACTATACAAATTACTGTGCAGACCGGCTAGCGGTCTGCTAAACCTAGAACAATACATTCACTATCTAACCATGAAATAATACTGTTACTTCGAAGACCAATCGAATCGACAAAGTTGCAACGTCTAAGGCCTACCAACAAAGCAACGTAAAACACTAGTACTTGCCTTACGAACCAATGCCTATAAACTACAACCCTTACTACAACCTACTATCATATCGCTTCCCCATGGATAAAAGAGACCTTACTAAGTTAACTAACTTTATTAGGTTATGGGATAGGGATAAAAATTATAGCAGCGAGCCATAAGACGTACTTAATAATGAAATACATGTTATACTTAATACGTATAAGAGAATAGATATAGAGCTATCACAATTTCACGTTATTTTACCTGGTATACTTTTTGAATAAGCTAAGGAGTAATATATATACTACTTTATACAAGTAGATATATTCGTAAAGTGTTATAACCGCCTTAAATATCACTTTAATACGGAAATTAACCACGAGCTATACGATAGGGACTGGACTAGTACGATGTGGGAATCTATAAAAACCCAATAGGAAAATACCAATAGAAACCTATAGGTAATCCTTACAGCCTTGTTGTCAAAGTTCCTAAAATACCAGGCAACCCTCGAATCGAAATATAAAGGCGATAAACTATTTATTTAAGTAGTAACAAAGGTTTGCCGTGAAAACCCGGATTTTGAACTTATGATTTTCAAACCAAAAGAGGATATAAAGGTCTTTTGTATAAGCCTTAAAATATCGTTCGAGACCTTTATATGCCGACAAGTAAGTCTTGGATTAGTATTTAAAACTGATAAAACTAAAAGCGAAACCTAAATCACAAAAACAGACCTTGCCGAAACAATTTACCATATTTTGGACCGGAGATTCAAAGTTTACCCAAGGTAAAACGAATATTCAAAGTACAGGTACCAAAGAGAAAACCCTGGTGGTAAAAGATGGACGATTGTTTAGAAATAGAAAAAACTCACCGAAACTACAGTAATACTTATGGAAAAATATATAAAACCCTATAGGTTTATAAAAAGGTGTATCGTATGCAGAAAAGTCGGCTATTGGTTTATAAACCACCACGTTTACGAGTAAATTCGAATTACACGATGATTTTAAGCCGAGTATAATTTTAAAAATCGGACAAAAGCCGACTTGACAGCATACGTATCCGAATATGAAGGTATAAATAACGAATCCAACGTATAACCTTACGAAGATATATCTGAAAAAGACGACTTTAAATAAGATAATGCCTAATTATTAGCCTATAATGATAAAAACGCCCAACGTATCCTCGCCAGCCTGTAAAATGCCTCCTTTATATATATTACAGGTTGTAACTACGTAAACGAAGTGTTTAACGCCTATATAACGTCGTAATTTACCGTTTTTGTCAGATACGAAACCAGGTTTCAGGGCATTATACCTGATACTAACGCAGCCGAAATTTAGAAGGCCGAAAAACAACAATTCGACATACTTTCGGCGAAATTTCCGAAGTTTCGGCTAAACCGAATAGGAAAACACCGAAAGATCTTTTTTAATAAAAGTAAAGCAACGTTATTCAGGACGGTTGTTGTAAATACGCGTTTTGGATCGATTAAATTTTACGTAATGAATTTTAAAACTCTATTTCTACTTTTATTACCTAATATAAATAAGTTGGAATTAAGGTTCGGAATATGATTAATCAACTTATCCACGCCTTAAATAGCGTATCTGTACCGTTTAGGCTTAAATTCGACTACTTATAGTTTTCCCCGGAAACACGTATAATTAAGACTATTTATTTGACTTAGCTAGAATTGCGAGCTTTATATCGACTATTCGAATATCTAACTATAAAACGCATTTTACGTTTGTTTCATGTCGTAGGTTATATATATATATAGGGAAAACCGTACTTAAAGCTATCGAAAAGTTTTTTCATAAGTATTAGATTTTTTTATAAGCCTTACGACGGTTTAAATTCCGCCTTTAAAACAATATAATTTTTATTACGAAGTAATTATTAATATTATATATTTAGACAGATAACCAGTCCTTTATGTTGTCGATACGGTAATATTATCTTAGGCCGTCAAATTTATATAAAGCGTTTTTTATTTAAATTATTAGGAAGTTTTAGTTAATTATTAGGTGAAAGTTTACTTCAGGTCTTTAAAATAGATTAAGTACGACGTCGGCACGGCTTTCAATTTTTTCGACTCGCGTACAAAAGCTTGGATAGCCGGTAACAAGTATGAATAAATCCTAATAAAAGCCCCATAAGTTATTGTAAAGTATAAGCGATATTACTGACTACTAAAAATAACGTATACGGTATTATTAAAAAAAACTAAAAAGTATTAGATTTAAGGATTTTATTCTTTAAATAGAGGTTAACGCCGTTAATAACACTTTTAGCCTAAGTAAACTTATCCCCATATTCCTTATTTTAAATGCTTATCCAAGTATCTACACAGATTTTGCCTTATCACTATCTACAATATATAGGGCTAAGGTCATGGCTAAGGCTATAGAGATATTACGCTTATTACAAACAAAAAACGATGTATTTAAAGCGTTTGTTATAAGAAATAGCCTACGTAAAATTGGAATTTTGAATTTACTATTATAATTTGAAGTTTTGGTTGAGAAAACGAAAGATAGATAGACTAGCCCTTGAAGGATTAACTGGTTGAAATGATACGATATGTTTATTAACTTACCAAACGGAACGAATTTGTTTCGCTAAACAATGGTATGCGAATATAAGGGAAAGGTGGAAAAGGACGGCCCGAAACCGTAAGATGAATAAAATCGTTTACAAAATATTACTTCAAACGACGAATTTAAGCCGAACCCAACTTTAACCTTACTCCTAAAATACGAATTTAACCAGACCATATTAAAGAAAAGCGGCTTATTTGCACTGACTCCGTTAAAACCTCGTCGTCGAGGGCGCTCATTCGGCTTGAAAACTAAAAAACGCTTTAGGAATTTTGCTACGGACTCCTTTATTATGCAAAAAGAAATGTCAAATGGCGAGCTTAGCTTGAAGCTTCGCCGCGAGGATATAATTACCACCCTAGATGCCTTATTCGCATAATTTACTTAAACGGAAATCTTATTCCTAATCGACAAAATCGTATTTAGTTTTAAACGTTTTGATATAGCTGTTTACGGTACCTATAGGATTTTTTTAACCCGCCTCGTCTACGAAATTAAGGATAAAACCAGAAAGTCGTACGAAAAAACCCGTTTAATCATTAAAAAATATAACGATAAAGGTAAAAAAAATATTATAACCTAATTATCTATGTTATAAAGAATTGATTATCGCCTAATTCTTGTATTCGCAGCCTCCTTTAGCGTAATATATAACCTATATATTGAATTTCGAGATATAACATAGACATATATACAATTTAAAGAGTAGCTTAAACGACGGATTTACGCCGACATACCTAAAAACCTTAGGTAATACCACTTACTTGGTACGATTTTACGTATTATAAAATCACTATATGAACTAGTTTAAACCTGGGTTTATTGGTATAACATTGATTAAAGACATTATAAGAAACGACTCAAAATAACCAACTTTACCTTCGATATATGCCTATTAGTATTAACGGTTCGTTCAAAAAGCTTTATAATAATAGGTATATGAATGGACAATAAATTAACGTTATATAACTTTAGTTTTTCGCATTTAAAGAGAGGAAACTTTTGGAAACCGGGTTAAAAGCTAAACATAAAATGTACCTGACAGAAAACAACGTAATTGATTTTAATAACGTTACAATTACCCTCCGGAACAGCACTATAAACCTAGCGTAAAAAGGGTAGCTAAATAAAGTTACCCTTATCACTTTGGATCATGTAAAACAAGCCGACGATTAAAAATTCTAACGTGTATGCGGTGCTTAGGTTGTCTTTGTAATACAAATAAAGGTAGAATTTAACCTTTTTATCACTGCGTAATACTAAACCGATCCGACTGACAATACATTTAAGACGTTAAACAAACGTTTTTAGTAATGAATATATAATTTAAAAAGTGGTTTAAAATTTGTATTATTAAATATGCGGATTACAAAACTGTTTATTTTTATTAACAGTTTTTTTAACTAATAACAACGATTTCAATTTACAAATCGGCTTCGTTTCAATTTCAAATAATGAAATACCGGCCTGAAACGGCTCTAATTTTCGAAAAAATATTATCTATTAAAGCTTTACCAAATTTAAAAGGGTTATGCGAAACGGTATAGCTTCCGAGATTTATAATATGGTTGGAAGTTTCGATTCGGGTATTACTATAGTGATAATGGTCCGGATGATTGTTTTTAACCTTAAATTACACCCTATTCCTCTTATTATTTACATTAATTCCTTTTAGTTTTATAATTACCTAGTTAAGTTAGGTATTACAAATGAAAAACAGTTGATAATTAACATTATAGCATCACATGAATCGTACGAACGATAGGAAATCGAAAACCTTGGATAAATTAATAATAGATTAAACTCGATAAACATAATAATAAAGGTCATACGAAATGTCGTACTTAAAACTTTAATATTTATAAATACGTTATTTATTAGAGTTATTAAAAGGGTTTCACGACTTTAATAGGTTACTACATTATATTAATTTTCTCTAACTCAGATCGAGCTATTAATATCTTTTATACCGATTTACGTTTTAGCTTTATTTAAACGGGCTATTCGCGTCGATTGCCAATCTTGCCTTTATTAGATACGACGATTTATACCGATTTATATATATATATATATATTGCTTTTTATTTGGTTTTACGATATTATACCGATTTTAACAAATTACTTTTTTTTATTTTACATTTTAAGTTACATTTTTCACTTTAAACGATTGTTTTATAAAGAGATATAAAATTGCTACATAACGTATTACACTATAGCCGGGTATGCCAGCCCGGCCCAAAGGCATTTATCTACTACTAAAGGGAGAGAACGATGCCGTCGCGTTCTTACCGTCCTCCCTATCGTTTTATTCCTTTATATTAGCGCTACCGTTATTACCGTTAACAATATTATTAACTTTAGCGAGAATATAACCTTACACCTTATTAACTAAACATTTATGTAAAGGTATAAGGGAGAAATTACCTTTTTTGCGGCGACGTACGATAACGTCATCGAATTCGCTTACGTAGTATATACATAGGCCCTGTTTTTGGATGTTGATAACGATTACCGTTTCCCTGCTCCTTCGGTTAACGCTTATTACTACTTTGTATTAGTTTATTTAATTATTTACGACGATTTGTTCTTTGAAATACCCCGAACGATATATTTTTCATGAAAGAAGTTTTTAAAATTCGATTACAAATTATTGAAAAGCCGACGAATACGTAATAAAGATTTAGCTTACGGCCTTGGAATTACTGAAACGGGGGCGTACAAGTTACCAATTTATTTGTAACGGTAATAATAAGCCAAATAACCCCCTTTTTTCGTAGTAATCACTAATAAACTTGCCCGCGGCTTCGAATGCGATATACGATACGTAAGGTATATTTATTAACGGTTTAAAGCTACCGATCCGAGTACATCGTTTTAACGTTTAACGCGTTAAAAAGGATTTATAACGTACCTTAACGATACGGAATTCGAAACGGCGGAAAAAATAGTTTTGTATTCTTTATTTATAAAAAAGGAGTTTAAAAACTTATAAACGAAGGGATTAGAGTATATGTAACTTAATATAATTACATTAAGCTATAATTACAGCATAAAAAGGTTTTCACAAGTAATAGAGTTTTTACCCATGTGTAAAGGGTAAGGTATATAACCTTAGGGTTCTTTTACTCCTTTTAAAAGTCGGGGAAGGGGGAAGGAAAGGGGAGGGAAAGAGGAGTGACAGCGGTGGTAAAGGTGGTAGAGGCGGCGGTGGGGCTAGGCGGCGTAATGGCGGTGAGACTTGGTGGCGTAGCGGTGAATAGGGTGACGGGGGCGGGCGGCGTAGCGGCAATGGAAGAGATTGTATCCGATAAGGGCTGACTGTTGCTATTAATGGTGGTGGTGATAGGGGCGGCGGTTACGACGGCTATAGCGACGGCGACGCGCCGACGCTCTCGCACCAAACGGCGCTTTGCCGTCCTATTATTACGCAGTATTTATTTAAAAACCAGGTTAATATATAGGTGTTAGCCAAAAACCTACCTATTAAAGCGATTTATTTAATTGTATGCAAGGAAGGTTAAGTTAGGATAGGGATTTATATCGGCTTAAATTACGCCCTTTTAAAAAAGAAGGGAAAAAAGTTTTACTTAAACCTATAACAATATATCTTTTTATACTAACCTAACACGTGATTGCATAATCACTCCTATGCAATCACCCCTACGTAATTACCCCTATCAGCAACTACAAAAGGCGCTATTATCAACCATATCGCCCCAATTTGACTATATAAACCAAACCCGAATTACAATTACCAGCTCAGCCAAACTTTTTTAATCCTAACCGAACTTGCTAATTTTGACCTCTTACAATTAATACGGAAATAATACTATCACTACGGAAACTTGTTAATTTGGACCTTTCGCAATTAATATAGCAATAACATTATTATTACGAAACCTGCTGATTTAGACCTATTGCAATTGATACTACAAACAACACTATTACTACTAGGCTATAGGTACGGAGTAAATGAGGAAAAAAGAAAAGATTACCTGTATAAATATAACTATATACCCTTATAAACAGTATATATAAGTTAAGTAGCAGTTTACTGTATTTCAAGGTGCACTCCTATAAAGTGCACGGTAATGTGTCACGCTACAGGCTATACTCTTGCAAGATGAAAGGTGCATCATATATGGATCGGTCTGGAATGGTTATTCCAAACCGACGGCAATACGTGAGTCGGTCTAGAAAAAGTACTCCAGAGTGATATGCTCTGGGTAGAGGGCTTATAAACCCTCACCTGTGGCGTACACCTCTAGATGCTTCTTTTTAAACAATCAATCATCTTTATACTATAATACCAATCATTATGATTACTCTTCAAAGACCTTAGTTTACGTGAACTTTATAAGCTTGAGATCTTACCAACAGGAATGGTATTTTAAAGTTTATTATGTAAAATTTAACCGATTTGAATCGCGTATTTATAACAACAGTTCCAAGTAATAATGCTTTACCTTTACTAAACAAAAACTTTCGGTATTTTCCTATTCGATTTAACTAAAACTTCAGAAACTTCGTTACAAACTAGTCAAATTGTCGTTTTCTGGCCTTTGAAATTTCGACTATACCGGTATCAGGTATAATGTCCTAAAAACTATTGATTTATTTGTCTAAAAATGTGAATTGTAACGCTATATAGACGTTAAGCACTCCGTTTACATAATCTAGGCCCTTATTATACAGAAAGGAGGTGTCCTATATACTTATGAAAATTCGCTAAGCGGTCTTATCGTCTTAGGTTATTAAATAAATATTAATACCTTGAAAGTTTTCTTTTCTGAAGGTATATTCGTAGGAGTAAGCGTTAAAATTATTATTTACGCTTTCGTATTCAGTTACGTATACTGAAAATTTAGCTTTTATCTAGTTCTTAAATGTATAATCAGCTGAAAACTATCGTTCAATCCAATTTTTTTCATAAACTAAGTTGTTAATAAACTAGTAGCCAATCTTACCGTATACGATATAAAGCTTTTGCATAAACGAGGGATTACGTATATTTTTTCGTACGTATTGTTATAACTGTAATACGTTTCATTCCTAGCCATAAAATCGTCCTCGATTATAATGCCTTACCCTTTGTTTTCAGGACTTCCTGCCTGATATCTCTCTTTCTGGTAGCTATATTTAGGGCATTTACTTTACTTCAGATATACTTTAAACCTTCTATTTAAAACATAATAAATTGTTTTGGTAAAGTTTACTCTAGAAATTTGGCAATCGCCTTTCGATTTGTCGGCTATAAATACTCATCCAAAATTCTACTTTTAACTTATAAAGTTTTCTAAATGATATTTGAAAACTTATAAAAAAGGCCTTTAAGTTTATTTTCGGTTTAAATAATGTAAGGTCGAAATCTAGATTTTTACAATATGCTTTTGTCGTTATTTAAATGAATAATTTATTACCCCTATATTCAAGTTTAAAGGCTGTCTAATACCTCTGGAACTTAGCTAATAAAGCGGTAAAAAACTTCTATAGGTTTTCATTAGCGTTCTTACCCTAATTATTCACTAATTCTTAGGTTATGTTAGTCCAGTTCCTATTATAAAATTCGTGGTTAATTTCTATATCAAAGTGTGATTTTAGGCGGCTATAATATTCTATAACCGTATTAACTTACTTAATGTAATAAATATACTACTCTTCAATTTGTCTAAATGATATATTGGGTAAAATAACGTAAAATTAAAATAATTCAATATTTGGCCTTTTACATATATTAAATATAATACATATCTTATTAACGAGTATATCGTATGGGTTACCGCTCTAGTTCTAGTTCTTATCTCAAAGTATAACGAAGTTAATAAACTTTATAAAGTCGTTTCTATTAATAGGAAAGCGGTGTGGTGAGAGATTACAATAGGAGTTATAATTAGTAGGTATTGATGAATAAGATACGTATTAGCGTTTTACACCGCTTATTATATCTTGAAACGGGGCGTTTTCTTTCTTCGAGCCATTATTTTCGTACTCGAGTTTCTTGTCAACGGTATTCGGGGCGTAAACTTATCTTAGCCTTTGTTTGAAATTACGTTTTAGGGAAGGTTCATGTTTAACCCTCGTTATAAATAATCGTTATAACGCTTCCTCCTTTTCCGTCGATTCCTCCAGCTCCGTTTCCGTTTAGTGACGGACTTTTAGCCTTATTAATCGCCTTATCTACATTTTCAAAGGCTTTTCTCATTCCCGGTTCATTATTTTAAACTAGCGTTTTTAACGTTTTTTCAACCAGTATCTTTTTATAAACTTCACTTCCATTACTTTATTGTTCATTTACTTTGACATTTACGTAAGTTAGGCCGTTACTAATAGGGATTTTACAATATAGCTATTATTTACACCGGTCATATTAATACCTTTACTTCGTAGTTATTTTCATAGTATTTTTAAAATCGTACTATAGATTATGTACCAGATATCCAGCGTCTACTCTCGAAAGTTTTTTCCAAAATCGTTAAATAAGCCGCATATTCTAATTTCGCCGTTATAATAGTAAAGAATCATATAAATAATATATGAATTTACCGTATAAGGGTTTTAATCCTCTACTAATACTTTGATTTTATTATTTTATAAGTTAAGGTCCAAATATTTTGAAATATTGCTACGAAACAAAATATGTATACAAAGGTATTTCATCTATTCGTTAGCATTTACCAAATCTATTGTTGGTAAAGCTATTGTATATTTTGGTTAGGTAATTTATATTTACCTATAATTTTTAGCGCGGCGTTAATTGGTAGTAATATGCTGTAGTTAGATTGAGGTCCTTACCAATTTCAAAGTTTGAAGTAGTTCGTTTTATAAACAGAAAATATAAAATGAATAAGATAGATAAAATTGTAAAAGTAAAGTTACCAACATTTACCAATATAAATTAAGTTTTAAAATAATACGTAAACAAAGTGAAATTACAAGTTAGTTAAGCATTTCAAATGAGTTTTGTTAATACTTACTAACGTTATTTACACTAAGTGGTTAGAAAAACTTGAACGTCGTAAATATAAATCTTAAAATATACATGACGAATTATGTAAAGGTAAACAGGATAAACGTATGGGTATAAGAGAGGTGTATTATATAATCCAGTGTATGTGTATTGGTTCGTATTTGGTAAGCGATCTGGATTGTTATGTTATAGCTGCTCATAATAGTTACGAGAAGTTTAGGTATTATAGTCGTAGCCACTTTTAAATTTAGTAAATGGTGTGGATATTATATTCTTATCTGTTTTTGGGTTTCGTAAGTAATTCGAATATTATGTTTATAAGCGCTTTTTGGTTTTGTAAGCGGTTCAAATGCTATATTTAGATGGGGTGGATCCTAAGAAAGGATTCCAAAACTTGTTAGTTTTGGTTTATGTGACTTAATACGTAATAGGAAGCTCTTTAAAAAGTGTCTAGGTACGTTTAAAACGCCAAAACAAGTTAAAGGTTAATGTAACGTTTTTTTTTAGTAGACAAGGCACTAATTAGTTAATATTATTGTATTGAAAGTAATCATTTTTCAAGTTACTTCGGATTTTATAATCTTGTTACGTTTCGGGTTTTACAGCGCTCCCGCGTAATTTCACACTCCCTTATAGTTTTTGTAAAGTATAGTGGTAAAACACGAATAATTGAAATCGTTACAACACTACTTTATAGGTATTTAACTTAGATTTATCTTTTCTTTCCTTAGCTATCCGTAATAAAGTTAATCAGCTACTAATTATAATTGGTAAAGTCTTTTATTTACGTAAATATAAACGAAAAGTAATTAGAAAGATCAGTCTTATATTAAAATATATATAGATCCGGAAAAAGCATTCTAAAAAGTGTACGCCACGGATAGGAGGTTATAAACCTCTTATTCAGGCAGTGGCCCTTTTGCCGTACGCTCTGGAATACGCATTCTAAACTGCTCCACGCATAATACACTTTGCGCCTTACAAGAGTGTAGCTTGCAGCGTGACACGTTATCGTGTACTCTATAGGAATGTACCTTACAATATAGTGCACTACCACTTGGCTTATATATATTAGCTGTAGGAGTATATAGTAATATCCACACCATTAAGAACTAAAACGATTATCGTAAACTTTTCCTTAGACCTGTTAATACAATCAAAATTAATTACAAGATTTTTACAGATGTTATTGAGATTTGGAACCATATAGAAAAGTATAACGGAAAGCTTTATAACCTTTTTAACACGAAGATGATACTCTTTTAAAATATTTGTAAGTGAATAGAGGTTCTTCTTTTTGGTTTTTACTTATTATTCTTCGAAATTCTTATAAAAAAATATCAAAGATTATTACTTAACCTTTCTCATAAGGCTAAAAACTTTTCGCAAAATTTACAACAATATAAAAAGTTATTTAGAATACGATATCTACCTCGTACAATATTACATAGACTAGGCTACCACGAAATGAATAACGATAATAACGAAAAAGGAAAAGGAGGAAATACTGATATATATTCTGAATGAAATGATTAACAAGTTAATATTATGTTGAAAAACAATGCTCAAATTATATATTTGCCAAACTATGCTCCGCAAGTATGTACAAGTAATTGTTACAGGCGCTAACAAATTTAAATACATGTTATAACATCCAAATACCACTTGTAAAGGATTTTTTAAACAATTAAGTTTCTTGCTCGTAGATATAATAACAAGTACGTCGAATTGGCTTAATATATATCTTTAAGCTAATGACTTCCACAATGTAAATAAAGATGACTATATATTAATATACTATGTCGATAATTAATACTGATAGCCTTAACATTTAAAATATAATTTAATACTTTCAGACCAAAAGCTATAACTATATTGAAGTTAACTAGGGCAAATTTTAAATAGATATATTAACCCTAAGAACTATCGTTGTAATAGTGGTAACAAATATTGAATCTAAAGAGAATCCGACTGTTTGTTAACTCGTTACCCTGCAGCCAAGTATAATAACAAATAGATAATATATTACATCCAGAATTCTATTACTTTCGAGTAAAACTACTGAAACCATATTATAAACTTTAAGGTTAAAAAAATCATTAACGGTGATGATACCATTAAGTAAATCAAGTAATATAAGGATACTGATCCTAACTATGATTAGTAATTAGCCAACTATGCCTTACCCTATCTTCTAAATAGCGAAAACATTTACCTTTGCCTTAATCAAACCCTTAGCCTCTTACATACCTTTAATTTTCGCGATAATTATGTGGATTATACGTTTCAAGGTATAACTTGAGACATAAGAGTAATAAGAAACTTAATAGAAAGCCATTTAAAATAAGTTGTATTATGAAAGGAAGATGATACTACTACGAATATTAATTGCTGAGATACTGATACGGTAAAATTTGGTTTCGACTCAGGCGAATAATGATTAATATTGGTGAGAACGGTTATTTAAACTATTATTAGGTCGATTATATTATATATCCCCAAGTTTTATACTCCTTGACTACTTTATTTAAAACATATAAAAATTATAGGCGTTAATGTTGACGTTAATGTTGGTAAACTGATTAAAAACAACTAGAAGATTTCTTTCGCCTTGAAGTAGAGGCATTTGTGGTTTTATTTTCAAGGTCTAAAAAAAACTATATCAAGTATAATGGAGTTAAATATACGCTACCTTCACTAGTGTTTTGACTATTCAACTATAAATAAACTATATGAAGTCCTAAAGTCCGCAAGACATAAAAATGTAGAATACTGTGCGAATAGCACTATATGCAGTGTAGTAGGTCAAGTTTACTTACAGTAAAGTTGACTATACTAAACTGCAAGTTGAGTGTATTGTTTTGTGTGAGCTTACTATATTAGTTATAAGTCGAGTACAGTATGCTATACTTCACACTAGGGCATGGGCCAAAAAATTGGCCATACAAATTACAGTGCAGACCGGTTACCGGTCTGCCAAACCTAAAATAATACATTTATCACTTAACCATATAATACTACTGTTTCTTCGACCAATCGAATCGACAACGTTACAATATCTAAAGCTCTACTAATATTAATTAGTGCTTATTGGGTTAAAGAAAGATTGGCTAAGTAGAAGAAAAAGCTACTTTCCGATTACGATCTACGTAAAAGAACGGTTAGGGTATAGGAAAGATTTTTGCGAAAGGCCTTTTCAAACTGCTACGGTTTTTACAGCAATGAATAGAAAAAACTTATAAATTGTGGCGTTTTTTACAACAATTTAGAGGTAACGACGGTATCGTTATTAAAAACAACAAAAAATCTTTATAGATCTTTTTTAAAAGCGTTGAGATTAACTGTCGAAAGTTTTAAAGTTTGGCAAGTTGGCAAACGGCTAAGTTAATACTATTATGGATGTTACTATTATAGAAACAATTAAGTATTTACTTCAAATAACTTATAATAATAAACAACCTTGAACCTTACCCTTTACACTAAACATTTGCCCTTACTTCACTTTTTCCACTTCCATTACGCCAATTCAATTGTCAAGTTCGCTACCCTAAGCAAAAATAACAAGATTCGCCAAGTAGCGTCGAAAAAGCTACGTTACGCGACTTAATTATAAGTTACTAAGTTCCCACGCGATTATATACTAAAACACCCAGTAATTCATCCTACACGTCCTAAAAGTATTATGTGACCCGGAATTTCAAAATGGGGCCTTCTCAAAACCTGTTAAAGGCAATAAAAGTTTTTGATTTAGTTTTCTCCAAATAATACGACAAATACCTTTAGAGCTAAAATATTACCGAAAATTTAACGATATAGCACCTGGTCAACTTTATTAGATATTATATTATTAAGTAAGACAACGGTAAAAAACTTGACTGTGGCAACCGTACTTTTTGAATATTTCGTTATGTATTTGATTACTAAACCATTAATATGTAAAAGAAAGTATAGAAAAGTATTAAGTTAAAATTAAAAGCGAAACTTGAACGACGAGGGATTTACGTGTCATAAAAAGGCTTTAATAAGCTGGTAAAAACCCTTTTCGAAATAACACAACTTGAGGAATGCCCTTAAGACTCACGCTCCAAAGGAAAGGGTATTAAAAAACCTTAACGCCATTATATATGTTTTAGGGGACTTCCCTTTTACTCTTAACTAAGTTAAGCCTCTTTACATGCTGGCGATAAAAAACCTATTAACCTGTTCAGCAGATTAATATCTTTATGCGAAAGCGTAGAGTATGCTTTTAGTAGTGGTAGGGCACATGAAGTGCTGGCTACCTACGCGGCCAAAGGAATTAACGTTGACACTTTATACTAATTAATTAAGTAAAATCGTCAAGTTCTTTAAAACCTTTAAGTATCTATCGCCCTCTAGTACTTTAATTGATAGGCTCCTTAAAAACCCTCTTACGACAAATTTACCTACACGCGAAAACCCACCACAAGTTTTATCACAGAATTTTACTTCTTGGGCCAGGCGACTAGTAATTACCTTTAATATCGTATTTCAAAAGTTTCAAAACTTAAATTATTAGAAAACACCACTAATGAAGATTAGAATAACTATCGCAACCTACCCTTAAAACTTGTCAAGGTATTCAACATTAATTACAAAATTTTCACGAAATTCGTTAAAATTTGGAACAATGCTAAAAAGTATAACGGGAATCCTTACAATCTTTTTGACATGAAAATAATATACTTTTTGAATATTTTCAAATGAATAAAGGTTTCTCCTTATGATTTTTATTTACTATTTCCCAAAATTTTTACAGGACACATTAGAGATTATAAATTAACCTTTTTGACTCAAATAACTACGTTTCGATAGATTTATAATGGTATAAAAAGAAACTTCTAATACGACGTCCACATTACATAATATTACATGGATTATACCACTGTGAGGTAGGTGACGGGAATAATTAATAAGAGGAAGAAATACTAATAGATGTACTTAATTAGATAATTAATAAGTTGATATTGTGCAAGAAAGTAATGGAGAAGGCAAATATTAGAGAAGCCACATTTTCAGAGCAGGTACAAGCAGAATTCACAGGTTTTAACGAGTTAGAATACACTCTATAACGCCTAAATGCTACCTACGAAGTTTTTTTTTTTAAGTTATTTACACTCCTCATTCGCCACCATAATGAAACGTACACTAAACTCGCTTAATATATACCCTGAAGCCGGTAATTTAGCTAACGTAATTAAAAAAGATCTTACGGTATGAAATTACGTCGACCGTAAATACGGTTACGGGCGTCCTTAACGCTTAAGGTTTGGCTTATCGACCACAAACTAAAGATAGCAGCTATTTTAGTGTTAACAAGGCCAGTATTTAAGCGGACTTATCATCCGTAAGAATTATCGTTATAATAGTAGTAAAAAAGTAAAATTTATAATAAGTCTAGCCATTAATCAACTCGGAATCCCCTCTCCGAGCGAAATAATAAAAAGGTAATATATTAAATTTAGTACCTTATTATATCTAAATAGGATTTCTTAAATCAAATCGTAAACTTTGAGGTCGACGTGCTAATCAACGTCGATAATGCTTTTAATCAGATCAAATGATACAAAGATACTGTTCCTTACGCGGCTCAGTAATTAGCCAACTACGACTTCCTATATTGCCTAGGTGGTAAAGACTCTTACCTTTACCCTAATCAAGCCTCTGATCTCTTACACACCTTTAATATTTGCGATTATTACACGAACCACACGTTTCGAGGTATTATGCCAGATATAAAGGCAGCAAGATACTTAATAGAAGGCTATTTGCAATACATAGCACTACGGAGGGAAAGCATTACAGCTACTAAGATTAATTGTTACGATGTTAGTAAAGCTGAAGTTAGCTTTAAACCAAGCGAATAACTATCATGACTAGGGATAACGGTAGTTTAAACTATTATAGGAGCAATTACATTCCATATCCTCAAGTCCTTCACCCCTTTCCTTTTTTGTTCAAAGGATATAAAAACCCTTAACGTTAACTTCGAAGTTAACGTAGACGATATGATTAAAAACAGCCAAAAGTTTGCACTCAATTTTAAATAGGGGTACTTATGGTTTTATCTTCAAAGCTCTAAAGAAGTGGCGTTAAACCTAATAGACGTGTAGATACGCCAATTACACTAGCGCTTTAATCGTCCATCTATTAACAAACTATACAAAGTTCTAAAGTCTGTAGGATATAAAGATATGAAATATTATGCTCCAAAATCCATTGAAAAACACTGTTACTACTGCCAAACGTATAACTAAGCCCACCATAAATTTAAAATTACATTGAAAAAATGAAAATAACTTTTACTACGAGGTCTTATCGATATATTTTACTTAGATAACAACCCTATTCTTCATGTTATTTAATCTGCAACCTTTGTTTTACGAATTAATATTTTTATAATCCTTTTCGCCAAAAAGTATGTGGAAAACACTAAGAATACTGTAGATTAACACGTATTTAGGCCCACCCAACTTCGTTATCCACGATACCTACACCAACTTTACGGTAATAAGATTTTAGAAAGATACTAAGATAATAAGTATTTAATATAAACATGTACCTATAAAGGCTCACTAAAGTATCGGAAAGGTTAAAAGGGTATACACTATACTTCGACAAACGTATAATATTCTCACACTAGAAATTAGAAGATTTACGGATCTGGAGGCATGCCTATAAATAATGGTAAAGAGTCTAAACTATACTGTGGGCCCTAACTACCTAATACCAATGCTATTGGTCTTGGGAATATAACTACGATTAACGAGTAAATCTCTGCTATTAGCAAGTACCCAAAAGTATGTTATGGCTTACAACAAAGCTTTAAGGGAATTACTAATTTAATCGGTACACCGCTAGGTTAATAATACCCTTAATACCAAAAACGACCATATAATAATCGACGTACTTACTTTGTCTTTATAAAATGAAGTTCTCGTGTAAAGGGAGCCGGGTAAATAAAAAGGCCTGTACAAAATCTTAGGTATCGTAAACTCCGAAATAGTTATTAAAACTGCTAATAGTTCTATATCTTGTCAAACCACACGGGTTAAACTTTAAATTAGAGCTACTGAAGATAAAAACCCTTAAGTTCAACGACTAAGTTAATACAAACCTCCTCCACCTGTTATCTACAAACCGATAAAACGCCATCGGTATAGACGACCCACAAAGAAAAGGGACGTTAAAAAAGAGGAATATACACCGAGTTGTATCTATAATATTACATAGTAAAACAGGTAGGAAAAAGATAACGAAAACTTAGTATTAAAACTCCGAGTATAAAGGATTTATAAGACCTTCGGAAAACCTTTTGAGGAAACCAACAGGGTTGAAATTGACGGCCTACTAATTTATGAGGTTATATAATTTATATCAAAGGTTAATTTTATCCTTTAAAACCTAAATGTTACGATTTTAAAATCGAGGATTATCTACGAAGTTAAGGGTAAGACCACGGGGTAGCCGCATGAAAAGTCACTTTCAATCGTTTAAGGATTCGACGATAAAGGTAAAACTGAAATCCTTAAATAGTCGTTTCGATTTAAAAAATTTGCCAACGTTTAGTAGTCGCATTAATAGAAGGTTAATTAGTTAAGACTAAAGGTAATTTAATGCTTAATAATAGTAATATAACGTAAGTATACATGTAATTAGCAATAGATTTATAGAGGATTATACTATTAAAGTTTTTATAAGAATTACGTGTCATCTACTCTTTAGGAACGGTAATACAATACATCAAGCCACTATATAAAGGAGTTAAAGCAGGCGTTCATTGATTCTTAATCTACCAGTTACACTTCAAATTACAGCTAAGTATAAAGTTTTCAATATACGACCTATATTTGCTGGTAGCTTAAGAAACAAATTTAGGGTTAGTGGGTATATAGACTGACCATACTATTTTCATCGAAACGGATAGCTTTATAACATTAAAATAACAAGCGATTAAGGACTCTAGGTTCTGGAATTATAAGCTGGTAACAACGTTAACGAAAGATGATCAACTTGACTTTAACAGATTGTTAATCTGTATACTTGGTGTTGATATTAGCCTTAATTTTCGCTAAAAGAGTAAGGGTACTGATTTGGTTATAAGCCACGAAACTAACGTAGCTAAAACCTAAAGATACCTTAAATAGTATACCTATAGCAGTTATATTGTTACCCTGTACCAACTGGAGGCTTTTTACGACCTCTCTATCGCGACATAAGTAAAGTATTCAACTAATAACGAATGTGATCGGTTGAATAAAAGGATCGAATAATAAATGCGGAATCCAAATCAAGGGATTAATATAGTTCTAATCGACTTCTCGAAAGTCAAGTTAACAATTTTTACGGATAGGTCTTTCACAAATAACACCGACTTATCTTTACAAATCGGCTTCCTAATAACCCTCGTTGACTAAAATAAGCGGGAAAACTAGTTTAACATTATCTGTAACCTAATTTACTAAACATTTATTAAATAGAAATGGATCAAACGAAGCGTGTAGGCTTTAGAGTTCTACAGTATAGTAGCGGATTTTAACTTAGCTATGGTATTATAAAAAACCCTTAACCTTATTACTAGGCAGTTGAAAATTCCTTTTATCCTCGTAGTAATTTGTACCGACTCAAAAAACCTTTTCAAATACTTTTTGAAACTCGGAACCACCAGCTAAAAACGCCTGATAATCAACTTCATAGCACTTCGTAAAGCCTATTAAGGGAGAGAGATTAAGGAGTTCTTATAAATCAACGGAAAAGATGATCCTATTGATTTTATAATGAAAGCGTCGCCGAATAAAGCACTGAAAAAGTTTGTGGATAATAGCAGGCTAATTATACGTATCGAAAGCTACATCAATAGGCCTCCCGGCAAGCCTAAGTTACGTAACGACAGTCAGGGATGTTTTGATAAACTGAAAAACTGTTAGGGAATTAACGATAACAACTTATTTAAGTAGTATGGTTAAAGCAGAGGTTTGTAAAGGTTTGTGACGAATTTTTTTTACAGAAGTTGATAAAGCTGGACCTCGAAGCCATGGGGCAACTAAAGGCAATCAGGGTTAATTTATATACAAATAGGTGCAATTCAATGCGAAGGTTAATTTAATTTGACAGGGATTTGACCAATTAACGAGGTCGTAGTTTAGCGCTTACCAGAGAATATTAGTTAACCACACTAATGTGTACGTATATATTAGAACACCGCTTGTGTTAAAATAGTACTACATACAATGCAATAAGTCAAGTTTACTTGTAGTAAAGTTAACTATACTAAAATTCAAGTTAATTATATTATTTTGTGTGGGCTTACTTTATTGGATATAAGTCAAGTACAGTATACCACACTTCATA
Organism: Anisogramma anomala; assembly: GCA_038502455.1. Lineage (NCBI taxonomy): Eukaryota > Fungi > Ascomycota > Sordariomycetes > Diaporthales > Gnomoniaceae > Anisogramma > Anisogramma anomala. Next base: position 5,503,099 of record JASMMZ010000010.1, on the reverse strand, counting down.
CTAGGGCACTAGCCAAGCAATTGGCTATACAAATTACAGTGAAAACCAGCTAGTAGTCTACCAAACCTATAACAATACATCCATCACTTGACTATACAATACTACTGTTACTTCGACTAATAGAATCAATAACTTTGTAATATTTAAAGCCCTATCAACAAATAAATTGTTTTAAAAGCCATCTAAAATCTTTTCTATTACTGTTAAAAACATGATCAAACCTTCTGAAAACTCAATTTTACGTTGAAAGAAGTCAAGGATTTTAATTGTAAGATTTTTATTACTGTATTTTCTTTTTTAGATAATATGCCTATTTTTCACGTTATTAACTCTGTAACCTCTCCTTACGGGGTCAAGTTTTTAAAGTCTTTATTAGTGACAAATACGTGGAACAAGTTAAGAATCCAATGTATTAATACGTATTCAAGCCCACATGATACCGTCGTTTACGATATTGGTATTGACTTTACAGCAATGGAGTTTTAAACAAATACTAAAATAATGAAAATTTAGTGTAAATAGGTGCATATTAAGGCTTATTAGAGCATTGTAAAAGTTCAAAAGATACACTCGTTCATTCGACGAGCGTACGATATCTTTACGTTAGAGATTAGAAGTTTTAAGGACCAGAAGGCACGTTTTTTAATAGCGATAAAAGGCTTGAATGACATTATGGGCACTGATAGCTTGGTATTAACACTGTTGGTTTTGGGAGCATATCTAGGCCTCACAAGTGAATCTTTATTATCAATAAATACCTAAATAAGGGTTATGTCCCATGGTAGAATATTAAAAGAACTGTTGTTAGACCTTAGACATTGCAACATTGTCGATTCGATTGGTCGAAGTAACAATAGTATTGCGTGGTCAGATAGTGGATGTATTATTCTAGGTTTGGCAGACTGCTAGCCGGTTTGCACTGTAATTTATATAGCCAATTGCTTGGCTAGTGCCCTAGTGTGAAATGTGGTATACTGTACTCGACTTATACCCAATAAAGTAAGCCCACACAAAACAATACAATTAACTTGCAGTTTAGTATAGTTAACTTTACTGTAAGTAAAGTTGATCTACTGCACTGCATGTAATACTATTCTAACAAGAACCGAGATAAGAATTAGTACGGCATTAAATTAATAATACTTTAAACACTAGAAATAACCTTATGATAATCGACTTATTTGTTTTACTATTAAGAAGTGAAGTCTTTATATGGAGGAAGCTACGTAAATGAGATGGCCTATATAATATCTTAAGTATAGCTAACCCTAAAATAATTATTAAAATTACTAACAACCCTACGACGTTTCGCATCACCTAGGTTAAGCCTTACGTTAGGAAGACTAACAATAGAGATAAAAACCTCCAAGTAAAATAAATAAACTAATAAGACTCTTCTTCACCTATTATCGACAAATTTATGAAATGTCGCCAGTGAGAACGATTACTAAATAGGAGGAACGTTAAGGACAAAAAATATGTACCGGGTTGTATTTATAATACTATTTGAATAAGAAGAAAAACAAAGGACAACGAAAACTTAACGTTAAAGCTTTAGGTATAAAACGTTATTAAAACCTTCATCAAACCTTTCAAAAAATAATAATATCGAGAATTACAACTTCATAACTCGGAGAATTATATAATTCGTACCTAAAACCAAATTTAACTTTTATAACCCCAATATTACAAGCTTTAATTCGAGGATTATACCTGAGATTAAATGTAAAACCATGAAACAGCCGTTTGAAAATTCACGCCTAATCGCTTGAAAATACGGTAATGAAAATAGAGATTATATTTTTACGTAATCGTTGATAATTCAGATTATTAACTAATGTTCAGTGGTTATTTAAATGTCAAATTTACTGGTTCTAATTAAAAAGTTTACATTTAATAACCGTGATATAACTTAAATGTAAACGTAGTTGGTGACAAATTTATAGCGGATTGTATTATTAAAACTATTATAGAAAATACGTACCAAATACCTTTCGGAGACGGTAATACGATATATTGAATTGCTATACGCACTGGCTAAAGAAGACATCCATTGGTTCCTAGCTTATTAATCGTACTTCTAATTACAATTAGATGTAAAATGTTTAATATACAACTCGTATTTGTCGATAATGTAAAAGAAAAACTTTTATTTAGTAGGTGTATAAACTGAAGATACCATTTTCGTTGAAACGGCTGAATTGATAGAATCGGAATAACAAGCGCTTGAAAACTTAAAGTTGTCGAATTCCAAGTTAATTACAACTTTTATAAGGGATAACCAATTTGACTTGAATGAATTGTTAATCCGAATACTTGGTATTAATACTAGCCTTAGTATTGGCCAAAAGAGCTGGAGTGTTAACTTAACTAAAATTGATAAGACTAACTTAATCAAGGCTTGATGTTATTTAAAATAATGCGTTTATAGAATTATATCGCCACCCTATGCCAACCGAAAGCCCTTTACGATTTATTGATCACAATATCAATATAGAGTTTAATGGATAAAAACTTCAATCGGCTAAGTAAAAGGTTAGAATAATATATTCGTAACCTAAACCGAGAGATAAATAGAATTTCGATTAAATTATCGAAGGTTAAATAAATAATTTTTACAAGCCATTAATTTATGAATAATACAAACTTATCATTACAAACCAGCCTCCTGATAATCTTCATAAAAATAGATAAGAGGGAAAGCTAATTTAGCATTACTAGAATCTCAATTTATTAAAATTGCCTTAAATATAAGAGAAATATAAGTAATATACTAGCTTTAAATGTTTACATCATAATAGCTGGTTTTTATATAGGTATAGTATTATGGAAAAATCTTAACATTGTTACCAGATAATGAAACATTTTCTTCATTTCAGTGGTATTTTATATGAACTTTAAGAGCATATTTAAATACTTTTTAAAACTTGGAACTATTGGTGAAAAAAAAAAATCAATATAATAGCATTTGGTAAAACTTACAAAAGTAAGTAGAATATTACAAAGTTCCAATAGATTAATCGTAAGGAAAATCCCGCAAACGCTATAATAAAAACATTAACGAATAAGGTCCTCAAAAGTTTTGTAGATAATAATAGTCTTAAATATATATATTGAGGGATACATTAATATGCTCCCCAATAAATCCAAATGAAGTGTTAAAAAACAAGTATATATGGGCAAAATGGAAGAGTACCTGAGTAATAACTTTTGCAATAGCAACTTTTTTAAATACTATAGTTAAATTAAATACAATAATGTGTTAATTTATCTACATATGTTAAGCGGTATTAACAGGTAATTTAACCAACATCAATTAAAATAACCAGTGATTATAGTAAAAACATTGGCAGTACTATAATAATTAACCTACGTGGGTTAATTTAAGTTCTTAACGGTTTAATATACGTAAGTTGAAACGGTCAGTGGCGGAAATAACCCAATATATATAAGTTTATATCGAAAGACTTGTGTACGGGAGTTATTAAAGTAAAGACTTTGAGCCGTGGAGTAAAGAAATGTAATAAAAGCTAATTTGGGTGTAAAAATAAATTGGAATTGATAGGGATCTGACTAGTTAACGAGGAAGTAATTTGTCAGTAATCGGAAAAATTTGATCGACCACATTAATGGGCGCGTACAAAAAAAAGCCGTCAGTTTTAGAATGATATTAATTGCAATTCAATAAGTCAAATTTACTGTAATTAAAGTTAACTGTACTAACTGCAAGTTGAGTGTATTGTTTGTGGGCCTACTGTATTGGCTGCAAGTTAAGTATAGTATACTCCCACTTTATACTAAGGCACGAGCCAAAAAATTAGCTATACAAATTACTGTGAAAACCGGCTAGCAGTCTGCCAAACCTAGAATAATATATCTACCACTTGACCACGCAATACTACTGTTACTTCGATCAATAAAATCGATAACATTAAAAAGTTTAAAGCTCTACCAACAGCGGTCTAATTAAGTTTATTTTTTATATACCAGTATGGGCTTATTAAACTTTAATAAATAAATTTTTACATTTAATGAGTCTAACGCCGCGTGGTCCAACCACATCCGTTTTTCTTATATAATAGCAAAGCCGATCGAATTTAGGAGTCCACCACTTTACGGCTTTAACGTATGTTGTAATAGGTTTGTCGAATGTATAAGGAAAGTTAGTATATGATCGGGCGAAAGCCCTCGCTTTTTCATATACCATAGCTTTTTTAGCGATATCGAAATCAGGTGATAAAAAGGTTATTTTAATAACGATTAGGTAGTAAAATCTAGATAAATTAGTTTCCGGTACTTTAATACGAATGATATATATTGTATAGAATTTGTATATCAAAAATATTGTTAATAAGAATTTATATTGAAAACAATTTTCGAAAATAGATTGTATTACTATAGTAACCCTAGTAATATTGGTAAAAGTAAATTAAAAGACGTATTTTAGGAAATTTATAAGAACTTTTACCTTACTATGAAACTTTATACCTATTATAAAGTTTTAGTAGATTAGAGTACATGTTTTATATATATTAACTTGGGTTGGTTTCGCCTGATTATATACAAGGTTGAATTTTTTTACCAATAATACTTTAAAGTCCGGGTTATCATAGACTCAGGCCGTTGGCTATTGAGCCTATAAGTTACGTGACTGTGCACGTAATGGGATGGGCCTAAGCCTAGCTCGAGCGCGAACTGGGTACAAGCCGGATACGGCCCGTGTACGGACAGAGCCCGGTCCGTGCACAGCACGTATGAGGGCATGTGACGGGCTGGGCATTGGCCCTGCCCAAAGGCCCTGCACGTTGGGCTACGGTAGCCTCTTCTAGTCTTCCTCCGCACCTCAATAGTAAATCTCATTTGGCACCTACTTAGCTTACCATCGTAGGTCGGACCATAACATGGGTACCTAGTGAGTGATTTTTTGTTAATATGTTATTAGTTAACTTATCTTTATATACGTTTATGATATTCCTTCTATTAATAAGTTACTATAAAAAGTCTCTTTTGGGACATATATAAAATTATGTAGCGGTAAATGAAACTTTCTTTCGACCGTAGGAAAAAGAATTCAGGTCGGGTTAATAAAAGTAATTGGTACCGAACCTTCTACGTAAGGGTGGGTTTCCACTAATTTCGGATTAGTAAAAATAGATTGTAAACCAGATATCATTATGTTAAGCCTTGACCATTATTTTGCCTTCCATACTAAGGTTTCTATACGTTAATAATGTTAATGCTCCTATCTGCGCAACCTATAAGTAGGGCTTAATATACGATTATTGTATTACCTATATTAACTAAGATAATTAAGAATTTCGTATTTCTTTTTAGCTTTCAATAACACCTAATTTATTTATGTAAGTTTGGTATAAACGTGTTTAATATTTTGAAAAGTTAACAATAGTCAATACTGCATAATTGGTAAAGGTCCTATTCATTAGAACGCTTTAGTTCATAACGCCTGTTGGGTTTTGTTAATTGGTAGGAGCGATAGAAAAACATATGAATTTAGATTCGGATGTAAACCCAATCGATTTTAACGTAATAATGAATTTGATATAAAAAGCTTTAGTTACAACCGTTAAAACATTTTTAGTTCCAATTATAAAGAACCTTATAAATTTGGAATTAGCTTTGGTAACCCTGGAAAACTTTGATTTTATCGTATCAAATTTAGGCCTAATAACCAACTTATTCATTAGGCAAACGGATGCTTCATTTAATAAAGTGGAATCCTTATACGCGTTGGAGATATTATTACTTTCAAAGGGAGGGACGGAAATTTCGCCATTAAATCCTATATGCCTGTTTTTTTAAATAGTAATTGTTGGAATAATATTACATGCAGTGCAGTAGGTCAACTTTACCTACAGTAAAGTTGACTGTACTGCAAGTGTATTGCTTTGTGCGGACTTACCGCATTGAGAGTAAGTCGAGTGCAGTACACTGCACTTCACTCTAGGGAACGGGCCAAGTACTTGGATATACAAATTACAGTGTAGACCGGCTAGCGGTCTACCTAACCTAAAACAATATATCTACCATCTGAACATGCAATACTACTGTTACTTTGACCAATAGAATAGACGATGTTACAACGTCTAAGGCCTACCAACACTGATCAGTGCTTTCCTAATAGATTAAGCACAGATAAGCTAAGTAAAAGAAGAAGCTATTTTCTAGTTACGCTCTGCTTTTATCGCTAGGGTAGAGGAAAGATTTTTGCGAAGGGCCTTTATTAGTACTGCGACAGTCTTCCAACGGCAAGAAAATAAAGAAGACTTTTAGGTTGCATCAGTCTTTTAACGGCAATCTAAAAGTAAGCGACGGTATTGCTATTCGAAAACACCAAGAAATCTTTATTGATTTTTCTTAAAGACGTTAAGATTAACTGTCAGAAGTCTTAGAATACGGAAAATTATCAAACAGCTAAGTTAGTATTATTACAAGTACTACTACTTTAGGAAAAACAACTAAGTTTCACGGCTTATAATAAAAAACCTTCACCCTTTACCACTACTCTTCGCCTTCGACCTCCACTAACAATAAACAACTTTCAACCTTATCTTTTACGCCAAACTTTTACCTATACTTCACTTTTTTCACTTACCACGTTACTTTAATCGTTAAGTTCGTTAACTTAAGCGAAAATATCGAAAAAGACCCAGTTAAGTTAAAAAAGCTACGTCGTACGATTTTACTCTAAATCACCAAGTTACAAATTGCCAAGTTCCCATACGACTTTATGCCAAAACACTAAGTTCCCTACATCTAAGATTACCAAGTTTTTCGCCTTATACGCCTATCAAGATGTTGACTCCTAACGTTCAATTTAAGGCTATTACCGATCCTACCTAGAAAAAAGTAATTAGAAACCTTGGATCAGTCTTCGTTAACCAATACAACTATTAAATCTGGATCAAGGATATTAACGAAACCTTTACTAAAGTTTACCTAACTAATTACGTTAGTCAATATATCCTCGAAAATAATGCAGGTAAAAAGTTTAGCTACGACGCCAATACCTTCCAAAACTTTCGCGAGTTTTTTAATCACTGGATACTAGATATATGAAAAACGATCTAATAGTATGTTAAAGCTAAGTCAAGGACAAAAGTCAAAAGACGTGGCATTTATATATTAGACAAAGCTTTAAAGGGAATGGTAAAAACTTTTTTTAAGCTGGCCTAACTTGAGGAATGCTCATAAGACCTCTAAGGTAAGGGAAAAGCCGTTAAGAAACCTTAACGCCCTTATACACAATTTAAAAGACCTCCCCTTCATCCCTAGTTAAGTTAAGCCTTTTTACGCGTTGACGATAAAGAACCCGTTAACCTGTTCTGAAGTTTAGTATTACCACGTAATAACGTAGAGTACGCCCTTAACAGTGACAGAACGCGTGAAGTAATAGCTATCAACGCGGCTAGAGGTATTGACGTTGGCGCTTTACACTAATTAGTTAAGTAAAATAGCCAGACTTTTCAAAAACTTTGAATACCTATTGTCTATTAACAAGTCCACTGCTAGAACACTTTAAAACCTTTTTCTTTTAGATACACCCACGCGCGCGAACCGACTACAAGCCCTATTATAGGACTTTACCTATCGGGTTAGGCGACTGACAATTACCTTTAACACCATGCCTCGAAACCTTTAAAACTTAAGCCACCAGGAAATACTAATTAAGCCTAAAATAATTATCGCGACCTCCCTTTAAGACTTATTAGGATAGTTAATATTAATTACAAGTTAATAACGTATTTCGTTAAGATCTGAAATAATATAAATAAATATAACAGGAATCCTTACAATCTTTTTAACATTAAGATAATACCATTTTTAAATATTTATAAGTGGATAGAGGTCTTACCTTTTGGTTTTCACTTACTATTTCCCGGAATCCTCACAGGTTACGTCAAAGATTACTACATGACCTTCCTAACGAGCGCTACCACGTTTCACAAGATTTAAAATAATATAAAGGACTACTTTAAGTACAATATTTACCTCGTATAATACTATACGAATTGGGCTACCACGTGGTAAATTATAATAATAGAAAAGATGAAAGAGGAGGAATTACTAATGAATATCTTTAATTAAATGTTTAACAAACTGATAATGTGTTAAAAGGTAATAGGAAAGGCTTACGTTAGCAAAGCCACATTTCGCGAGTAATTACGGGTAACAGTTACGGGTATTAGCGAGTTTGAATACGCTTTATAACACTTAGATACTACCTATGAAGGCTTTTTTAGCTAATTTCGTTCCTCGTTTACCACCGTAATAACATATATATGAAACTCGTTCAGCATATACCCCTAAGCCGGTAACTTCTTTAACATAAACAAAGAAAACCTTATGGTAGTTAATTACGTCGACCACAAATACGAACGCCTATAATGCCTAAGGTTTGGCTTATTGACCTCTACCTCGACCGTGAACTAAAGGTAACACCCACCATGACATTAATAAGATATAGGCGAACCCATTAACCGCTAGCACTATCGTCGTGATAGTGATAAGAGATGTTAGATTTATGGTAAAACTGGGTATTAGTTAACTCAGAACCCTCTTATCAAACGAAATAATAAAAAGGTAATATATTACATCTAATACGCTATTACTTTTAAATAAAAATACCTAAAATAAGTTATAAAATTCGAAGGGGATAAGCCTATTAATAGAAATGCCCTTAATTTAATTAAGTAATACAAAGATAGTACTCCTAGTATGGTAGCCTAATAACTAGCCAACTATGCCTTTTTATACCATTTAGGTAGTAAAGACCTTTATCTTTGCCTTAACTATGCCCCTAATTCCTTATATATCTTTAACCTCTGTAATCATTAAGCGAAACATACGTTTTAGGGTATTATTCCAGACACAGGGATAGCAAAGTACTAAATAGGACGTTATTAGTAATACGTGATACTACGAAGGGAAAATATTACAGCTACTAAGATCAATCGTTACGATACTGGTAAAGTCAAAGTTGGCTTTATCCTATGCAAACAACTATCTTCACTAGGGAAAACGGTAATTTAAACTATTGAAGAAGCAATTACGCTTTACATCCTTAAGTTTCCTACCCCTTTTTTACTTTCCTTAAAGGATATGAAAACTTTTGGCGTTAACGTAAACGTTAACGTAAACGAGTTAGTTAAAAATAGGCAAAGGTTTTCACTCGTTTTTAAGTGGAAGCACTTATAGTTTTATTTTTAAGGTTCGGAGGCGGTAGCGTTAAACTTAATAGAGCTGGAAATACGTTAACTACACCTTTATTTTAACTATCTAGTTATTATTAGACTATATAAAGTGTTAAAGTTTATAAGATATAATGATGTAGAGTACTTTGCCTTAAAATCTATTAAAAAGCTTTGTCACTATTATTAAACGTATACCCAAGCCCCCCAGAGATTTAAGTTTATATTAAAAGACGATTAGAATTTTAATTGTGAGATTTTTGTTAATATATTTTACTTAAACAATAGGCCTATTTTTTACGTCGTTAAATTAGCAATCTCCTTCTACGGAGTTAAGTTTTTAAAGTCCCTTTTAGCAAAGGATACGTGGTAATTGTTAAGGATGTTATGGATTAACACTTACCTAGGTCCACCCAACGTCGTTGTTCACGATACCGGTACCAATTTTGCGGCGGTGGAGTTTTAGGAAAACGTTAAAATAATGGGTATTTAATATAAACAGGTACCTTTAAAAGCCTACTGAAGTATTGGGAAGGTTAAAAGGGCATACGCCCTATTTCGCCGAGTGTATAGCATTTTTACGTTAGAAATTAAAAGCTTTATGGATCCGGAGGCATGTTTACAAATGGCAGTAAAAGGTCTTAATAACACTGTAGGCTCTGACGGCCTAGTGCTAACATCGTTAGTCTTTGGAGCGTACCTACACCTAATAAGTGAATCTCTGCCTTTGACAAGTATTTAAAAACGTATTGCGGCCTACAACAAAGTTTTAAGGGAATTACAAAGGGAATCGGCACGTTGTTAAGTCAATAATACCCTTAATACCAAAAACGGGCTTATCATAATCGACGTGTTTATTTTGCTATTGTAAAGTAAAATCCTTATGTAACAAAAACAGGACAAATGGAAGGAGCCGTATAAAATATTAAGTATCGTAAACTTTAAATTAATTATTGAAATTTATAAAGGTCCTATGTTTTTTTGGATTACTTAGGTTAAGATTTATATTAGGGCTATTCAAATAGAGACCCTTAAGCCTTATAAGTAAAACGACCAAGCTAATACGACCCTCCTCTACCCGTTATTAACAAGCCGATAAAACGTTGTCAACGCGGGTGATATCTGAAGAAGAAGAGAAATATCAAAAAAGAAGAATATATATCGGGCCGCATCTATAATACTGCTTAAGTAAATAGAAAAAAAGGATAATGAAGACCTAATAGTAAAGTTTAAGGTATAAGGGATTATTAAAACTTTTGGAAAACCTTTTAAGGAAAGCGATAGAGTCGAAATCGATGATTTATGAATTGAAGGTATCGTATAAGTTGTACGGAAAACTAACTTTAACTTTTGAAACCTAAATGTTACGATCTTTAAGTCGAAAATTATCTACAAGGTTAAAGGTAAAATTACGGAGCGGTCGTATAAAAAGTTACGGCTAATCGCTTAAGGATACGGCGATAAAGGTAAGGATTGGATCCTTATATAATCGCCAATAATTTAAAAAATTAACCAACTTTTAGTAGTTACCTTGGTAATAAGTTTACTAGTTAAAACTAAAGGCAAGTTTATACTTAATAGCTTTAATATTACATAAGTCTATACATAGTTAATAACAGATTTATAACGGATTATATTATTGGAATTTTTATAGGAACTCCGTATTACCTACTTATTAGGAACGGTAATATAGTATATTAAACTATTATATAGACTGGTTAAAGTAAGCTTTTACTGGTTTTTAACCTGTTAATTACACTTTGAGGCCCGGCTAACAATAAAGTCTTTAATATACGATCCGTATTTATTAGTAATGTAAGAGAAGGACTTCGGCATAATAGATATACAAACTAATGATACTCTTTTCGTCGAAACGGCTAGCTTTGTAGTACAAAAATAGCAAGCGATTGAGGTTTCCAAGTTTTAAAATTATAAGCCGGTAATAACGTTAACGAAAAGCAATTGATTTAACTTTAATAAATCGTTAATCCGTATATTTAGTATTAATACCAGTTTAAGCTTTCGCTATAAGAATTATGACGTTATTTTTACCATAATCGACAAAATTAATAAAACTAAAGCTTAATGGTACTTAAAATAGCGTATACAGGGTAACTATATTACCAATTTATACTAACCGAAAGCCTTATACGATTTATCTATTACGGCATAAGTATAAATATTGATGAACAAAGACTTTAATCGACTAAATAAAAGGTAAAAGTGGAAAATGAGGAACCTAAACCGCGAAATTAATATAGTGCTAATCGACTTTTTAAAGGCTAAATTAATAATTTTTACGAACGGGTTCTTTATGAATAACGTCGACTTATTTTTATAAATCGGCTTCCTAATAACATTTATTAATGAAGATAGGCGGGAAAATCAGTTTAGCATTACTAGTAATTTAATTTACTAAACTTTCATTAAGTGAAAAAGGATTATACGAAGCGTATTAGCTTTAGAAATCAAAGGTATAATAACGGGCTTTAACGTAAGAATAAAGTTATAAAAAAAACTTTAACCTCATTACTAGGCAACTAAAGATTCCCTCTATCCCGGTAGTAATTTGTACCGATTTAAAGAGTCTCTTCGAATGTCTTTCAAAGTTCGGAACTACCAGTAAAAAACGCTTGATAATCGATGTAATGGCACTTCGAAAAGCCTACGAAGGGAGGGAGATTAAGGAGTTCTGATAAATCGATAGCAAAGATAATCCTATAGATGCTATAATGAAGGCCACACCAAACAAAGCCCTAAAAAGGTTTGTAAATAGCAATAAACTAACTATACAAATTGAAGGATACGTTAATAAACCGCTCGGCAAGCCCAAATCACGTGACGGAGGACAAGGATGTATTAGAAAACTGGAAGACTGCCAAGAGATTGATAATAGCAACCTATTTAAGTGACACAATTAAAGTTATGAAAGGCTACAACGAAAGAACTTTTTATGGGAGTTGAAAAACTCGAACCTCGAAGCAAATGAGTAATTAAGGTTAAATAGTGTCAATTTACATGTAATTGGGTGCAATAAAATATAGGAGTTATCTGGAATTGACAGAGGTCTAGCCAGTTAACGAGGAGGCAATTTAGTGGTAATCGGAAAAAATTGGTCAACTATACTGACGTATACGCATAAACTAAAAAGCCGCCAGTATTGGAATAATATTATATGCAGTGAAGTAGGTCAACTTTACCTACAGTAAAGTTGACTATACTACAAGTGTATTGCTTTATACGGACTTACCGCATTGGGTGTAAGTGGAGTGCAGTATGCCACACTTCACTCTAGGGCATGGGCCAAGCACTTGGCCATACAAATTATAGTGCAGACCGGCTAGCGGTCTGCCAAACCTAGCATAATACATCCACCATCTGACCACGCAATACTACTGTTACTTCGACCAATCGAATCAACAACGTTGCAACGTCTAAAGCCTACCAATAGTAATAGTTATATTCGCTATAAACAAAGCGAGATCCAGAAAAAGTGGGTTGCGTAATATAAGTGAATTAACTCTTGGAATAACGTAATTGTCGATCTCGGAAATGTAAACGAGAAGTATAGATTATACCACATTTTTACTAGCGAAATATTAGCGTATACTAATATAATAATATTTAGTTTCGTGACCCCTTTTTATTGAGCAAACGTTCAGCTTACCGGGCCTAATTATAATGGGTTCTTTAACTAAAGCTTCTATTATTATTTTCGTATTGTAACGAATTTTTCAAAAAGTTTTAATTCATTATAATCAAAGATTTGAAATTAGAACAAATTTTCTACATTTCTGTTTCAAAGTTGTCAAACAATGAACATATATTAATAAACGAATCCTCATAGCTATAATATCATGATACCAACTTATATAATTTTGGGGTTCAATCCCTTATCGGAACAATACAGATATAGTACTAGATTATACGTAGGTAATATAAATGAATTTATTATTATAAGTATTTATTATAATAAAATTGGAGCTAGTATTGTTTATGTATTACCCTGAACTATTTGTTATTACCCAAAGTTTCAAATGATCAAATAAGTTTAAAATCAAAATAATGTAAGTCGTTCAACCTATAGAAATATCCTACTCTTAAACTAATAAATGTGTGTTAATTGACGTAATTTTAGCTTACATCATAATTGTTGGAATAAAAGTATTTATAGTGCAGTGAGTTAACTTTACTGTAAGTAAAGTTGAATATATTAACTGAAAGTCAAGTACAGTATGCGCACACTTCGTACTAGAGTACGAGCTAAGCAATTGGCTATACAAATTATTGTGAAGACCGGCTAATAGTCTGCTAAACCTAGAACAATATATCCACCACTTAACCAATACAATACTAATGTTACTTCAACCAATAGAATCAATAACATTGCGACATCTAAAGAATTATTATAAACCAAGCCTACTGATATTAATTAGTGCTTATTAGGTTCAGCACAAATAAGCTAAGTAAAATAAAAGGCTAATCTTTGGTTACTCTTTACATTAAACGGTAGAGTAGAAGAAAGATTCTCATGAATAGTCTTTATTAGTATTTAGTTAGTCAATAACAGCAGGAGGTAGAGAAGACTTTTGGGTTGTATTGGTTTACAATAGAAATCTGGGAGTAAACAACGATATCGCTACTTGAAAACACCAAGAAATTTTCTAAAGAAGCCTTTTTTTTATTATGTAAACTCCTTGTTATTTAAGCTTTAACTTCAACCTTAACTTAATACCTTTTTAAATCACCCTTTATATGTTAATAATTTAATTATTAAAAAAATTCACGATACTTGCAGAAGGCGCGGTTACTACGGTTAAGGTTTTTACCGCCATCTTAGTTGAGAATATAACTGCCGACGAATTTAACCAAGTGTTTTTCCGTTAAGTCTTCATTAATATCTAGCTCCTCAAGCTCTTCATCGTAATTCTTGGTAAAAAGGGGTTCGAGGGTTTCAATCGCCTTCATTTATTTTTGACCGAATGCCATCTTAAAATTTTAGCTGGCGTAAAACTCAGTAGTTTGGCATGGGGTGAACTTAGTTCGGTAGTATAAGAACTTGGCGATTTCAGCATGAAGTCGCGCGACGTGGATTTCTTGGCGCGACTTGGCGATTCTCAGTATTTCCCCCCCCCCCAAGAGCAGAGATCTTAATGATTGAATTGGTGTAGAAGAAGTGAAAGGAGTAAAGTAAGGGGAAGAACTTGGTGTTTAGGGTAAAGTTTTGGTGTAGATGGTAAGGTCGAAGGTCATTTGTTATAGGCTATAAGACTTAGTCGTTTTTGAAGTAGTAGTACTTGTAGTAGTACTGATCTATTCCTTTGTCAACTTATTGATTTTAAACTTTCAGCGATCAATTTTAACGCTTTTCTTAAAAAAGGATCCATGAAGATTTCTTGGTGTTTTTCCAGTAAAAATACCGTCTCTTACTTCTAGATTGCCGTTGTGGACTGACGTAAACTAAAAGTCTTCTCTGTTTTCCTGCCATTATGAACTAGCGTAGTAATAATAGAGGCCCTTCATAAGAATCTTTCCTCTACTCTAGCTGCCGTTTAACGTAAAGTATAATCGGAAAGTAGTCTTTTCTTCTAATTAGCTTATTTTTGCTTAACTTAATAATCACTAATTAGTATTGATAGGAATTTAGATGTTGTAAAATTATCGATTTGATTGGTTAAAGTAATAGTAGTACTGCGTGATCAAGTGGTGGGTATATTGTTCTAGGTTTGGCAGACCGCTAGCTGGTCTGCACAGCAATTTGTATAGCCAATTTCTTGGACCGTACACTAGTATGAAGTGAGCGTATACTGTACTTGACTTGCAGCCAATACAGTGGGCCCACAAACAATACATTTAATTTTCAGTTAGTATAATTAACTTTACTTACAATAAAGTAAATTTACTATACTGAAATTACTAATATTTCAAAAGCCGCCGATTTCACAAATGTTTATAAGATTAATAGCTAATTTGAGAATCCAATTTTACGTTAAATCCTTTCACTTGTAATGAAAGGGTACTTTGTTTTCGATACATACTAACAAATCCAAATCTTTTAAAAATATATCCTTACAAATTTCTTAACCAAAAACGATTTTTTCAATAACTTGTTGGACGATTAGAGTAGGTTTGAGTATTTTATTCCTTAAAGATCCGATATTTCGACAAAAAGATTTATTTTAATATCATCAGAGTTCGAAATATATGGACCGAATTTCATGATATGACTGTACGCTTACCTAAAACGTGTTTGGAGTTTATAACGGGAATTTTATTTATTTTATAATGAATATTTATGATTAGGGGTTTTCTCATAAGCATAAAGATAATCTGAAGTATCCATAATATTAAAATTAGATAATATATTCCTGTTGAAACCACGTTTATAAAAGCTTATAGTTTTAATTCTGATGTGGTTTAAGGGGTTAAATAGCATTTTAATTCGAAGGATTTTCCAATAGTTTATTATCAGAGGCCTAATCAACGCCTAAAACAGTAGGAGAACATTTAGATGATCAGTTTCGAACCTTATTACATCTTTCATACACTATATTAAATTGACCTTGATAAAGAATAAAGTTATATCAATTCTTTCTCACAATATATAAAGCGCTTTTAACGCTCTTTCATACAATTACCTTATATAAGTGATACGGTTTTAAGATTTTATTGAAGTTTATTCATTGTAATTGAAAAATTTATAAGTAAATCAGTAAGGGTTCATAATTAAACGACAATTATAAAATTTCAAGATTTTAATTACTATATCTTATAAACACCCCCCCCTTTTTCCGGTTCTATATATTATATTTATATAGGATTTCTTAAGGATTCATTTTGGTTGTATATTTATCTACGACAACGATATTCTATTTTTTCGAATTTGGGAGCTTAAGGTCGATTTATAAAATATAAACTAGTGGACAACTAATAACAAATTTGTTTTCACCTTTAAAATTTTTGAAATTTTATATATTACCGGATGCCAGGGTTCTTTTAATTTATCGAAACATGATAACTCTATTGTGCTTGCCTTTACGAGACTAGTTTATCCGGTTATAAGACTTTTCCTTAATACCAAATTCTTTAGTATATAATGGCTGCAATTTTGATTCGACTGAGCTTAATTAAAATGAGTGTATGTTGGCGAATATATAACGAAGGCCTTAAAAGTCGCCCAACATTATAAGAAACTTCTTTGTATAAGGTATAGCCCTTCGTTGTACCTTTTACGTGTAGTTATTACCATCGCAATTATGTTCATATTTACTTATCACTCCAAGAGTTGGTATATTAAGTACAAATAAAAAGGTTTGGAAAAATAGTTTAATATCCTATTAATTACTTAAATGAAAGCGGTCGCCCCGTTTTATAAAACATCATCTAATATTGTTACCTTTTTAAAATACCGGTTTACCCCCTAATAAAGTGATTTTAAAACAATAATGTTTCTAATCAGTTTACCATTTAAAAAGCTTCAATGTTAAGCATCCCTTTATCTGATGTATTACGGTATCATTTGTGACTTTGCTATCGGAAGTTACGTAATAGGGGCTTATAGCTTTATTAGCAGGCAAACAAAAATACCACTACCTTATAATCGTACTCCAATATTCTATATAACTTCGTTTAACACTATCGATATTATACGTTCCCGCTGATTTTAGTAACCCATTTTAATTTCTTTATTGGTTTAAAAACTTGATACAGCCTAAAATATGCTTATTAATGGTTGACAGAAAGTTCCCTAGGTTTCTGCAGCTTATACTATTATTATTACTTTTCCCTCCTTGAATCCTTAGAATACTTTATAGGTATATAAATAAAAGAATTTGCTTCCTTAATCTTGAAAATTTAGTGTGTTAACTTCTATATAAATTATATTACGATATTTATGGACGGATTGAAACAACTCGTTAATGGGTGAAAATACGTTGGATATAAATACGTAGATTTTTTATAAAGACCGCATTATTACGATGGGGTCCGGCGGTTTATATCATATTATATACGTTTTCGATACAAAGTTTATTGATATACTTAAAAACCTAAAGGCGGTTACTTATATTACTTTATATTAAATCATGATATATATTAATAATACCCTTGAAATTTGGTGTTTTAAAAAAGAACCGATTACTTTACCTTAAAAAACTTTGTATAACTTTTACTTTATTATCGAATTTTAACTTGATTTTTTTATAGTGAAATAAAACCCAAGATCTATAAGTATCGGTGAAAACCAAGCCGCAGATAAGCTCGCAAATATTAGTGTTAAATCTCCTATTCATGTTTACAACGACGACCAGCTTTCCGTTAATAATATTAAATTCATATTTTAGTTACATTTAAAGGTTGTTGAAAAAGAATGGTATATTTTGAACTAGGTTCAATTATCTGCTTTATATAAGCGTTAGAAATTTATACGTTCAATTAAACCAAAACCGAAGTTCGGTAGATTTCGACTTTTAACATCGTCTACTTTAACCCCGTTATCGCGGCCTTTATTATATCGTTTTTTGGTGATAAGATATAGGTACAGGATTTTCGTTTCGTATTATCGGCGTTTTAAATTTTTAAAAGCGAACAGATATTTTATGCGGTACGACGGAAAGTAAAACACTGTTTACTTAGTATATTATTTGGCTTTCGTAAAGGTTTAAAGGTTTTTATTACGACTCTTTATAAAGCTTTTAGACAAAAGGGTATACGAGATTTATAAAAAAAATAGTCTTTTCAAACCCTGGGAATTTCTGCACTTTTACCCGCGTTATAAATTGTTTTTCGAAAAAAAGACGAAACTGAATTGAAGTCTAACAGGTTTGCGTTTTTGCCTGCTAGTAATAATAATGTTTAACACCCATTAACATTACTTAAGTTTTACGTCCGCTGGTTTTAATTAATATAATTATAATTATCATAATAACAACCGATTAAAAAATTTACCCCTTTATCAACTTTATTATAACCGTTACCAAAGCTTTTATAGCTATCATTTAATAGGTTTAGTTTTACCGATTAAGGGTAGTAAAACCCGGAGAGGGATTCGGAGTGACGGCGGTTCTGGTAGCGGAAAAAATGATAAGGGTAGTAATAAGAGTAAGTGGTATGTATTAGTTGGGAATAAAGCTCGTATCATTATTACTATTAACGTCATTATTACCGCTATTAGCGTTAGCCTCGACTCCACCGATAGTAACACCCTATTATATTAATAATGCTACGATTGCAGCCTAAGTCGCGTTATCTTTTACTGTTTTACCACTAGCGCGAAAGACGGTTAATAGCTTAATGACATTAATAGCGACGGGGATACATTCGACTTTGCGTTTAGTTACTATTATTTATTTACTTACCCCCCCCCCTCCGTAAAGTTGATAAATATATCGGTGTTTATATGAACGTAGCATGTATATTTTACACTCAATTCCTCCCTATCAACATAAGCCTATCGTTTGTTCTAGCGAGCAAAAATCGTATGTAATTTGTGTAAAATCATCTACTATTAATTGAAATAAAGTAGTTTATAATTATGTAAGCTTAGAAGGGAGAGGGGGAGAGGTAAGAGGAGGTAAGAAAGTCGGTTGAAGCGCGTTTAACCCTTTCTACAACAAAGTTTTTTTTTTGCGCGGGTCTATATACGTTGGTTTTTTAAATGTAAAGCCTTTTTTAACAATATAATGCTATTATTTCTATTACTATAAGGACCCTAATTAAGGTATAAGGGTACGTAGATGTGTATAAAGGTATTTACTAGTTGGAATTACAAATTGTCATTATATAAGAGAAGGGTTAATGTTAGAAGTTATATTAAGAAGGTGATTTCTTTTGTTTATTTTGAGAAACATAACGTTCAAGCCAACATATATGTATAAAAGTTTTTTTAATAACAATAATGACTATATTATATCCTACGACGCCCATATATCACTTTTATACGTTGTACCTACGCGTTTTACATAGGCTATTTTTTGTATTTTGCTTTATAAGGCCCTTTTCCCTAAAGGTCCACATAGTTGTATCCTTGACATAAATAGGCGCCCGGTAGGGATTACGATGGCCGCGTTTTACGGCCCAACTAGGGCTACAGTTTATACGCTTACGGGTCTTTAAACTGTAGGGCACCCTAAGGTTTTGATTAAAAGGATGGCATAGGGCTCTAGAGGCTTGTACAGGTTCCCGGTGGACCCGTGTTACGATCCGTCCCGCCGGTATCTACAGGATTATTTCGTAGCAGCTAGTGTAATACTTCGTAGTTGGCACTGCCCGGTGATAGTTAAAAAAGAAAAGGTACTGACAAACGGATCTAGGGGTGGTGGCCGGGATTGCAGCGGCTGTCAACCACTGGCACTGGCGCGGACAATGCACGCGTCCTTCGGGAACAGCAGTGGCTATGCTGTGAAGTTATTTGGACTGTCAGGTCGCGAGCCTGCCTGCAGAACACGGGACTTTATGCGGCTGTGGGGAGATGGCCTGCGACAGGGCTGCAGGGTTTGGGGATTTCTGCGGAGGGCATGGCAAGCCGGGGGAAGCGAGACGTGCGTCCTGACGATGATCAACAAGTACAAGTACCAGTTCCATGGAAGCGTGGAAGCATGGAAGGATGGGAACATGGAAACGTGGTCGACGATGGGTGCGTTGATCCGTAGACGGCATCGGCATTCTGCTGCGTGGTGCGCAGCTGTGTCATGTGAATGTCGCAACTCGGACTGGTCTGGGCAGAAGCTGTGCGTGCAGCTGCGGCTGCAGTGGAAACGAGAAGGGGAGTTTAGCGCGTGGGCGCAGTTACACCCGCTGGGCTCTGTGCTGGCTGCTGGCGAGGCTGCCTGGCTACAGGGCGCACAGGCATGGTGTGGCAGTTCCCGCAACCCCCGGGCAGCTTCCAAATGGAGACGGAGATGGGCAGAAAGACGGTGAGATGAGCTTGGCTCAGGCTCCTTCCTCGTGGCACATCCTCGTGACTGCCGCGGCTTGCTAGGGACAGGGAAGTGCTGACATAAGATACCGATACTGTACATCCCGAAGCCAGCAGAATCAACTTCCTCAGTTACAGAGGTTGTCACGTCACTTACATGCGCACGACATCGGAAACCTTGCCTCCACATGGGCTGGCTGGCTGTGCATCGCGTTTTGCTTCACGCTTCGTTGCTTCGTTGCTTCCTTGCAGCGCGGTCTGCACCTGCACCTGCACCTGCACCTGCGCCTGCGCCTGCGCCTGCGCCTGCGCCTGCGCACCATCACAACGGCGTGCCTGGCCCTGCATCACGACCTTTTGGTCACGCACGACCGTGGCAAGGTCGAGCCGATTGACTTTCGGCCTTGTGGCCTTGTGGTCGGCCCGCGTCCATTGTGAACTGTCAATTGACATGCAAGCTGCAGTATCGCACCGCACACACTGCCAGCTGGGAAGCCTGCAACGGCACCTTTCCAACTTTCCAGCTGCTGGCGGACATCACAGCGCCGACGGCAAGGGCCAGGGCAACGGCAATGGCGGCAGTGGCAGGGCGGATGGGATGGCATGAATACTACCGAGTATCACCAGGCTTACTTAGCATTGCCAACTCATCCGTGCAGCATCCATACTACACCGTATGGGTCCATCGTCATCAGCAACACCACGCACGTCGCCCCTCGTCATGCTACTCTAGTATTCCACGCAATACCACGCCATCCTTTCTCACAATCGCACTTGCGCAAGATG
Organism: Anisogramma anomala; assembly: GCA_038502455.1. Classification (NCBI taxonomy): domain Eukaryota; kingdom Fungi; phylum Ascomycota; class Sordariomycetes; order Diaporthales; family Gnomoniaceae; genus Anisogramma; species Anisogramma anomala. The sequence goes on along the minus strand of JASMMZ010000010.1, from coordinate 5,482,189 downwards.
CCTTGGGAACTCACCTTACCCAAGGCACGTTGAAGGCACGCTACAGGCCCCACGCCTCAGGCCCACATCTCACCCAAGCCGGTGCTTGTCACGGGGTACAGACAACCCTTGGTATGCGCTGCAGCACTCCTTGCAGGTACATCGTCAAGAGGCCGGCTCTTAGACCCGAAGAACGATTGCCAAACAAAAACGGCCTCGAGTGGAGAGGCTCAGGCTCAGAGGCTCAGAGGCTCAGAGGTCGGGTCCACCTGCATGCACCCCGGTCCACCACAACTCACCGCCTGTGGCTGGGAACTCACCACCAGAACGCCCGTCTCACACCAAATCAAGCCTTGCTCTATGCGCAGCATCATCCTGTGACTTTCGATGCCATTTCTTGGAAGGTAAAGCCACCTTTCCGGTCCATAAATTTCACGCCAAAGTAACAGACGCCATGCTGCTTGCCGCCACTGTCAACCCACACCTTTCCTCTGCGCCTCATCCTTGCAAACTTGCTTCACGTTGCTCTTGCCGCCGCCTAAGCGCTTCCAACGGCCGATCCCGACGTCTCGGCTGTTGAAATCGCTGCCTCGGTGCGGAGGTCGTCGCTACATAAGCGACGGTCCATCGAAGCAACATTTACGATCATCACACGAATCTCGACACTGAAAGCTTCCCAATCCAACTGGAAAAACTGTAGCGAAGCCGAGTCAGGCCGGACGCACCACGAGCTTCCAGCAAGTATTGCTTGGAACTTACCCCAACCTTTACTACCTTCTCATGATCACCATACCACCCCTTATGTGGCATTCGGAAAACCCCACAACACCTTCTCCTACCCTTTCACTCCGTGGAGGAGCCGTGTTGTCGGGTCTGGCTGGGGGTGGGGCTCGGGCACCCTCGAGTATCTCACCAACCAGGACTCCACGGCGGCTCACCAGAGGTCTTCACAACAGCAGGAAGCCGCAAGGGTCAACAGATCTGATCTGGATTTGCATTCGCAAATTTTCTGCGCAGCCTGAGAGCGAGGACCTACGAGCTGTCGCTGCGGGCGGCGATCCTCCTTGTCCGTCCATCGCCTGGAGACATCACACTCATCGCCAGGACCCAGCTTTGTGCGAGCTCTGGCTGCCGGAGAGCGCGTGAAAGGCGCCTAAGGGTGGCAATTTCCTGACCTTTCGGCCAGACACTCTATAGACCATTGATGGCATCTTCGGTGGTCGACCGCAAGTTCCTTGGCAAGTGTGCCAAGGAGGTGGAGCCGGACAACCCACTGCTCTCGTCGACGCTTTACAAGATCTTGGGCTTGTCGGACAGGCTCTCCGAGCTGCTGGTCACGGCGAGGAAGCAACGGAGATGGGCGCCCGAGATCGCGGCCGAGTCGCACTACCTGCACCAACGCATCCTCTGGCTGGCACGGGAAGGCCTCGTAATGCTCGAGCAGTACGTGTTGCCGATGGTGACGAACGCGAACCAGCTCAAGGTCCTTGCCTACAAGCTGCGCGCCTCTCTGTACCACATCGTGGTGCTGTTCCACAACCAGCCGTCCGTCCATGCCCCTGCACAGCCGGCACGGGAGTCCCAAAGCCTCACGCCGGGCAAAGTCGACAAGGGCAAGGGCATCGCCCGCGAAGACAACGACGACGGTGACGATGACGACGTTTGGCCGGAACGCGTCTCCTCGCGCCGCGGCGATGCCGACGATGACGGCGGCGGCGAGTCCGTCGCGCCGCCGCCGGGCATCAAGACCGAGGCCTCGGCCGCGTTCCTCCTGCCCGTGGGCGACTACCTGCCGCAGGCGCTGCGGTGCTTCCGCGACGCCGCGGACCTCGCGGACCACACGCTGTGGGGCAGCCACTCGCTGCGGCTGTCGGTCAAGACCGAGTTCGCCGCCTTCCTCTTCGAGTGCGTGCATGACGAGGAGGCCAGCCGCCGGCTGGCGCGCCGGACCATCAACGAGGTTTACGAGGCGACCGAGGGCATCGACAACGACATGTTCCAGGACGCGTGCGAGCTCGTGACGGTGCTGGGCAAGATGATGAAGCGCGGCCTGGCGCTGTCGTCGTCGGCGGCGTCGCGCAGCAAGCGGTCGTCGAGCCCGTTGACGACGGTCAGGAGCGCACTGCCGTCGCAGCAGCAGCAGGGCGAGGTGGTGGCGGCGCCGACCAGGACGACAAAGACGGCGCCGGCGGGCCCGCCGGGCCCGGCGTTTGTGCCGGCGCCGGAACCGTTGTTGTATTTACCGCAGCCCCCACCAGCGCCGGCGCCACGGCTGTTTGCAGCAGCAGCAATACCACCGCCGCAGAGGACGACAGCGCCGGCGCAGCTGGGCGCGCAGCCGTCTCCGCTGGCGGCGGCTACCCTACCGCCGACGTCGCAGTCGCAGCCGGGATTTATATGACCTTGGCACCATGCACACTGGTAGGGATTTTGTTGGGCGGGATGACAGCGCGTGCGCGTGTGCACCGCGTGCACGAGAAAACCAGATACCTCGACGACGAGGAGGGAGGGGGGATTGAGCGGAGCGGCCGGTATACTCGCCAACACACACACACACACACACACATCCCTGCAAAAGACACAAAACCAAATCACCATCATCCAACGTGACGCTGCGTTCATGGATATAGCAAAGCACGCCCGCGCACAAAACAACATACCACACGGAATAACGACCATGTGCTACACATAAGTTTCTGGTAGGAGCGTGAGCGAGGACAGGGAGGAGGCGGACGAAGAATATCTTTCTTCCATTTTGACGTGATTTTTTTTTTTTTTTTTTTTTTGAATCTTTTTTTTTTCTTCCTTCCTATCTCGTGGTTGATACCCCCAGACCCGGTATGTTGGTGGAGGAGTGCCTGGAAATAGAGCGGCAGAATGGACTTGCAAGACGGGAAAGTAGCCGGCCGGTGCTATGGGGTCAGGCGGCGGGCGTGCGGCGCCCCATGCAAGACAGGAGCATAGCAAGTAATGAAGCGTTCGGAAGCAAGAGCTTAAAGATAAATAAGCAAAGGAAAAAAAGTCGACACTGTTGGTGCGTGTGCGTGTGTGTGTGTGTGTGTGTGTGCCGTGTATTTCTGGCCGTTGGGTCGAGGGACGGACCGTGCTTGCCAGCACCCACACCACACACCCCCCTCCAACCCCAAAGGAACGAGTCTTCTGATGGTCGGGTACCAGAGGAGCGAGTCATTTGCAGACGTGCTTCCGCGGGCACTGCGTATACTATGCTAGCTAACAACTCGAGCTTCCTAATCATCCGTCGGAACTGCGTAATACTCCTATCCTCGCGTTAACCAGGTCTTGAGACTGGGATCCTCTCTGTCTACCAACCTCTTGAATCCAGGGACCCAAAGCTTCCCCGGGCGCCGTGCTGTGCGAACCCACTAAAAGAAAAGCCCCGCCGACCGCGCAACCCCCCCCGTACTTTTCCTGTCAAGACGGCCGCTCCTCCGCCGCATCAGCAGCCAGCGTGCCGCGGAGGGCCAGCCCGGGGTTCCTGGCCTCGGCCTCCTGGCGGCGGCGGCGGCGGCGGACGTGCCCGAAGAGGCACTCCCACAGGTCGCCCTTGTCGACGGCCTCGCCCTGCGCCCTGTGCCTGCTCATCAGCCTCGAGAGGTTGGCCTGCTGCAGCTCGCGCGAGTCGGCCGCCTCGATTGCCTCGTCCTGCAGCGCGTGCGAGGGCCTGGTGTCCCTGGCCCCGTCTCGCCCCGTGCCTTGCTGCTGCTGCTGCTGCTGCTGCTGCTGGTGGTGGTGGTGGTGGTTGTTGTCGTGGAGGTGCTCGATGCGCCGCTGCACGGACAGGTTGTAGATGGACTCCTCCACGGTGCCGTCAACCACCAGCAGCCACACGTTCGTCTCCTGCGCCTGGCCGATGCGGTGCACACGCGCGATGGCCTGCAGCTCGAGCGCGGTGTTGACGAGCGGCTCGCACAGGAAGACGTGGGCCGCGTTGGTCAGGTTCAGCCCCGACGCGTGCGCGCGCGCGTGCAGCAGGAATACCTCAACCCAGGGGTCCTCTTTGAATTCAATGGTGCCGTTGGGCTTCTGGAAGGATGTGAAGCCGATGCCGTGCTCGGTGAAGGCACGGCCCAGCACCTTGAGGAAGTCGGTGTACTGCGAGAAAACGATGGATTTTGCGCCGTGCGAATTCTTGCGCAGCCAGATCAGGTGTCTGCAGAGATTGTCTACCTTGCTAGTGAAAGCCGGTCCTGGGAGGTCGATGTTTAAGATCTCGGTGAGCTTCCTGGCGCTGAATTCGGTATAGATGGCAGAGTTCTTAGAATGGAGCTCGGCGCCCTTGGTACCGTTCACGGCGCGGTTGCTAGGCGAAGAACCCAGCCCGGCTTCAGAGTGAACTTTCACCTCCTGGGGCTTAAGAGTAATATCGTGGAGATTGGCTGGGCTGAGAGGTTTCTTGCACATTGGGCAGCTGTGACGCGCTTTAAGCCATTCCTACCCATCACTGTCAGTCGAATCCTGCACGTTTGCACTATACGAGGCCCCAAAAACATTGCCCTTGGGAAGATTGACTGACTTCCTCTTGGACAGACGAGTCTGGCAATTTGCTATGAGTGAAAGTAAACATCAGGGAAAACATACCGTGATACACTCCTTGCAAAATTGGTGGCCACATATAGTGAGCACGCCGATCATGAAGTTGTCTCGACAAATAATACACATGCGAGACTCCCCATCAACTGAGTCCCTATCCCTGAGGTGAAGGAGATATCGGTGTTTGGCCTGTGCGGCATCCAGCTTCTTCCTCAATAGTTCTTCATTGCGAAGCATATTCGTCTCCGCGTCAGCAGTTATTGGTCCGTTGTACGGCACCACTTGGTCCGAGAGATCCTGCAGCTGCCGGTAGAATGCGACGCGTGCGTTCATCGCAGCAGTGAAAATATCGAGTTCCTTGATCATTGCTGCGGCCACATTTGACTGCTGTGTAAGCTGCTGCTGGGTGGTCCTCGCCTCCTCTTCAATGAGATCTCGTTCGACCTCTGAGCGAGCTGAGCCACGATCGGCGTGATTTTTTTGTTGGTTGGACTCAGCTCGGAGCTCCAACATTGCCCCTTTGACCGAGCTCGTTCGCGAGCTGCTTGTCTTCGACTTCGGCTTGACCCTGTTGCGAACTTGAAGTAGTTCGATGACTTTCCCGGGAGAGGGGCCCTCTCCTTCCTGAGCTGCACGGAGAAACGTCTTAACTTCGTGCTCTACTAGCTTGTTGACATGCCCCGTCAGAGCTTCCTTGCGGTCGGAAATAGCCGTTCGGAGAACATGTATATGCACAACAATCTCGTCCATGTGCTTTTTTGACTCTTCATACTCCTCTCCCGTCAACTCCATTTCTCCCTCCCCGTCGACAAGCGGCTTCAGCAAGAGCTGAACGAGATGTTCGCGCCATAGATGCAACTGATTGGCCTGATTGTTAAGCTCTGCAGCCAAGACACCAAGGCGTTCAGCAATCCCACGGCTGGCAATACCCGTGGCATCTGGAGGCTGGTAGTTGGGAATGGACGTGAAAGCTTGCCCTGATTCCTTGATTGATATCTCGGTCATGAGCTTGAGTGCTTTCCGACGGCTCTCCTCGAGAATCTCCAGGCGGATCATCTTCGCCTGTTCGTACCCGGCTAACTCCAATTTCTCCAGCCGCTGGAATTCAGCAGAGCCTGGTGCAGTCATATCCTGGTTTGACTTGATTTGGAAATATGCGTTCGCGCAGAAAAACGTGGCTTTGTGCTGGATTTCCAGTGACGACCGCAGCCACCTTCGGACTTCTCCCACTTGACCCGTGTTGAGCTCGTCACCCTCATTGTCGCTTCGATCTTCATCATGGTCATGTGAATCGGACTTTGAGGCTTTCGAGACCGTTGCAGTCTCCATCTCATGTTTGAGATGCTCTCGACAATCCTCGATGACCTTCTGATTTCTGACCAGAACATCGTTCCACAGTTCCAAAGCGGTCTCAACACGTGGCGAGTTCTCCAAAAGTTGGCCTCTGGTCAGAATCATCGAGAACAGCGCCCGTTGGTCGGCACGAGTGGAGGCTTCGCTATTCTCGATCATGACGCCTAAAACCTCCGCAATGGTGCGCATGGTCCCATTTCGATGACCCAAAGCTCTTCTGTTACGAGCACCAACTTCAGGATGCAAAGCCGTCTGCCGCAGACGATCAAGGGCTGCTCGCATCCGCTCCAGCACCTTAGGGTCGTCGGGGTCCCAATCGTCCCCCAGAGGTGTTCCATCAGGACCGAGACCACAAGCACCAACAACCTCTTTAAATAGAGTCTGGTAGTGCTGTTCCTCGACAGCGGTGAATGGCATTGTGATGACGTGCCGCTTCTGTGGCGGAAGCTCGATCTCGTGCCTAACGAGGCGTTTTGAGTGACGGAGAGAAATACGGTTGAATAGGCGCTTGAACATGTCCTTGTGGGACCGAATCAGGGTGTTCCAAGCCTGTATGTTGGAGGCAAATGGTTCGTATCGAAGGAAAAGCAAGAGGCCATGAAGATCTAGCAGAAACGGAGGTCAGTATACAAACATCTCTACCGAGCCACCACAACTCAAATTGGACACATCAAAAGTGGCCGCGCCCCCGGCCTTTGTAGGGACAACCAAGGTGACATACCCTCCACTGAGTCTTTCACGGGGGTTCCTGTGACCCCCCAGCCATTGACACGAGGCAATAGCCTAGCAAGAGTAGCCGACTTAGACACGCCGCTCTCGATCATCTGCGCCTCATCCATACAGACTCTCCACCATCGCAGCTGCGTCATGGGCGAGCGAGGCCGATAGTATTTTCTTGGTGCTCGCCTTTCCCTGTCCGGCTCGCCCATGGCATAGTCCAATTCTGAGGTCAAGACGTTGTATGAAGTGATGACGACATCATAGGTCCTCAACTTCTCCATGAGGGCGTTCGCCTTGCTGGGAGACTCGCGACTAGATTGGCTCAAGCCATTGTATAGCATGACACGAAGACTGGGTGCGTGTTTTTCGAGCTCTGACAGCCATTGAATCTTGAGAGATGATGGTGTCACAATCAAGGTCGCCGGGGTGGTCTTTACTTGTTCGCCGAGGTAAAAGTCGAAGTCCTCGTCGGGACCGGGAGGCTGTGGATTCAGCAACAGCAGCGCCACGATCTCGACCGTCTTTCCCAGTCCCATCTCTTCGGATAGGATGCCTCCTTTGAAATCCTGCCCCACATGCTGGAAAGCAGCTGGGTCTCTTGTGAACCTGCCAAGCACCGGGCTGACGTAGATAGTCTGTCCGGGAACAGGCTCCATGGGCAAGAAGGAGCAGGGCGATTCGCGTGAGCTGCTCTCAAACTTCTCCATGACACTGTTTCCGTTATCATCTTGCTCCCAGTCGACACCCTCTCGTCGTAGCAGCCATTTGACGGCGCGGCGTTGGAAAGGATACAGCTTCGAAGCTAGCCCTGGAACTTTTGCAATCTCTGGAGGTGTTTCGTCGAGGTTGGGAACATGTGCTGCTTCATAGAAAACCTGAGGAGAGCAGGAGTTCACCGCGTTGCTGGTTGTGTCGAATATATTTGGAAATACCAATGCCAACACATCTCGGCGGAAATTGCGCTGGGAGATGGACAAGTTTGATGAGAAGGTGCCTGTGCTAATATTCCACATGAGTTTGAAAGTCAGTGTGACAGTCGTCTCTTTTTCGTCGGCATCGACTTGGCCATCACACGTCTTCCAACACGCATCCTCGACATTCGGGTTGGACCAGGAGGTATTCCAAGCATTGAGTAATTCGATGGCCTGGTCCGATATTCCGTTGCCAGTCTCAAAAACCACGCAGACGGTCTGAGCAGCGACAGATGGCCGGGAGGTAATGGCAAATTCAATAGGCCTGGCACCAGACTCTGGGTCGACGAGGCTTTCCAGGCTAAACTCAAACGCCGATTGAAGGTTCGACAAGGTGAGGGCGTCAATTTTGGCCGAGGTAGGCCTCCGAATGACTATCTCATGTTGCCAAATGGTGGCTGAGTCGACCGTCTTAGCGGGCGTCATCTCTGTCTTGCGGCGTTTGGCCAGGGGAGCGCCGGGATGAGGCGTGTTGAAGCTCAGCAGAAGGTTCAAAAACTCGATAGGAAACGGATCTAAGAGATGGTGAGTCGTGGCCAAGAATGCAGGTTCTCAAATTCACAAACCATGAGGTGGAGCTGCCACCCTCGCGAGTTTGAGCTCAATGGGGGCCGCCTGGAAGCGTGAATGCTTCTTGGCTTTCCCGACTGCTTTGCGTCCGCCCATCGTGGCGATCTGCAAAGGGCGATTTCGGGCGTTGAGATGATGGCGTTGGCCTGCTGGGTGACATGAGTTTTGTGATGAGATGTGGAAATGGTTTTGGTGACGGCAGGTTTTGTCCTGCGGCACGCCAATGTATCTACTGTAGTAAGTGGTTGCCTTACCTTACTAAGCGCCGACCTTTCCCCAACACAGTGGAATTCCCAGTTCACATCACACTGTGTTCTGTGTCCTATGCTAGGGGTGCACTAAGTATGGCGAAGTGGGGATACCTGCAAGGAGGATGCGTGCATGGTCTACATAGTTCTAGAGTGTAGTTGGCTGCGACGGCTTATCCTAGTGTAAATTTACTCCGATGTCGATTTTAATGTTATAAGGTAATGATATAAATGTTTAATGATATATCGCTACAATACTAGCGGAACTATTTGCTAAAATATACTACCTTTAATCTCTAATAAACAATTAATGTTGTTGGTAGGCCTTTATTGTTGCAATGTAGTTGATTCGAATCTCTGGTCGAAGTAACTGGTGTATCGCATTGAAAGTGGTGATGTGTTACTTCTAAGTTTGGCAGACCACTAGCCGGTCTGCACACTAATTTGTATAGTCAATAGCTTGGCCCATGCCTTAGTTTGAAGTGGGCACCTACTGCACTTAACTTGCAGTTAACCCACAAATAATACAATCAATTTGCAGTTAGTACAACTAACTTATTATCAATATAGTTAACTTGACTGTATTATAATTGATTGCTATTCTAACATTGGCAACTTTTTGTTTTTATGGCTAGACGCACTAATATAGTTAACCATTAATTTGTGGTAAGTCCTGAAATCCTTCCTCGTTTAATATATTAGATACTTATCAGTTTTAACCTGTTTTGTATTTAAACTTTCTTCAATTGTAACCTTTTACTCTGTGATTCTGAGTTTTAACTTCCTTAACTTCTGTATATAAGTTTTTTACTACAAATTTACGTGTATTACAAACTTATACACTACTAATTGTGTACCGTTTACTAATAGATTCAAATGTTTTTTTTTTTACACATTATGACTACTATCGCTATCACCGCTACCCTTGTAGTTGTTTAGTTTGTTAAGATATCACTGTTTTCTTACACCATGTGTTGGGTGGCTTATGTAGCTTTCGATCTATACGGTTAATTTATTATTATCTACAAATCTTTTGAAGGTATTATTAAGTATAGCTTTGGTTATGATGTTAGCGGAGTTATTTTTGCCGTTAATCTACTTCAATTCGTCCATTTTCTGGGATTTTTATTCGTCTTTTAAAGCTTTTATATTTATTATTGAACGGTTTTCATTAATTATACCTAACTTTAAAAAACACTTATAAAGGTTTTAGGAGTTAGTATATATAACTCTAGGTATAGCAGGCAGTCTTAACTATTTGGTGATGATCTTTAACGTGTTATCAATTATTATACTAATGTTAAGACTTGTTATTATATTGTAAACCTTGGATGATAATATACCTCGTATTATATATTGATATTTAACGGATATCTAGTATACGAGGTTATATGTTATCGTAAATTTCCTATTAAGCTTATCCTTGTTAACGAGTATTATAAGGAATTCGACTTACGATCTAAGGTTACTATTCTTCGTTGAAAACCCGTTCGTAAAAATCATTAACTTTGCCGTTGTTAATTTTATCGATAATATATCAATACTTTCATTCGAATTATTTATTTGTTATCAAATGCGTTTATTGAAACTTTTAACATCCTTATCATATATGTTTTCAACCTATGTTGTATTCGAAAAGTTGTAAAATACCTTCAGCTAACGTAACGTAACAATGAAGGCTATTCAAATACTTTATTTAAAGTATTTTTTTCATTTTACTTCGTCTGTTTTTTTAATCTTTACTATGTTTGTAATTTATCCCTTTTAACGTATGTTAAAGTATATGCCATAGGTATTGTTAATACAATAAATACGAATAAACTTTTTGTTAAATTTAAGTTACATACCTTTAATTAAAGTTTTAATCGGATTATACTTTGAAGAACCTAACGCGATAATGCGTTATTTAGCCGTTATGAATCCGACGTTTCCGAAGATGAATTATATCATTAATTTAAATGTCAATGATACTAAAGTTTTGACTTTATGTAATTAACAAGTACGGGTTCAACTTTGACATTTTTATGTTGAACCTATTCCTAAAGTACGTTTCGTACGTAAAAAATAAAGAAATATTTATTTTGGCCAATCAATAAAAACGTTCAACGTATTGTATTATCGTTCCGGAAAAGAATTTGTCCATTAATTCCTTTGGCAATTTCAATAATGTAATCTGTTAAAGATTTGTAGAGGATTAAATATACGTTTATATAATGTTACAACTATTAAGGGTGAACCCATCGCTTATGTTAATAATTAAACTGGTAGTAATTACGACAATTAAACGCTGGCTAATCTTTTACAGTTCAGGTAATTAAGTACAGATTTAATATTTGCCTTTATTATCGTATCTTTAAGCGATTAACCTTAAGTTTCTGTTTGGCCGATCCGTAGTTTTACCCTGAATTTTCTAAAATATCTTCGATTTCAAAATCGTTAAGTTTTGCCTTTCAAATTGCATTAATGATATAAATTGAATAACTTCACATATAAAGAGGCCGTCTACTTTGATTCGGTCGCTTTTTCAAATGGTTTTTTTTTAGTGTATCGATAATACCTTAAATTTGCAATTTAAGAGCTAGGTTTCTATTAAACTTTCTCAAAACGTTATTTATGCTTTCTGTTAGAACAATATTAACTGCTATTTTTAGTAGGTCAATTACAGTACAATCAGTCAACTTTACTGTAAGTAAAGTTGACTATACTGAATGCAAATGAAGCGCTCGATTAGGACTAGAGCATGGGCTAAGCAATTAGCCCTATAAATTAGTGTGTAGATCAAAGAGTGTTCTAACAAACCTAAAACAATACATCTACTACTTAACTATTACAATACTACTGTTATTTCGACCAATTAAATCAACAACGTTGTAAAGTCTAAAGGCCTATTAGATAAGGCCTACCATTACTGATTAGTATTCATTAGGTAAAGCATATATTGGTAAGGTAGAAAAAGAAGCTACTTTATGGTTACGCTCTAAGTTAATGCTAGGGAAAAGGAAAGATTCTTTTCAAATTAACTTTCGTAATAGTATAAACAGTTTGGAAAGTGTGTCAGTAACACCAAAGAGATGGTTAAAGCCTTTGACAAACAATTTGTAGATGATGTAAACAGTTTACAAATTCACTTTCTAAGTGGTATAACAGCTAATAAAGGATGCTATTAACGTTATTGACTTGCGTTGTTTAGTACTAGGCGGTATCCCTTAGGAAAGGTATTGCAACGTTACCATTATCAATACCAAGACCTTTTAATTGAGCTAGTTGGTACAATTACTCGGCAGACCTCTTCATTACTCGAGCCAAGCCGAACGATACCAATAAACAACTCCTCGACTTTTTTTATCACGAAAACCGTTCCTTAAAACGAAGACCCTTTCGATAACCTATACCTAAAAGATCCACAATACTCTTTCCAAGCCGAAAACCCTTAAGTTTTTCAAGCCGAAAACCTTTAAGTTTTTCAAGACAAAGACTCTTTCGATAACTTGGACTTGAAAAATTCCTTAAAATTCCTTTCAAGCCTACCCCTTTAAGGTCTTTGAAAGGTAAAAATATAGGCTTGGCAAGAGATGTTACAGGCCCAGAAAGCTTAGCAGGTCAAAAAAGCTTAGCAAGCCTAACAAATCCAAAAATCCACCTGGCAAGGCCAAATTATGTAACGGGAAATAAGGAGGGAAATAGGGGCATCCTAGCAAATTGGAAGACTACCAGGGAATTAAGGCTAGCGAGATTGACTGGCACGGTTGAGTTGGAGGTCTGTATAAGTCTATGGCAAAAGACTTGTGTACGGGAGTTGGTAAAGTCGAAAGTTTAGAACCGTAAAGTAATTAGTATCAATTTGAGTATGGAATTGATAGGGGTCTAGCTGGTAGACGAGGAGGTAATTCAAAGGTTACAGGAAATAAATGGTCGACGATACTGTCATATGCACACAAAAACAAAAAGCCGTTATTGTTGGAATAATATTGACTACTATTTTTAGCAGATCAATTACAGTACAGTTAGTTAACTTTAATATAAATAAAGTTGACTGTACTAACTGTTAGTGAAGTACCTAATTCGGACTAGGGCATAGACCAAGTAATTGACCTTACAAATTAGTGTGCAAACCGGTTAGCAGCTTGCCAAACCTAGAAAAATACATCTACTACTTTACCATTGAAATACTACTATTATTTCAATCAATCGAATCAACAGCATTGCAACATCTGAAGACCTATTAGGCAAGGCCTACCAATACTTTCCCAGGTTTATCAACCTCATCACCGTTCTTATTTTTAATATATATCTAATATATATCCTTTTTTAAGTAATCTTCCACGCTGTCAACATTTTATTGGGTTGTTAATAATTGGTTTAGAGGGGTTATATTAGCTAATTTGCTTGTTTTGAAGATCTTTGGCTTAAATATCTTTATTGAGTTTAAGGGGTCTTTTATATAAGTTAACTTACATAATACTGAAAGTAATGAGATCTTTAACAGTTTTTATCACTACGTTTTGATTAGCGATATTTCTTATATTATATGATTCATCCCATTTGCCTGTTATTTTTAGATTATGATTTTACTTTGAAGAGGTAAAGATAACATGTCTGTTATTTATATTCCGTTCCTAGTATTAAGGGCATCATTAGCTTAGCGGCGTGATTATTTTTTCCTCAATTCCTTCAAGGCTTTTCTATATTCCATAGCCCGCTTCTGAGTGTTCGACGATGGTAGTAATTCAATAGTTATATGTAGATACACTCAAACTACTAGTAAAGTTGGTATTGAACTGTTAGAACTAATATTATCGTTAAAGCTTTTCACTTCCATCTACAATGTTGCCTTTAAACTTATACAAATATCAATATTTAAGGTAAGAATATTGTGAAATATGCTTAAAAGTACGTAAGCCTTTTTTAACTTTAAAAATATCATAGTAATTTTAAACAAATATTTACTTATATTGAATTCCTGTTCACTCAACATTAACTTGAAACTTTATCGAAGTAAAGTTGATACCAGTATTATAAACTAATATATATTGAGGTCTCAGGTACGTGTTAATTTACGGTGCATGCAATACCCTTTGTATTAACTTCGCTATAATGGTTTGGAGAAACTTAACGTTATAGATCGTTATTACGGAGTTAATAACGTAAGGTATAGGCTTTCCGGCGGAGTATAATATATTGAAGAAAGCTTCAAAGTTGAAGTTTTGATTCTTTTTAACTCAAACTCCAACTTGATGGGGGTTGAAGAGTGTGTTTAGTAGTAATAGTATAGCCTTTTAATTTTTTCAGCGTTGATAAGTCCATATTTTTCTAGCGAGTCGCCTCAAAGATTTTATATAGCTTATGAATCACAGATAATTGAACCATTAATAAATTAACAAAGTTTTAACTTCGTTAAGTTTGATAATATTACCTTAGGCTCTTAAAGGTAATACTACAAGAGTCCTTATTTCAAATTGAGTGGAAACTTTTAGCCGTTATCTTTAACCAATTATTTAATTTAAATATTAACATCAACGCTGAGTTGTTTGAATTCAAGAGTAAAGGAGGTAAGGAGTAGAGTATTTTAAAATATAAAAGACAATAAGTTTCACTATTGTTTTTATAGTTATCGATCCTAATAAAATGAGTTGTTTAAGGCTAAATTCAACTTTAGCTTTACCAGTATCCGTATAGTTAAGTTTTTCAGTAGTAATAGTATTATTTTGCAGTACAACATATTGTGAATAGCCTCTAGTTAAGTACCATGTTGCCCGAGTTTTTAGCATGATATTTTGAAAGATTTGTTTTTTGTATCAAATATAGATGGTAAATAAGTCTATATAACCAGAATATTCATTATTATAACGATAATAGGTGTCTTTACCTGTCAAGCGGTATAAAAAATCGCGGTCTGCTAGTCATTAAATTGATTTAAAGTGAAGGCTAGTATTTTTATATTAACCAATAGCCTTAGGCTTGTTTTACACATTTGATGTCTCTGTATTTTCAAAGTCTACAACGCGTTTAATATCTTTGTAGTAAAAAGCAGAGCGGTATTAAGTATAGTATGTTACTTTCTTCGATTCGATATTCGTAGAAATATAGAGAGTTGATCAATAACCTTGTTTCTCATAATCTAAAAATTTATTGGAATTTTAAAGGAATTTACGTAACTAAATTGAAGATTTTGAAGAAGATTAATATCATTCTTTTTATGATTGTCGATAGTCAGGCTTTCAAATTAAGGGTTTTCATTAACCGTATTGTTTGATTACACCGTATTTACGGTCGATAAAGTGGGTGTGGACGAGATCTTTATCGTTATCATTGAAGTCGTAAGATTAGGGGTGCAAATTATTTGATTTCTATACCTGTATTATTACCGTTGCAAACAGAGATCATAATTGGTTAAAGATTCTTTGAAAGTAATATCAGGGCATTATGGAACGTATTTCAACTTTTAAAAATCAGTAACAACTTGTCGGATTTACAGAAGTAATATATCTTTGCTAACTTCTACATTCCCCATTGTTTGTTAACAAAATATTAGTCTATCAAGTATATAATTAAGGAGATTCAGCTTTCTTTCTGACTTATTTTTTGTATTCCAATATGTAAGATCACTTGATGATATTCCAGTCGAACTAATATTAGGCGAAATTCAATATCGTATTCGAAGTGGGTTTTAAGGTTATTGTAAATTTTTCGAACGACGAGTGATTTGTTAAGTAATAGAGGTAGTAATATTTAGCTTCGATAGTAAAGATATTGAGAAATAAAAAGTGAAACCCTGGCAATTTAATCCTTATTCAATGCGAAATGTTGAAGAACGGTTTTAATTTGATGTCGAAAATGTTTTACGGTTTACTTTTATACTTTCACTTCCCTTTCCAAATTTTAATAAAATTCGTAATTGCCACATAATCTGTATTTACTATTAGAAGATCCCAAGGGGATAAAGTAATGTATTATTCGTCAAGACCCTTTGTATTTCTTAACTGGTAATATTTTAGTCAGTGTTAATATGATGGATAGTTAACTTTAGCAAAGTTTGGACGGAAAAAGCCAGTGGTTGTGCTTATAATGATCTGGCATGTGAAGTCGCTTCTTCCTTGTAGCTGATTTTGTCAACAGACTTAATAAAACTAAATGTATTAGGGAATTGAATAATTTTTTTTAATTTGATAATAATTTTGTTGGTATTAAATGAGTTTTAAATAGTGTTTTTATTCAAGTGACTGATAGATTTACAATTGGGCATAGGTTTGAGAACTTATTATGCGAAGGTTAATTAATTCCTTATCGTTCATAACGATATTGTATTGTTAGAGTTTTTAAGCAATTTGGCGAGGGTTTAAGTAACTTATATTAGTTAAAGCAGGACCTTGAAAACGCGTGTGAAGGCGTTAAAGAATCCTATTCTTAGTGATACAGCTTTTTCACCCTTATGTATCCACTAAGGGGTTTTGTTTTTTACGTATTCATAAAGTATGTTTGTCAAATATCCCTTTTTACCTTTTTTTAAAAGGAGGTCGACATTTCGATTAAATAGTTTAATCTTTATTCTTATTTTGACCTATTTGTCAATCTTTCTCCACATGTTTAAGGTCCAGTTTTTATATCATATTTAAAAGTTATGGAGTGTAATAATTCCTTAATCAATTATAGTTGGTTTTAAGTCAAAGATAAAGAAGCCAATTACATTGGTCAAATACTCATTCATAAAGTCTTTAGGTAGCTCGTACATTTTATGCTGAAGTTGAAAATGTCGTGACTTAGTCGTTTACGATTTTAAAATTTGCAGTAGTAGTATCCGTAATAGTAGTAGCAACTTAGTTGTTTGCTAATTTTGGTAACTTAAAGATCTTAAGATTTTCAGGGGGTTAATTTTGAGGCTTTTTAAAAACTGGTTTAATATAGATTTCTCATTGTTTTTAATGGCGATACCGTTGCTTTTCAAAGATTTCCGAAAACAAATACATAGTTTATAAGATTTCCCTACTTGTTGTCGCGAATAACTACACAGCTTATAGGAGTACTATGCAAAAATCTTTCCTTTACCTTATCTAAAAAAATCGTAACAACCGGAAACTAGTTTCTTTTTCCACTTAGTTCATCTTTGCTTAAATTAATAAGCACTGATTAGTGTTGGTAGGTCATTATAGTTGTAATGTAGTCGATTCGAATCTCTGGTCTAAGTAACTGGTGTATTGAATTGAAAGTGATGATGTTTTCTTTTTAAGTTTGGCAGACTGCTAGCAGGTCTGCACACTAATTTTTATGGCCAGTTGCTTGTCTTGTACCCTAGTCTGAAGTGGGTACCTACTGCACTTAACTTAAAGTTAAGCTAAAAACAATATAGTTAACTTTGATTTAGTACAATCAACTTACTTCAGTATAGTTGACTTGATTTTGCTGCAATTAAGTGATATTCTAACAAATGTAATATTATAAAAATAATTCACTACAGATTAAATAAAAACATTATAGATTGAGATTAAAATTTAACACATGTAAAAGACGAATTTAACACGTATTTATAGAAGTTGGCACGGGTAAATCCATTTGATTCATTTTAGTTTTTTATAGTAAGCAACATATAATACTAGCGACTTTTTGTTTTTATGTATATACTATTACCAAAAGTTCTATTGGAAACACAAATAAACAGATGAAATCATTAAATCCTATATATCTTTACATTAAATTTAACGTAAAGACTTGTTGAACAATTGAAAAATTTAGCATAGTTATAATTATAATAGGCTTAAATTATGTATAGGGTTATCAACAGCGCGATTTTACGTTTCTATTGAACTTTGGTCTTGGTGGTAATAGTATCTGTACAAATTAGAAACCTTAGGTACATTGAATTTAAAGTTATATAGGGATTTGAATTTGATTTCATAATAAAATTGTATTGTTATGCTAATCCTATCACGTTACTATAACAAGAATAAACTCTTTGATTTTAAGATGAATATTTAATATATGGACTTTTGTATGTTATTGTTGATAGTCCTTTATCGTTAAAACTTAGTCTATTCAAATTGTGGCTGAAGTAACTAGTGTATTGCATTGAAAATATTGATGTGGTTTCTTCCAGGTTTGGTAGACTGCTGAACAGTCTACTCACCAATCTGTATAAACAACTACTTGACCCGTAACCCACATTAAATTGGGTACTCTACTATACTTAACTTGCAGTCAGTAGAGTCAAATTATAGTTAATATATTTAACTAAGTTT
The DNA here is from genome assembly GCA_038502455.1 of Anisogramma anomala. Classification (NCBI taxonomy): domain Eukaryota; kingdom Fungi; phylum Ascomycota; class Sordariomycetes; order Diaporthales; family Gnomoniaceae; genus Anisogramma; species Anisogramma anomala. Next base: position 5,464,567 of record JASMMZ010000010.1, on the reverse strand, counting down.
TATTGCAACCAACTTTCTAAAAATATCAGTCAATATTGTTCCAATACTAGCGACTTTTTGTTTTGTGCCTGTGCGCCAGCATGGTCGATTAATAGGTTGTAATAATTGCGGAAATTCCTCCCATGCCTATCAGAAAGACCCCTGCCAATTCCAACCTATTTTTTATCCAAATTGACTTTAATTACAGGCCTTCGCTCCATAGTTCCAAGCTTCAACTTCTATTATTCGTATACACCAATCTTTAATCAAAAATTTATATGCTATTAATTATGTACCTTTTATTCATAGGTTTAGATTTGTTTTTTTTACACATTACCAATTTTAAAATCTTCTAGTTTGCCAAAATATACTTATTACTCCGCGTTATATAACTTTTATACATAGCGTTTTTAATTAACCAACGCCTTTAAAGTATTTATTTCAACTTTAATGGGCTTACTAAGCTTTCTGAACCTGCTGAGTTTGCTGGGCCTGTTGAGTTTGCTGGGCGTATTGAGCTTATTAAACCTATTGAGCTTGTTAGGCCTATAGCGGCTGTTGCGTCTATACCATAGCCTATTGTTTAGCCACCTGACTAACCCTTTGAAGATTTTTGGGGGGTAGGCTTTAAGGGAAGTTTAAAGAGTTTTTGGAAATTATTAGGTCATTGGAAGAGTTTTTATATTAAGGATTTTAGGGGCCTTCGTCTTTCTCTTAAAAAGGGTTTTCGTTTTTATCCTAAAAAGTATTATTGTTTTCGTTTTGAAAAGAGTCTTCGTCTTGAGGAGGGTTTTTGTCATCGCTTTTATGATGGTTTTTGTCTTCGTTTTCGCTTTTGTTTCTATATATCTATTGAGGCTCCTTTTCCATAGCATATTCGTAAAGTACTTTTGCCAGATTACCTTCATTTCCTCAATTTCCTGATATTAAAATTCCTCGTTTGCGTACATAGGTTTTTAGTTTAACTTGAACTGACTTTTTTTCCTTTCCCCACATATTTAAAGCTTAATCCTTAAATAATCAAGCGAAATAGTAAAAGGTTTTAATGTTGTAATTCTAACCATTGTAATTTGCATTAAGGATTTAGTAGTCGATATCACTAGTCAAATATTGAGGGGTAAAATCTTCGTCAACCTTTATAAATTATAAATCGTTATTGAAATGATTAACCGATGTAGTTTTAAGGGTCTTAATTTCGTTCTTTCTCACAAAGTCAATAACAATGTAGATTCAGCTGTTCTTTATATCCATTTTGACAGTTGCATATTTGATTAAGGGGTGGAAAGAATGATTAAAGTAATGCAGGGGGGGGGGGGTTTAATATAAGAGGGTAGGTTTTGTGTTATTTGCTATCGAAGTCATTATTTGTGGCTAAAGAGGACGTAGGATCTAGCCGTTTGCAATTTACTATTTTCAGTAGTAGTTTTGACCATTTGCCAACTTTGGTGACTTGACAACTTTGATGTTTAATTTTTGACTTGAAGACTTAGTAATCGCTTCTTGACGATTGATGTTAATACTTTGAGGGGTTAATCTTAACACTTAAGTTTCGAAACTAGTTTAATTAAGAGTTCTTGATAGTTTGACGATGGAATCGTCGCTTTGAAGTGGTTTTGAACAGCAACGCACTTCAAAGTTCTCCTTTTTACTTCCTGTAAACAGTAAAATAATAGCTAGAGCACTTCGTAAAAAATCTTTACTCTACCTTGCACAATTACAAAATATAACCAGACAGTAGCCTTTTCTTCTACGTAGCTTATCTTCGCTTAACCAGATAAACCCTGATTAATATTGATAGCCCTTCATTATTGCAATGTAATCGATTCAAACCATGATCTACTTAACTAGTATATTATATTAAAAGTGGTGATATGGTTACTTCTAAGCTTGGAAGATCACTAGCTAGTCTGCATACTAATCTGTATAGACAACTGCTTAGCCCATGTACCACATTAAATTGAGTACTTCACTGTACTTCAATTTTAGTCAATATAGTCAACTTAAAGTCAGTACTATTAACTTACTCATACTACAATTGACCTGCTAAAAATAGCAGTCAATATTATGCAAACATTTATACTAAAAGTATACAGTATTATAAATTTTTATGTCCAATTAATATATTTAACAAGTTTTGCTAAAATCGGTGGGTTTTACTACAGATTATTACAAAGGGTTATAAAGTTAAGTTCTATGCGTTTCGAAAACGTTGGATGTTTATATTAAAGGTATGCATATAACGATCTCATTTTACTACCTAAATTTTTCAATTTCCACCATAGTATTATTTTTTTCTATTATTAATACGATTTCAGTATCGCCTTCATTTGAAATAATAACGATATTCCGACTTATAAGTTTTTGTAATAACTGTTTGTAGGTTTTTATCGTTGCAAAGTATTCGATTCTAACTATGGTCGAAGTAGCTAATGTATTGCATTGAAAGTGGTATTTTGTTCCTTTTAAATTTAGTAGACCGCTAACTGGTATATACATTAATTTGTATGAGTAGCTGCTTAGCTTATGCCTTAAGTTAAATTAGGTATTTCCTGCACTTTATTTTCATTCAATAAAGTTAACTTACAATTGGTATAGTTGACTTAGATATATTGTAAGTAACTGTTATTTTAACACTAATAACTTTTTGTCTCGTGTATACGCGTTAATGTAAAAGATTATAAATTCACGGTAATCGCTCAATTTACTTCTATCCTCATCAGTAATACCCTTAATAATTCTAGCCTGTTTCACACCAAAATTTCATTTTAATTGTAGTCATTTACCTTATAGTTTCAGATATTGACTTCTTTTGTTTTTACGCACAAATTTTTCGTTAAAAATTCGTGCGCCATTAATTATATACCTTTCGTTTGTAGGTTTGAGTAAGTGTTTCATGTTAATTACCCTATTAGTTTAGTTTTTAGTTACCAACTTGTACGTTACCCATTTTGTATTTTTTTAGTAGGTTTGGATACGCGTTTTGTATTTGTTACGACGGTAATTTTCCGAATTGTTAAGGTATCTTTGTTATTTTACCTCACATATCGACCGGTATACATATTCCTTTATATGTAAGATCAGTTAGTGTCTATTTAAAAATCTTTTTAGGGTGCTTTTGGGTATGTTTTTGGTTACTGTCATGGACTCAGGTCATTGTCCATTAAGTCTATAAGTTATGTAACTGTACAAGTAATAGGGTGTACAGTATCCGGCTCATGTGTGTTCCGGATACGGTCCGTAGGCATTATGTGCGAGAGCACATAACGGGCCGTATACAGACCATGTATATAAGTCCTGTGCGAATAACCTTTATAGTATTTTCTAGTTTTCCTTAATAATTTAATTATTGAATTTATTTGATACCAACTTGGTAACTTTTGTAGGTTCGACCATAATATATAATTAAGGTTTCTCTTTATTTTTGAAAGTGATATTTTTTATAATAAACAAATCGATATCAAATATTTATAATTTCACATTACATTTTAATATTATTGGGAAACATAAATCGTTGATGAATATTCAGTCTTCTACCTTTATAAATATATATTTTGCCTTTTTGTGACCCTTTAATACCAATATATATTTCTTATAAAATATTATAAGTTATACCACGCTTTCTCTAAAATAAATATGATAACCCGTTTAATCGACTTTCGTATTTGATCTCATATCTGATTTCGCCCAGGTCGTTATTAAGTTTTAGTAACTTAAAGCCAACCTAACGGTTATTTGGGCTAGTCTTTTAATATTTAAGAGTGGCCGAAAACGATACCACCAATCGTAATTCGACGGATTTACTTTTACTTAAGCAGAAACGTATTCAACGATCTAATTTATATGAAAGGTGGATAATATATAAATTGAAAAATGTAAATATTCGTTTCTTTATGAATAGAGTTATTATACACGTATTATAAAGTATGTTATTACGGTATATTACGAAGTCGATGGATATGAGGGAATATACGATTAGAGTAAGTTTTTTTGATTATATTAAGGCTGCTCTTAACGACACTTATCATGAAGATAAGGCTTAGTCGAATTAAAAAATTACTTATAAACGATAAAAACCTATGGGTACCGTTCGCTATTCAGTTCCAAACACTACTTACTCAGACGTGCGGTTTAAATTGACCTTTAGCTGTTGAATACAATTACCTATGCTTTTACTACGCATTAGAAAAAAATCCATTACGGCAGGCGTTAGCCGTGTTAACTATATCGCGGCTCTCATAAAATACGAAGAATTTACAGACAAAATAAAGTATTTAAACCTAAAACTACGTTTTAATTGACAACTGTCAGGCTTCATCTAGGTACCAAGATCGAACAGAAATAAAATTATAATAGGAGTTTACACCGTTTAAGTATCTTCATTAAAAAGCTGCGGTAATCGCGATTAGTTATCCTAATAAACTCGATCGGTATAAATCCAGGACTAAAGACGCCAAACGACGTGGATAACGGTGGAAAAACGCTAGGTTAAATAGGCTACGGGGCGTTACCTACATTATAACTCGTCGTATTATAATTAACGAGGCTATAAATTTCGCCCTATTTTTCCTTCAACTTAAGTATATGTAATTTAAGTCGAAAAAGTGTATAAAAAGTTCCTATTATCGGTAACGGAGGAAAATTAAATTTGAAATACAATTTCGTTTAATAGTTATATAATCTTAATGACTTAGTTACAAAATAGATTAAAAAGAAGTTTAATCTAATTAAATACGTATAAACAAAAATATATTCTTTATTTTTATGCTTTTGAATAACATTTATTTTTTGAATACCTAGCTTGATCTTAGTTATTATTGTCATTATCCTATAAAAAATGCTTGAATACAAGGGTTAATGGTAAAGTAAATTGAGGTATTATATCTTCGAAATTGAGGTATCATATTAGAGTTATGATAAAATACGGGAATTACTAATATAAACAAGTTTTACGTAAATATTAATATATATCAGAAACCTATATTAATATATATCATTACAGGAATAACGCGGTATATGATTTTTCATATACTATAAATATCGCAATAGCATTCAAATGCAGTACAGTCAAATTAACTTTACTTGCAGTAAAGTTGATTGTATGTACTGCAAATTGATTGTGGTTTGTGGGGCTATACTGTTAATGCAGTGCAGTAGGTGCCCACTTCAAAGTGGAGCACAGGCCAAAGCGTTTGGCCATATAAATCAATTCGCAAACCGGCTAGCAGTCTTCCAAACTTAGAACTTACACACCAATTAACAATATCAATACAACACCAGTTACTTCGACCACAGTGATTCGAATCGACTACATTGCAATGATAAAAGCCTACCAACACTGATTACTGCTTATTAGGTTAAATACAGATTGGCTAAGTAAAATAAAAAGCTACTTTCCGGTTGTTACACTTTACGTTACGGTTAGGGTAGAGAAAAAATTCTTACGAAGGGCCTTTATTAGTATTACACAAGTCCACAACGGCAGGAAAACAAAGATTTTCAGGTTACGTCAGTCCACAACGGCAATTTGGAGGTAGGTGACGGTATTGTTATTAAAAAACACTAAGAAATCTTTATTAATCTTTTTTGAAAACGTTGAGATTAACTGTAAAAAGTCTTAAAGTTCGGCAAGTTGGTAAACGGCTAAGTCAGTACTACTACGAGTGTTACTACTATAGAAAAACGATTAAGTCCTTACGCTAAACAACTTTTAACCTTCGCCCTTTACTACTAATAAACGATATTTGATCTTATCCTTTACACTAAACTTTTGACCTACTTTACTTTTTTCACTCCCTACATTACCTTAATCGTGAAATTCGCTGATTTGAGCGAAAACACCAAGTTACGCTAAGAAAGCTATATCGTGTGATCCAACGCCAAGTTACCAAGTTCCCACGCAATTTCACGCCGAAAACTTAAGTTCCTACGCTTAAGATTACTAAATCATTCGCCCTACATGCCCTATACGTTGCACATAAACTAAAACATTAAGATAACTACTATAAGTCCTCACTTTTAGGCTATTACTGACCTTACCTGGAAAGAAGCAATCAAAAACATTGGAACAGCTTTCGCCAAGTATTACAACCACGATCTTTTAGGAAACGACGTCGAATAAGACTTAATTGAAAATCATTTAATTAACTTCGTCAGTTGTTTCATCTTAAAATACAACAACGGCGGAGATCTTGATGACGTGTTTTATAAGTTCTGTAAATTCTTCGGCGATAGGATAATCGACATTTGAAAAGTAAACCAAAAGACTATCAAGTCCAAACTAAAGACTAAATTTGAATACCGAGGGATTTATATGCTAAAGGGAAACGTTACGAAGCTATCGAAATACTCTTTAAATTAGTCCAACTTAAAAATGCCTACAAAACCTAGAGCTGAAAGAAAAAGGTGTTAAAAAAACTCAACGCTCCCATACACGTTTTAGGGTTCTTCTCCTTTACTTTTAGCTAAGTAAGGCCTTTTTACGTGATGACGATAGGAAACCTATTAACGTGCTCGGAAATTTAACATTTTTACGTAATAGCGCAGAGTACACCTTTTACGGTGGCAAGGCATGTAAAGTAACGGCCATCTATATGGCTAAAGGTATTGATACTAGTGCTTTACATCAATCAATTAAGCAGAAAACTCGTTGGACCCCTTAACACTAAAAGGATTATCACCAAGTCTCCTGCAACGAAAATCTTTAAGCCTATTTCCCCCAAGCTTTTCAACACGTTTAGTTCCAGCAACAAAATTAAGGAAGGACCGGCTTCACGCTCGAGTATACTATAGGTATGACCACTAGATTTTCTCCTCCAAACTTAGCTAAAGGTAATTATCCTACCTATCAATACTAACAACCTTGGTCCTTTCCCTAGCCAAGAAATATAAGGGGTCCTTACGACCAGTATATTGCCCTTTCTTTTCGACGTGTTCCTATGGTAGATACCATTTGTATGGCAATTACTACGATCGTTAAAATTTGGGAAGGAAAGTAGAAGTATAACGGTAAGCTGTATAGCCTCTTTGACGTCAAGTTACGCCTATTCTTTAATATTTACCGCCAGATAAGGGTTAAATTGCCAGGTTTTCACTCGTTATTTCCTAATATCCTTACCGGTTAAGCCGAGGATTACTACCTCCGGTACCTGATGAACTATTCCTCTTTCCGCAAATTTATAATATATTAAAGGGCTACTTCGAATAAAACATCAATTTTACTCAATACTATACCGACTGGAATATTATCAAGTGGTTTTACATATTGAATTACAAGCAAGAGTCGGAAGGCAAAATGGATCTTTTTAATTAAATACTTAATAGGCTGATACATTACCAAAAAGTAATAGGAAACGTAAAATTTGGTGAAGATACCTTACGCCAACAGGTCGGGTAAACCGTTACAGGCTATAAAAATTTTGAATACGCTTTTCAATACCTCGATACTACCTACGAGAGGTTTTTTTTTGAGGGGGGGGTAACTGCATTTCTCGTTGGCGACCGTAACTGCTCGAGTTTCCGGCTCGACTAATATGTACCTTTAAGATTCTTAATTCAGTAATGAGAATGAAGACCCTCCTTATTCGTACTATATTAATCGATGGTATGAAAGGCCTGGAAAATAAGGTTAATATAAGTTTCTGGACTTTTGCCTGTGGAGGAGGGTACTTCATTTCCTCAAAGTTTTTAAGCCGGCCAAGAAAATTTATATCAAGCGTTAAGAGATATTAAATTTATAGCAAATAGAGCTGTTAATTCACACGCTATACTGTTGCCGAGCGTAAAACAAAATAAGTGATATATTATATATAGTTCCCCTCTATTTCTAACTAAGACTATATCGAATAAGTTATACAGTTTAAAGGAGGTAAAGATAAAGAGGAGGAAAACAAGCCAAAGGTTATTGGCTGGTGCAAAGATAATGACACTGGTATTAGCCCGGAAGCAACGCAATAACTAACTAACCACTTCTTTTTATATCGCCTTACAGGTAAAGACCCCTACCACCGACATAACAATAAAGACCTTGGCCCTATATACCTTTTTAATATTCGAAACCGTTATGCGAAATAAGTTTTTTAAGGGATTATATCAGATACGGAGGCGATACAGTACTTAACATGAGGCTATTTGTAATATATCACGTTACAAAATGATACTAATACTATTACGAGACTTAACTATACGGATTCTGGTAAGTTTAAGGTTGGCTTTAGCCTTGAAAAAAACCATTTTTACTGGGATCGACAACGGATAAGATTATTATTAGCCCTTATTATTTTTCAAATTTTAAAATCCCCTACCCCCTTTCTCTTTCACCTGGAAAACATAAAAAACTTGGATGTTAACATTAATATTCAGATTAACAAATTAATATAAATTAGGGCAAGTAAAAGATTTTTACTTAACCTTGAATATGAGTATCTCTGGGTTTACCTTTAAGGGTTAAAAGCAGTGATGTTGAACCTAATAGAGGTGGAACTTCGTTAATTGTATCGTAAATTTAACCATCTGGCAACTAACAGGCTTTATAAGAGTTTACAGGTAACTGTTTACAAAAAAAAAAACTTTCTAGCGTTCAAAGTAGTTAAAAGGATTTATCATTATTGATAAATAAGCTTCCGAACCTCTTTAAAGTTTAAATTTACGTTAAAGAAAAACTAACAATTTAACTAGAAAGTTTTCGTAAACGTGTTTTACCTAAACCGCAAGCTAGTATTATACGTTATATGTTCCATTACAGATTTTTACGATATTGAGTTCCTTGAAACTATTATAGTAAAAAAAATATAAAAGGAATTACATACTTTATAAATCAACACTTACCTTGGGCTACCAGATATATTAATTTACGATACTGATACCAACTTTATTACGATAAAGTTGTAAGCTAATATAAAATTAATAGGAATTTGATGTAAATAAATCACCGTTTAAGTTTATTAGGGTATTAGTAATATTGAAAGGGTATACACCCTTTTGTAAAAGGCCTAAGATATCCTTATATTGGAAATCGAAAGCTTTACAAGCTAAAAAGCTTAGCTTTAAATAGCGGTAAAAAGTCTTAATGATATTATTGGCCCTAATGGACTTATATCAACTTTACTGATATTTAGGGCCTACCTACGTATAATAGATAAGTTACTACCCTCTTTAAGTACCCAAAAACGTGTTATAGTATATAATAAAGCCTTAAAAAAACTAAGAAAGGAATCATCACGCCGTTAGGTTAATAATACCTTCAATACCTGGAACGGACTTTTAACAATAGACGTGATATTACTTACCCTTTAAAGTAAAATACTTACGTAACGAGAACTAGGTAAATATAATAAGACGTATAAAATCTTAAGTATTACTAATTTAAACGTGGTAGTTAAAACTATTAACGGCCCCGTAACTTTTCGAGTTATATAGATTAAGCCGTAACAAAAACCTTTTATTACCTTTAAGTTTAATGAAAATACTAACGTCGATAACCTCTTAACCGAACGAATTAGCTAATATAACCCTTCGAAGCCGATTATTAATGTGCTAATAGAACGTTAGCGGCGTAGACGATCACCTAAAAAAAGGATATATACACAAAAAAAACCAGTGACGGGAATTATAGGCTTGGAAGGACATATACAACGGCGTAGGTGTTTTAAAAGAGAAATTTTAACGGAAAATTTGCCCTTAAGCTACGTATCGAAGACATTATTAACAAATTAGGTAAAGCTTTTCAGGAAAGTAACTGAGTGGAAATTTACGGCCTTTTATTACAGGGGGTAATATAATTTATGCCGTGAATACGATTTAAAGGTTAAAATATCACTATTTTTAAGTCGAGGATAATCTACGAAGTTAAAGGTAAGACCACGAACCGGTCGTATGAAAAGTTACGGCTAATCGCCTAAGGATACGGTAATAAAGGTAAGGATTAGATTCTTATTTAATCGCTAATAATCCAGAAAATCAGTTAGTGTTTGATCGTAGTTATTGCTATTAGTTTTATTGATAACGTAAAAAGTTAGTTTTCAATTAATAACCGGAATATTACGTAAACGTACAGGTATTTTGTCATCGATTTTTAACGGATTATATTATTAACGTTGCTTAAAAAAACCAAAGGACAAGTTTCCAACTAGCACTATAATGCATTGTATTAAGCCTTTGTACGGATTGGTCAAGGTGAACGTCCACTAGTTCCTAACTTATCAAAAGTAATTTAAAAACAAGTTTAACATAAATATTTTAATTTTTAATCCGTGTTTACTAATAACAAAAGGTAAAGACTTTAGTATTGTGGGTATATAAACAAAAGATAATTTTTTTTCTCGGCGATATGAGGTTTATAACGGCGAAATAACGTATTATTCAAAAGTTAGGCTTTGAAAAGTATAGGCCTATCGAGACGTCATCTGAGGGTATATAATTTGACTTTAATAAATCGGTACTTCGCATTTATAGTGTGAAGGATAAAAACAGTACTTACATTAGCCTACGTTAAAAGGAGTAAGTTATAAGCCTGATGATCATCGATAAGATAGAAGAGGCAAAACCATAAAGATATTTAAAGTAAAGGGCTCATACGGCCTATATCGCTATGTTATACCAACCAAAAGCATCGTACAACCTTTCCATTACAGTATAGGCATAAGACCCACAAGATGAAAACTTTAAAAAGTTAAATAAGTGGATTTGGTGGTAAATGAACCATGTAGAAAGAGGAATTAATATGGTTTTTGTATATTTAATGAAGGCGAGGTTAATAATCTTTATGGAGAGTTATTTGCTAATAATACTAACCTTATATCCAAAATCTACTTTTTAATAATGTTCGTTAATGAGGATAAGTTTAAAACGCAATTTACGATTAATGGAAACATTATATATTGGATATCTATTAAGTACAAACGCGTAACCCGAAGTATGCTGACCTCGAAAGTCTATGGTATAATAACAGGATTTGATATCAGCATAATAACTAACAGAATATTAAAGGATATTAATAACCAGCTGGGACTAACATCGATACCTGTGGTAATATATATTGACTTCTGAAGCCTTTACAAATACCTATTAAAGCTATATACGACCAATTAAAAACGCCTAAAAATAAACGTAATAGCGCTAAAGAATGTATGCTAAGCCCGGGAAATCGATGAATTCCGGTAGATTAACGGTAAAGTCAACCCTACAAATGCCGTAACCAAGGCTACCCCTAATAGCGTACTGAAAAAGGTTGTAAACAATAATACGCTAACAATTCAAATTAAGGGATACGTTGAACGCTCGGCATGTGACATAAAAAAACAGGGTTGCCCTGGCAAATTGGAAGACCTTTAGAGCAATAGTAACGATAATAAAGGGAGTGATAGCAGTAGTTTAAACTATTGGCAAAAGGTACGCAAGTGGTAGTATATCTCATTTGCGTAAATTTGTAGCAAAAAATCTATGCACGGGATTTAAGGAACAGAAGTCCCGGAGAGGTGGAGAAAAAGGGCCACGAAGGGCCATAATTGAGGTTGATTTCAATATAGATTAATCGGAATTAATAGGGGTTTAACTTGTTGTTGGCTTACGGATTAAAGAGATATTTCAAAGGTTGCCACCAATTGATGCCAAACTACGCTGACGTGTAAGCACAAAAAAAAAAAGCTGCTAGTATTAAAATAGCAGTTAAATGCAATATAGTAAAGTTGATTGTACGTACTGCAAATTGACTGTAATTTGTGGGGTTGTAATGCAAGTGCAGTGCAGTAGGTACCTACTTCAAAGTAGGGCACATGCCAAAGCGTTTGGCCATACAAATTAGTGTGCAGACCGGCTAACGGTCTGCCAAACTTAGAACTTATACACCAATTAACAATATCAACGCACCACCAGTTACTTCGACTACAGTGATTCGAATCGACTACGTTGCAACAATAAAAGCCTACCAACAATAAAAATAATGATAATCAGTGAATTAAAACGTTAATAGAAGCCGTTTAAAATTAACAATTAATTATAATTATTAATCGATATAACGATATTAAACTTTAGATTGAGGGATATTCAGGGTATTATGGGTTCGGTTTTTATGAATTTAATAACTCGATTCAAATAATATCGTAACGTATAAGGGATAAATTGTAATTTGTTTTAGTTGTAAGTTTTTACCAAATAACTCGAATTTTACAATGAACGATGCCGATAGTCGTAAAAAAGGAAAATGATTAATTATATTTTTTACTCAAATTAACGGAATTTCGCGATTTATTTCATAAAAAAACAATAGTCTTACCCTTATGTCGAGAGAAACTCAACTATTATATTTATATTAAATCGAATTATAATGGATATATACCGAATAAACGATAAGAGTCGTTATATTGGATATTACGAAATGTACTTTTTGTGTTCCAGTGTTATATTACCAAATTGATTAATAAGGGTTAGGTTCGCGTAAGCTTTATATCGGTTACGGCGTTAATATTATCAATTTTTAAGTCAGAAGGGGGGGGGATAACAGTTTTACGTTGATTACTAGGTTTTGAATATATTTACCGAGCAAAATCGTTTTCTTTTACCCTTAATTGAGGAAACCCTACGCGTATTAGTTTAGTCGACGTAACTTAAGAAGTTTAATATTCGAACGGTTTTCTACCATATTTTGGTTATATCCGAATAAAATATATTAACGGATTTTTGTATTCCTTTCGGTTTATTCGAATAATCAGTTACTCATTTTTGGCTAACAAAAACATTAAAGACGTTTCGATGGTTTCGTCACAAGCTAGTGCCTGGCTAATGTGTACCAGGGATCTAACAATGGTAGTTGTCAAGCTCTTACAGCACTTTAAAGCTATTTAGAAACTACACGAGAGCACGTCCCTACATGTTATATAATTGGGTTATACTATATTTTATAGCTCTGTAATAGCTTTTTATCAAGGGTTTCTCCTATTTTCTTTATCGAGGGTTATAAATAGAATCCGACCACTTTAAATAATAGCTCTAGCTTTAGTTCCTTTATATATAAACTTCGAGTTTTTTTTTTCCAACGATGTCTTAACTATTTATTAACGGCTATAGCCTAAGGCTATATTATCCTCCTCCAACCCTTTGAATCTGGACCTCTAGGCTCTAGAGAATTTCCTCGATGCACGCGTTAAAAAGTAGTCTTAAAGCGTTTTAACGGCTTAATACAATTATTTTACCATTTAATACGAACATTTTACCAACGTTTTACGTATAAAGCTCATCGAGCGGGACTAAGTCATTCGGAAGTACGTTCTACATTAAGAATAAAGGAAGATTAATGTATTAAATATATCAACGAATATAATCCTATAATTCGAAATTGTCGGCACGTTTCCATTTTCTAAACAATACTTCTTTTAAAAGATTCTCCTTACGTAACACATAGATGACGCAACTATTACATCGCTTTCTACCAGAGACCGAGCTAGAATTTCTAACGATAACGATTTAAATTCTTTGAATTCTTACTATGACATTAACGTCTTTTTCAATGGAAGTTAATGGTATAAACGCAAAACCTTTAATTAACCGGTTAAGTTTTACGGCATTCAGTTACAATTTACGATATAAAATTTTACGATATTACTTAAGTCAAGTAAAAACTGGAAGTTTATTAGTATTAAAAATAATTACTTTTACGACATTTTCTAATAATTAGAAAGCTTTACGCAGATTATTATAAAGAGTCATTACGCCCGCCGTGGCGGCGACGGTATTAACAACTATAATACTTTTATAATTATGATTTAAACTTATTTCTACGATCTTAAAGCGGCCAAAACCATTATCACTAGGCTTAAAAATATAAAGTAAGGAGCTCGCGAACGGTTTTACGTCTTTTTCAACGTTTGGAAGGCCTTATTCGCAAAAGTTGGCGGTATAGCTTGAAATCCGCCGTTAAACTCTCTATTTTAAGAGGAGTTATTAATTGTACGCTAATTCATATGTTACTTTCCCTTAACATACCTGAAAATTATAATAACTAAGTCGCCCGCGCCCGACTTAAAGATAAGAGACTTTATAACCTTCGTATTTGTTACCATAATGTTAACGTTATTATTAGGAGTGTTTTACATAACGAGAATGATAGGAACGATATACCCGCTTGTAATATCTAGGAAGAAGTTATTATAATTAGCGTAAACGCCTTTAGAACCGCTTTTAAAAGAAACGCTACCTAAGTTAACTATTAGGAATTCTTCCGTCGTAAAAACCTTGGATTATATTTGCGATATGGCGCGAACAGTTATCGTATTTGTTTTTATGTACTGGATCGAACAAATTATCCGAACGGCTTTAACATCAAAGCTATTATATAAACTAACCTTGTTTCGGCCGAAAATCTTATTAACCTTTAGAGAAAAAAACGTGACTTCTATACATAATCGCGTATAAAAGTCAGTAAAACTTTAATTCAACCTGATAACCTCATCCCAACTTTTAAACAATTCCCCATTTATAATACACTTATTTTGTAATTTCCTTTATTTTATATACTCTTTAGTAGATATAGACTGTAGATACTATAACGTCGAAATTAAACAGCTTACTAACCGCTTGAAATTACCGCGTATCTCTATTCTACCCCAACGACTAAATGAAGCAACGTACTACGCACCCGGCTCCACCCTACGGCTTATTTTTTTTATAATATTTTTAAATATAGATTTTAACGAATATCATCACCGAATATAGGCCTATATCATTCTTTACTTACAATATCATGTTATTTTAGATAAGTACCAAATAGAATAACAATAGATAATTTATACCGTTTCAAAGTATAGATTACTCCTAAGACAGACAGGTAAATATTACGTTTAAAACCGAGGGTCTACACCGATATAAAAGACGCACAAAGGGGTCGGAACTTCCATATTCCACGTATTCTTGTGTAAAACCCGTAAGGACCGAACTATTACTATGCGGATCGCCGCCGTTTCCTCCAAAATATTAATAAAATACTCACCTTAAAAACTCTTGTTTCCGTCGACGAAAAACACCCCAACGCCTGTAAAATGTTCACCCCATTATTCGATAAGCCACTAGAAAACAAATTATTCCTTTACCGCTCCAAAGCCGATTAAAAAATCATTGTTTATAATAATATCTAGGGTTAACCTTTAAAGGTCACATAAAGCTTGTTATACAGTGTATAGCAAAAAAAGACCCCTATGTTATGAAAAACTTTAACTAAGTTACTCGACCAGAGCTATATTTAAAAAATTAACTTATTAACTAATATCTCTATATTTTACGTTAAAAACCTTGAAAAGGGTTTACGTTTCTATATCGATTACCGTCAACTAAACACTATTACCAAAATATATCGTTACCCGCTTTAAATTTATTAAAAAAACGCTTATAAATATTTCCCAAGTGAAGTGGTTTACCAAGTTGTATATCAAAGACGATTTTTACAATATATGTATCATGGAGAAAAACGAATAGAAAACCACGTTTCGAATACGTTTTAAAATTTTCGAACAATGTATTACCCCCTTTAACGTTCATAATATATAGGCTACTTTTGAACGACATATTGATAATTCGTTACATTCTTTTCTTGATATATTTTAATTTACCTTTCCTGACGATATTTTCATATGATTAAACGATATCCTTAAAGATTCTAATACTAAGATCAATCAAATCCAAAATGGCTTAAACGTTGCGAGCCTTAACCTCGATTTATCCAAATGCAAATTCGGTGTTAAAAAAACTAAAAATCTGGGATTTATTATCGAAGCTAATATCGGCGTCTGTAAAAACCTAGAGAAAAAACGCGCTATCCGGGAGTAAGCGGCTCCTACATTAGTTCCAAGAGTGGGGAATTTCCTCAAATTCGTTAACTTTTACCGGAATTTCATTCGCGATTGTTTTAAAATAAGTAGGATTTAATTTAACAAACCTGAAAAGGCACTCTTTTCGTCGAGAGCTCGAGGAGGAAGTCGTTCTCGAGCAACTTAAGTTCTGCTTCCTTTCTTAACCCCTACTCACTTAATCGAATCCTAACTGCGACAACTTTTTAAAAGCAGACTACTCTAGTTAGGCTTTAAACGGCTATCTACTTTAACGCGACGATCGTAGTAAACTAGGCCCAATAAAGTATTACTCTCGACATTTATCGCCCGCCGAATATAATTACAAAATCTATAATAAAGAATCACTCGGCATTATAAATTTTTTAAAAACATAGAAGCGAAGATCAGGGGTACAATACGCCTATTTACGATTTTTATAGATTATAAAAATTTGGAAAACTTTATAATTACACAACAGCTTTTTACACGACAAGTTTATTGGTTTAAAAGCCTCTCCCAATTCCGTTTTCGATTAGTTTATGATAAAAGGGTAAATTATATACGACTTAATACGTTATTACAGAAAAATCAAGATATTTAAAATTTCTTTTCGACCCACGCTTTTCAGGCCGGAAATTTAAGTCTTTATTCCTCGAATAGGTCAATTATGAGCTGTTTCCGCACATATATATTTCCCAATTAACTCTCTCCGGCGAATCAATTCCCAAAGATCGTAAAACTTTTACCAATATCAATCTTTAAAATAAGTAGGACGCTGCTATTACCCGCGATATTATTTACCCCCAACTAGTTCATATAATACGTATTGGTAACCGGAGTTTTCCTATTAATATTTATATCGACAACAATTAGGTACTAAAAATTTCAATTTTGAAATATTTAATAAACGACGATAGGTTTCTACGGTTTTTTCACCATATTGAAATACTTGCTTACAAATCGCTTACTACCATACTAGTACAAATTACCTACAACTTACGCCTTACTATCTATCCAGACCGCGACTTTGCTATTACCATCCTTTTTAAAACGTACTTTTAACCCTATTTACACCGTATAATCCGTCATTTTACCGAAATTATGATATTCGTAAGCGTTGAACCTATTAAAAAAACCATTGAAAAGGAATTTTTCAATATTTTCTGGTTTTCAAACGACCATAAAACGAGTTTTTTGTTGACTTTATAGTTAACTTACCTTAGAAACGTACTAGTGACCCACGTTACCTTATATTTATTGTAAATCATTTTAAAAAAGATATTATCTTAGAAGTTATAACTATTATAGACATTAAACCTTATACGGAGCGATTTCTAAAATATTATCAGCGATTTTACGTATTTTTTTGTACGATTATTAATAATCGAGTTTTAAGTTGGACCGACGGGTTTTGAAAACGACTTGGTAACTCAACGGAAGTGGAGCAGCGTTTGAATACCGCTTTGAACCCGGAAACCAATAACGCAATCAAACGCATTAATTAAAAGGTTTTAATATACCTATGTTTTTTCGTTGTTTATACTTAACTTAACTAAAGCTACTTAATACTTGGTTATTAATGGGCGTTAAATAATAATGATACGATTAATATCAATATAAGCCTTTTTTTATAATATATGGCTACCATATTAACCCTATATAACCATTATAATATTTCCTCGTCCTAGTTATGAAACTACGCGTAAAGGCCGAAAATTTCGTTTAATATATCCGCGATACTACGGAGTTTGTATAAGCCGCAATATCGGCTACGAGGAAACGTATAGAGAAAGCCGTTAATAAGTGGAGCTTTCCTTCGAAACGTTTTTAAGTTGGTAACAATGTTTGGCTCCTTTTTAAAAACCATAAACTGGATAAGTTTTCGAAAAGGTTAAGTTGACTTTACTATAAATATTATATAACACGTATAATTGATTCCCATGTTATTAAATTTAATATCCCGAGAGGTAAAAGCCACCAGTTTCATGTAAACCAACTTATTTGGACGGTTTCGCACCCGCTTCCGAACTAATTAGCCCGCGACTTTCAACCGTAAATAATTAACATTATAAACGATAATGGAGAGATAAAACCGAACTATTAAGTTAAAAGTATTTTACAAATTAGAAATAAACCCTAAGTTAGTCTCTCCCAGCTTAAAGACCTACCAGAACGGCAGGTTTTATTTAAGTGGATATGTTATGTACACTCAACTTAAAAGTCGTTTTTAAGCTTTTTCAATACCGAAAAACTGGAGGTTTTCGAATTATATTATAAATAGATCAAGTATAAATATGGGCCCTTGCGCTTATTTCGAAGGCAGTTTTAAACTATTATACTTTACGTCACGGAGCAACGTAAAACCGGTTAATTTACGAGTCCCAAACATAAATATGACGTGGTATTCATAAAAAACCAAAACTACCTTAAGATACTCGAACATATCCTCGAATTCACCGTCCTCGTCTTTACCAAACAGTTTTCTATTTATCTTAATCAACTTACTAATATTTACATTAATAAGTCCCAGATTTTGATCAATACGTTGAAAATTTTTAATAAATTACTTAGTTACTTTAAACTATGTTTCCTACCTGCTTATTAACCACGATTTCCACATTCCCTTTTAATACGTTAACCTACTCAAAAACCACACTTCTTATTTAAGAGCTATATAACTTTCAGGTCGCCGAAACAAATAGGAACAATGAACACGAAGCCTGACCTACCGCGAATATCCGCCTTCCTTTATATAATACGCCGAACCCTTATAGCCTTTTTTTACCGCGACCACCTACGCTTATACGCTTTCTTACCGCTAGTTAACGCTTGCAAAACGGCTTACAAATACTTTAACTTACCACGGTTTTAGACGTCTAACGTTAAATAGGCTTTGAACAGTTCTTTTACAACTTTATTTTTATCAAAATTCAGGTTTAAAAGCATATACAAGTAACTGGAACTACGTCTTATAGCACTGACAAAGCAAAAACAACATAGGACGTCGGTATTTAGCCGCTCGTTAATAACTTCTTCCCAACTATACCAGTTTAACTTGCCTTCCATTCCCTGGTAAAACTTCCGGAAATTATGAGCCATACGATATACGTAGTCGAAATATGTCTATTTATATATTCCGTTAAAATACATGTTTATAACCCGTAAGGCAAGGATATATACGTTCGTTAACAAGGATTAAATAGCCTTCAAATGGGTATATTCACGTTCCTAATAACCTTATCTACTTTTTCAGCCAATTGGGGGTTCATTTTCAAGAGGAAAAGCAATGAAGACAAATAAAAAATAATCTAACTGATAGGGAAAATTTAGTTTAATTAGGGCTTGACGTTAGGCTTTACTCCACTATTGATATATTGTTATAAGTGAAAGAGTTCGTATTTTTCCAGGAGGGTTTATAAAACTATTCATTAGGAGGAGGGCGCTAAAAATCCTTTCATATAGTACCAAATCTTTTGGCCTAAAACTTTCCACACGATGTTACAACATTTTAAGCCGCTTCGGAGCGGTTATTTCGTACCTATTACCCCCCCCCCCCCACCCCCAATTTCTTTTAGCTTCCCAATAACTTCCTTTATATTTTCCACCGCTTAAAGAGAGAGAGGGGAGGGGGGATACTAGGGGTTCTTAAGGCGTGTCGTTTACTTCTAAATACTATCTTTGTTTCCTCTATATCTATCGGTTTCGTAGTTTAGTAATAAAAGCACCTGATTCTCATAGTAGGGTTTTTTGGTTCAATTCCTAACGTAATACTTAGCATAACGATAACAGGCATGGTTTTATTTAGTGGAATTTTCGAACTTCGAAAAGGAGGATAAGGTGGTATACCGAGTGGTAATATCATAAGTTAATGTCTAACTAGTGTTTATCAGGAATCCAACCTTGGTAGTTATTACGCTTTTACAAAGCTCTAAAGCTGCTTGGAAGCTGTATGGGAGCACGCCCCTAAATGTCATGTAACCGGGTTACACCATCTTCTATAGCTTCGTAGCATCTCCCTAACAGGGGTTTCTACTCTATTTTTCATCTAGGTTCATAGATTGAATCCGACTATCTTGAGCGACAGCTCCAGCCACATTCCCTTTCAAGGTATATTGATTATATAATAGAGAATTTTTTAAATGTATTCGTTACGACTTTCCTAAACAACCGTTTAATTTTTTTCCCTCAATATTTAGTAAACCTATATAGCGAAAAGTTGTGCAGTTTTAGGACGGTTCTAAATATTGTGTTAAATTGAAACCTAAAAAAAAATAACTTCGTAGTTAAAAAGATGAAATTCTTGGGTGTTATTGTAACGATCTGCGCAAGTATTCGGGACGACCCCGAAAAAAGTTCGTGTTATTTGCGAACAAAACTCCCCACGTATTATTCGAAAATTTCGAAGTTTTTTAAGTTTTATTGACTTTTATCGAAACTTTATTAGTATTTTTTTCGGATTAGTTTATTATTTTATTCGACTTATAAAATATAAAACTCGGTAAACTCAAAGTAATCGGGAGAAATACGCATTTTAAACTTTAAAACATATATTTCTTGTAGCCTCAATTTTAATATATAAGAATCCAAATCGGTTAATGGTAATAAAACCCAATTATTCGGGGATAACTTCAAAAAAGTGTTTATTATAAAGGGATAAAAACGGTATCCTAAAGCTGGTAACATATTATTTCGTACGATTATCAGACTCGAAACGTAATCATATCATTTATTATAATAAGCTTTTCGTAATAGTATCTCATTTAAACACGTAATCATCGAAATTACATAAATCTGTATTTTGTTTACTATTTCGATCAATTATAAGGAACTGGAGTATTTTTTTATTACGTTTAATTTTAGAACGTTTCATTTGATAAACCGAAACTATTTGTTTTTTTAAGTATTTCTTACTTTACCGACTCACAACTTGATATGTTTGCTAGAATATATTAACCCGTGAATTATAAGATAAACTTGAAGTTAAAAAGCAACGCGCGGGAGGTTTTCAACATATTTTTACAATAATATCGAATATGATAACGATAAACTTACCTATTATAAAAACGTATATTATAATGAGGTATATAGATAAATCTTTGAAGCCGAAAACCTAATCACCAAATTATGGCAATATACGCCTAAAAGAAAAGCCAGAGAACCCCAAAACTTCGGCGGTTACGGTATCGTTTCGGGTTCAGTCCGCGCTCGTACAGTCAACTTCAGTAATACTAAGGGATAACAAAATGTCGAAGGTCATAATACCGCCTCGAACCTGGCTTACGCTAATACCGCTAATTTCTTTAACGTTAAACGGTTATTTTATTTTCGGGCCGGGCGCCTTAACGAAGTTGTTAGGTTTAAGTGTAACGAATAATCCGTTATACACAATGAGAATATTAATGGTTACCGAAGGTACCTGGCGTTTTCCGGTTGAAATGAAATATTCGATATCAATTGCGGATTATAAAATCGATTCGAAAGGTACGTTACGTTACTGAAACTATTTATAACTGCCGAATTAAGTACTATTAACGGAGAGTGTTCTATAATAAATTTGCGATTCGTTCATTATATTTTATCCGGACAAAAACGTTTTATTTTTTTGTTTTTGACAGGATTATTATTGAAAAAAGACGTTCATAGATATTCGACGCCTATATCGAATATATACATAGTATCATGGTACGAAATCTTGTCGTACCTGATGATAAAACCTCCTTTAACTCTTTTTTATCCTGAATCGTTATCAATTCTATATTTCCGTTGACTTTATAATTAACCTACCGGCTATCAATAATAGCCTAAGGTATTTATTGGTTTTTCATGAATTAATTTTCCAAATTTATTTAGCTAAAGACAATATAGTTTATAACCGCTGTAGCGTATGCCAAATGGTTTCGGGATATATAGTAACAATTTTATAAATTTCCGATATTTATTATTAACAATTACGTGTTGGATTAGGTAGCTGTTTTTTAAAAGATCCTTCGTTTTCTAATAGGAATTAAATAACTTTTATTGATGACATACCACTTATAAAATAATGGCGATATCTGACAAATAAATTGGAAGGTTTAAATGTATTTGCGGATCATCTTCACTTTCTCGTAATTTGATTAGATATTATGTTTTTATCTTATTAATTTGTATTGAATAACTGGGAGACGACAGTTACTGGGTTTAATACGAATCAGCTGGTTAATTGATACGAAACGTTCCTTATCTCTAAGATAAATGGGAACATAAGGTTATTAACTAATCTGGCGGGACAAGTCTTTACGTTTTTAACGTACCAACATGAAGGTATGGAGTTAGTTGAAGCGGTAATAATATATTTTTAGCAATAAATAACTATAGCTGTAAATAGTCGACGACGTTCGGCTCGAAGTTATGAGGTAATCGACTAAGTTTAACTTGATTTACTTAATATTGAAACTAACCGTTCTAGTAAAAAGTTCCACTGGTTATATAATTAATACCGGGTTGTTAACGTTTCGAACCCATGGAATATTTTTTTTTAAAATAACTTATATTTTATTTAAATTTCAGTCAACGCGCGTTTACAGGCTCTTTTTCTTCGTTAGTTTTATCTAATATACGTCCGGAAACAGTGTAATGGTCACACTAAATACCCGTGAGTAAATAGAAAGTGTTAGACGGTTTATGTTAGCAGTAAGGTAGTAGAGGTAACAAAGATGCAGTATCAAGAAGATGTGTGTTCGTGCTGTAGAATGATCACTAGCTGTTAGGCTATTCAGGTATGTAGACTGAGTACTTAGATTGACAACTGAATAGCTATGAAGTAAATACTATCTATGTGGTGATAGCTGTGTCCTTATATCCTATGGCCTTCATACCATCTTCAGTACTGGACCGCTGAAGTCGATATCGCTTCCTTCGATCCTAATATTGTCAACTGGACCGCGGGCGATCCTGTCGGTCCAAACCCTAACCCTGGGTGCTTACATAAGAGAGATTCTTGGCTTGATGTGTTGGATATCAGGCTTCTGATGGCGCAGCGGACCGCTGGCCTATTCTATGACCTGCAATTGATCCTTGGGTTATAATAAATAGTTTTTGTCGCGGACGATACAAGAAAAGGTATATACGAGGAATTGAAAGTTTAGGTTATTTTAATTACGAAAATGAGGCGAAACAGTATTTATTATATATTAGTTAGGTACAAGGGTTATGATAAACCGGAGGGAGAATTATTAAAAAAATCATTAGTATATTATAACTCTAGATAAATTTAAAGCGGAAAAAAGGAACGCTTGGTTTTATAACAAGCCGGCATTATAATGCCGACGCCGAGTACGTTTTGAAATACTTATAGCAAATACATCGCTTCTGCCTCGGAAATAGCATAATGTTTATAAGGAAAGATAAATATCCATTATTACTATGTTATAATACTATATGTAAAACCGGGTATATATTACTAGATTCTATGGGATAAGTATTTGGCTGGGAGGCGGCTTTTATCGACCACATATTAAATTTTACCTATAGTGTTGGAATAGTATTACATGCAGTGCAGTAGGTCAACTTTACTTACAGTAAAGTTGACTATACTGAATTGCAAGTTGAGTGTATTGCTTTGTGCGGACTTACCGCATTGGGTTTAAGTCAAGTGCAGTATGCTGTACTTCATTCTAGGGCATGAGTTAAGCAATTGGACATACAAATTACAGTGCAGACCGGCTAGCGGTCTGCCAAACCTAGAACAATACATCCACTATCTGACTACTGCAATACTACTATTATTTGGACTAATCGAATCGACAACTTTGCAACATCTAAGGCCTACCAATATTAATTAGTGCTTGCCTGCCTATTAGGTTAAGCATAAATAAGCTAAGTAAAATAAAAAGTTACTTTCTAGTTACGCTTTAAGTCATACGACCGTTGGAGTAGAAGAAAGATTCTTTCGAAGGGCCTCTATTGTTGCGTTGGTTTTCATGGCAGTAAGTAAAGAAGACTTCTAGTCTACGTCGGTTTTTACGGCAGCTTAGAGGTAACGATGATATAGCTACTAAAAACATTAAGAAATCTTTATTAACTTTTTTTAAAAACGTTAATATTGACTGTCAAAAGTCTTAAAGTTCTGCAAGTTAGTAAACGGCTAAGTCAGTACTACTACGAGTGCTATTACTGCAAAAACGACTAAGTCCCTACATCAAACAACTACAATAAATAACCTTCGCCCTCTACCACCAATAACGATATTCAACCTTACCTCCTATACCAAACCTTCACCTATACTTTACTTTTTTCACTCCTTACATCACCTTCATCGTTAAGTTCGCTTCTCCAAGTGAAAACACCAAGTCACGCCAAGAAAACCACGTTGCGTGACTTAACACCAAGTCGTCAAGTTTTCACGCGACTTTACGCCAAAACACTAAGCTTTTCACGACCAAGATTACCAAGTCCCTTGCTCTATACGTCCTACACGTTTTAAATAAGCTAAACCATTAAAATGGCTACCATAAGTCTTTACTTTTAAGCTATTACCGACCCTATTGGGAAAAAAGAAATTAAGACCTTCGGTCACCTATTCGTCTAATACTACAACCAAAACCTTTGGGGATATGAAGTCGATGAGTAGTTAACCGAAAAACACCTGACCAACTTCGTCGGCTACTTTATCTTGAAATATAATGGTGGTGAAGATCCTGACCACGCTTTCTATAAGTATTGCGAATTCTTCGATGACTAGACTGTTAACATGTGGAAAGCAGTTTAAAAGACCGTCGAGTCCAAATTAAAGGTCGAGCTTAAACTTTAAGGGATTTACGTGTTAAAAGGAAGCTTTACTAAACTGGTAAAAACTCTTTTCGAATTGGCTTAATTGAAAGAACGCCCTTAAAACCCTAAACCGTAAGATCTTTAAGGAAAAGGGAAAGACGTTAAGGGATTTCAACGCCCATATACGCTTTTTAGGGGACCGTTAATTCACTCTTAGTTAAGTTAAGCCTCTTTAAGTATTGGAGATAAGGAACCTGTTAGCTTGCTCAGTAGTTTAGTATCTTTACGCGATAACGCGGAGTACTCCCTTAGTGGTGGCAAGGCACATGAAGTAGCGGCCGACAATACAGCCAAAGATATTGACGTTAGCGCTTTATACTATTTAATTAATCAAGATCATTAGGCCTTCCAGAACCTTTAAGAACTTATCACTTTTTAGCAATTGAATCGCTAAGACCCTTAAGAACCTTTTCCATTGAAATTCGCCTACGCGCGAGAACTTATTATAGGTCCTATTATAGGACTTTTAACCTTGAACTAGGCGACTAGAAATTACCCATAATACCGTGCCTTGGAAGCCTTAAGGCTTAAATTATAAGGAAATACCATTTAAGGCTAGGATAACTATTGCGACCTTTTGTAAAAACTTATTAAGATGGCTAATATGAATTACAAATTTATAAAAGACTTCGTTAAGATCTTGGATAATATAGCGAAGTATAACGGGAGGCTTTATAATCTCCTTGACACCAAGATAATGCCTTTCCTAAATATTTGTAAGTAGATGGAGGTTCTATCCTTTGGTTTTTACTTAATGTTTCCCGGAATCCTTACAGGTTACATCAAAGACTATTGCTTAACTTTCCTGACGAGAGTTATTACGTTTCACGAAATTTACGATGGCATGAAGTGCTACTTTGAATACAACGTTTACTTCGCGTAATACTATACAGATTAAGCTACCATAAGGTAGATTACAATAATAGTAAAAAAATAAGAAGAGAAATTACCAATGGATATTTTTAATCAATTGTTCAACAAATTAACAATGTATTAAAAGGCAATAGGGAAGGCCTACTCTGGAAAAGCCACATTTTGTGAGTAGGTACAGGCAGTAGTTACGGGCGTTAGTAAATTCGAATATGTCCTATAACGCCTAGATTCCACCTACGAAGGCTTTTTTAATCATTTGCGTTCCTCGCTTGCTACCGTAATAGCGCTTATACCGAACTTTCTTGGTATATATTCCTAAGCCGGTAGCTTCCTTAACGTAGATAAGGAAGAATTTTCGGTGGTTAATTACGTCGACCGTAAGTACGAGCGCCCATAACGCTTAAGGTTAGACTTATTCACCTTAGCTTTAAATTAGAGGTAACACTCACGTTAGTGCCAATAAGGCCAAAATTTAGGCTAAACTGCAGACCGCTAGTACTATAGTCGTAATAATGGCAAGAAATGTTAAATTTGTAGTAAGTTTGGTTGTTAATTAACTCGGACCCCTTTTTCCAAGCGTAACAATAAAAGGTTAATATACCACGCTTGATATCCCACTACTTTTAAATAATATTACCTTAATCAAATCCCCAACTTCGAGGGCAACAAGGTAATTGGCAATGTTAACGCCTTTAAATAAATCAAATAATACGAAAAAAGTATTACTCCTAATACGTCTCAACAACTAACGAACCACGCCTTTTTATATCGTCTAGGTAGTAAAAACCATTGCCTTTGCTTTAAGCAATCCCTTAACACCTTATATACCTTTAACCTTCGCGATAGTTACGCAGATTATACGTTTTAAGGTATTATGTCAGATATAAGGGCAGTAAGGTATTAAATACAAGGCTATTCGCAGTATGCGGATTATGAAGGGAAAACACCATTACTACTAAGATTAATCGTTATGATGCGGGCAAGGTCAACGTTAGCTTTGGTTTAGGCGAATAACTATCGTTACTAGGGATAACGGTAGTTTAAACTATTATAGGCGTAATTATGTTTCACATCTTTAAATCCCCTACTCCTTTTATTTTTTTCTTGAAATTTATAAACACTTTTGACATTAATGTTGACGTTAACGTAGACAAGCTAATTAAAAACGGTTAGAGGTTTCTACTTGCCTTTAAGTGGGGGCACCTATAGTTTTACCTTTAAGACCCAAAAGTAGTAATGTTAAACCTGATAAAGTTGGAGATAAGTTAATGACACCAGCGTTTTAATTACCTAGCCGTTAACAGGTCATAAAAAATTTCAAAGTTAACAGGATATAACAATATAAAGTAATTTACCCTAAAGGCTGTTAAAAGACTTTAGCATTATTGTTGAACGTATATATAAGCCCCCCTAAAATTTAAATTTATGCTAAAAGACGATAAGTATTTTAATTACGAGATCTTCATTAATATATTTTACTTGAATAAAATGCCTATTTTTTACGTCGTTGATTTCGTAACCTCTTTTTACAGGGCTAAGTTTTTAAAGTTCCTTTTAACAAAGGATACATGGGAAACGTTAAGGATGTTGTAAATTAACACGTACTTAGGACCATTCAATGTCGTCGTTTACGATACCGGTATCAACTTTGCTGCGGTGGAGTTTTAGGAAAATGTTAAGATAATAGGTATCCAGTGTAAATAGGTACTTTTAGAAGCCTATTAGAGAATTAGAAAGGTTAAAAGGGTATACAACCTACTGCGCCGAACGTACAATATCCTTACATTAGAAATTGGAAGCTTTATGGATTCAGAGGCACGCTTATAGATAGTAGTCAAGGGTCTGAACGATACTGTAGGCCTTGACGGCTTAGTGTTAACGCTCTTAGTCCTTGGAGCATATTTACGTTTGACGAGTGAATCTCCGCCTTCAGCAAGTACTTAAAAACGTATTGCGGCTTATAGTAAAGCTTTAAGGAAATTTCAAAGATAATCGGCACGCCGTCAGGTTAATAATACCCTTAACACTAGGAACGGTTTATTTACCATCGATGTGCTTGTTTTACCATTATAAAGTGAAGTCCTTGTGTGGTAGGAGCCGAGAAAATAGGAGGGCCCGTATAAAATATTAAGTATTATAAACTCCGAAATAGTTATTGAGACTAATAAAAGCCCTATTCCTTTTCAAACCACTTAATTTAAGCCTTATATCAGGGATATTAAAGACGAATATCCTTAAACTCTTTAAGCCAAACGACCGAGATGATACGAGCCTCCTGTACTCGTAATCGATAAACTGATAAAACGTCAGCAGCGCAGAAGACCTTTAAAGAAAAAGAACATTAAAGAGGAGAAATATATACCGCGTCGTATATATAATACTACTTAGGTAAGTAAGAAAGAAAAAGAAAACGAAGAATTGGTAGTAAAGCTTCGGGTATAAAAAATTATCAAAACCTTCGGCAAACCCTTTGAAAAAAGTGATAAAATCGAGATTAACGGTCTGATAACTCGATAGATTATATAATTCGTACCGAAAACCAACTTTAACTTTGGAGACCCAAACGTTACAATTTTTAGGTCGAGGATTATCCACGAGGTTAAAGGGTAAAACCATGGGGCGGTTATACCAAAAATTACGACTATTTGTTTGAGGATACGGCGATAAAGGTAAAGATTGAATTTTTACGTAATCGCTAACGATTCAAAAGATTAGTTAACGCTTAGTAGTCGCTTTAATAGCAAGTTTAAAAGCCAAAATTGAAGGCAAGTTTACGATTAATAGCCGTGATATAATACAAGCCTATAGATAGTAAGTAATAAATCTATAGAGAATCGTACTGCTAGAACTGCCATAGGAACTCCGTATTATCTACCCTTTAGGTACAGTAATAAGATATATTAAACTACTATACAGACTAGCTAAAGTCAGCATTTATTGGTTTCTAACCTACTAATCGTACTTTAAATCAAGGCTGGTGATAAAGTTTTTAACATACGATCCGTACCTATTGGTAACGTAAAGAAAGGAATTAGGTGTAGTAGGTATGTAAACTAACGATACATTTTTCATCGGAATAGTTGGTTTTGTAACACTAAAACAGTAAGCGATTGAGGACTTTAAGTTTTGGAATTGTAAACCGGTGACAATGTTGACAGAAATGAACCAATTTAACTTTAATGAATCGTTAATCCGTATGCTTAGTGCTAATGCCAGCTTTAGTTTTCGCTGGAAAGACCAAGGTATTATTTTAGCTATAATTAACAAGATTAATAAGGCTAGGGCTTAAATGTACTTGGAATAACGTGCCTGAAGCAGCTATATTATTACTTTATACTAACTGAAAGCCTTGTACGACCTTTTCATTTCCGCACAAACACAAAAACTAACAAATAAAGACTTTGACTAGCCAAATAGAAGGATCGAATGGAAAATGTAAAATCTGGACCGCGGGATTAACATAGTCCCAATCGACCTATCGAGGGTAAAGCTAATGGTTATAACGAATAGATCCTTTGTAAATAACATCGACCTATCTTTAAAAATCGGCTTTCTAATAATCTTCGTTAACAAAGACAAGTTGAAAGACCAGCTTAGTATTACCGGAAACCTGATTTACTAATCCTTTATTAAATTCAAAAGGATAATACGAAGTGTGCTAGTATTAGAGGTTTACGTCATAATAGCGAGTTTTAACGTAAGTATGACACTGTGGAGAACCTTTAACCTTATTATCAGGTAGTTAAAGATTTCTTTTATCCCGGTGGTAATCTGTACTGACTTAAAAAGCCTTTTTAAATGCTTTTTGAAACTCGAAACCACAAGCGAAAAGCGCCTAATAATCGATGTAATAGCACTTTGCGAGGCTTACAAAAAAAGGAAAATGGAGGAGTTTCGATGGATTAACGACAAACAAAGCCCTGAAAAAACTTATAGACAGTAACCAGATAACTATACGTATAGAGGGCTACGTGGATAGGCCACCCGGAAAGCCTAAGCCACGTAACAGCGGACAGGAATATGTTGGCAGACTGGAAGACTGCCAGGGTATTAATGATGGTGATCTGTTTAAGTGGTATAGTAAAAGTGGAAGTTTAAGAAAGGCTGTATCGAAAGAACTTTTTGTGGGAGTTGATAAACTCGAACCTCGGAGCGCAGGAGCAATTAAGGCCAAATGGGGTCAATTTGCATGCAATTAGTTACAATTTAGTATGGAAGTCAATCGAAATTGATAAAGGGTACGAGATTGCAATTTAATGGTAACCGGAAAAAATTTGTCCGCCACACTGGCGTGCGCGCATAAACTAAAAAGCCGCCAGTGTTGGAAAAGTATTACATGCAGTGTAGTAAGTCAACTTTACTTACAGTAAAGTTAACTATACTGAACTGTAAGTTGAATGTATTGCTTTGTGCGAACATACCGCATTAGATGTAAGTCGAGTACAGTATGATGCACTTCACTCTAAGGTACAGACCAAGCAATTGGCAATACAAATTACAGTGCAGACCGGCTGGCGGTTTGCCAAACCTAGAACAATACATCTACCATTTGACTACTACAATACTACTGTTACTTCGACCAATCGAATCGACAACGTTGCAACGTCTAAGGCCTAACAATATATAGGATATTATTATCGTAACTTTGATTTTTCGAATAGTGACGCCTATAATGTTAAAACCTCTATTACGACTGGTTTCAGATATTAGGGGAGGTCGATAGGAGCGGGCGATGCAAAACGGGGCGGATATTAAGTAATACCGATAAAGGCGGCTTACTTAAGGCGGGGCAGGCATTAGGCGAAGCCAATAAAGATGGGTAGCGTTTAGAGGGGCCGGTATTTTAAAAGGATAATAAAAGCGAATATCGTGGAGCGCGGTGGGGAAAGTAGCCTTTTAATCGAAATATAAAGGATTATGATATATTAGTTGAAGTTCAGGTAACGCGGTCGGTACAGATCCAGCTATTACTCCGTTTTCGATCCGCTCGATTAACCCATTTTAATATAAGTTTAATAAATAGAACACGAGAAAATAAAAGGCTCCTACTATTAGACCTTGAATATCGCTCGTTATATTTTATAAGTTGTTGCCTATATTAGCTATAAAATGTATGGCTTACGTAATTATATCATTTTAATTACTAGGGGTAAAACCATAAAAGAACCTACAACGGATACCGGCGTGGATCTAGCCAAAGATATTTCGAATCAATCTACGATTAATGAAAAGCGTACAGTTGCGGTAAACGGAAAAAACGGTCGAATGGAATAAAGGCGTTTTCGGAGACAACGAAATCGAAAGGGGGATACGGCGGGAACATTTGGTTAGGGATGTGGTAACCTATACTGCCGGAATAGTTAGGACGTCTTACACGTAGGCAACGTTACAGAGCCGGGTAAATTAATTAATTAACTCGAAAAATATAGGAGTAAAAACAAGCCTATAACTGTTATGATCTAAGCACGTTGGCGGGTCAGAAAACAGAGCAGCATGCAGCTGAGCTACCGGTGAGCCTCAGTGAGTACCGGTGAGCCTCAGCACTGAAGATGGTATGAAGGCCATAGGATATAAGGACACGGCCATCACCACATAGATAGTATTTCCTTCATAGCTCTTCAGTTGTCAATCTAAGTATTCAGTCTCAGTATATTCTGAATAGCCTCACGGCTTTTGATCATTACTTACACGGTTGCGATATTGTTCACTCAGCACCTCTGCTACCTTCTTGATAACATAAACCCTCTGACACCTTCTATATACTCGCGGGTATTTAGTGTGATCATTACAATAACCTGGAACATCACCTTAGTGCTTATGGTCACATAATAAAACATAGGCGCTGTTTTCAAAAGCTACTATAAGCTGTTGTCGTAACATACGCAAACTAAACGAAGTAATAAGTAAATTAATCTTTTTGATATATTATAAAACAGGGTTAATATGGGGTCGGGTTTCCTGTAAAATTTATTTTTAGGTTCACCTTATTAATACCTTACAGTAAATGCGACATCTTCAAACGCGGTAAATTCAAATATGAGTCAAAGGTACTCCGAAATTTAATCAACTATTAATATAGGATTGTAATGATCACACTAAATACCCGTGAGTATGTAGAAGGTGTTCAGAGGGTTTATGTTAGCAGTAAGGTAGCAGAGGTAACAAAGGTGCAATATCAAGACTGTGTTCGAGTGATGATCAGAAGCCGTTAGGCTATTCAGGTGTGTAGACTGAATACTTAGATTGACAACTGAAGAGCTATGAAGGAAATACTATCTATCTTGGTAATGAAAGTGTCCTTATATATCCGCGCCTTCATACGTCTTCAGTGTAGACTCGACTGGCTCGACGTCGAGTCCATCGAGTCCCGGTGTGCAGCTCGACTGGCTCGATACCGAGTCCATCGAGTCTCACACCATGCTGACCCTAACCCTTGTGTACGGTGTGTCTGTTGTGGATCCCTGGTGCCTGCCAAGAGGCTGTGTCCAACCGATTTCCTTCGTTATCTGCTGCGGGGCCGCCGCTGGTGCGCCCTGCAGATGTTGGGTCATAACAAGGATATATAGGTATTTTTAAATTATAAAAGGCGGAATTAAACCTCGTTCTTATTATTGTCAAATACGAAAAAGTTACTTATAGTTCGGGGGAATTATATAATATAATTATTAACAAGGGGTATTAAGATATAAAAGAATGATATAACTTATGGGGAGGTTAGTCATCGCCACCAAATGTACTAGTACCGTATAGCTTATATCCAGACCGTTCAATACGTCGGTTATAATAACTAAAAATGATTAAAAGTAAAAACTTGGTAACAGAAAAATAAAGGTTATAATAAGCATTAAAAAGGATTTTAACTTAAGCTATTGCAAAATAACGTAATAAGAATGGTCGAAAGGAGGTAAATTAACGAAAAAAATGAAATGGTATTTAAAATTTTAGGCCAGAGCTATTTTTATAAGCGTAAGCGGACCGGGATCGGTAAGATTTATACGTTATATAACGCGTTAGAAGACGCGTTATACAATGTAGACGGCTTGTGATTAACACGGCCTATATATTATACAACTTACTAAAAAGTATGTTATATGGCATATTAATAGGCTTAACATGATATAGGCGTCCCAGGATCAATAAGGCCTATACGTTATACAGCGTATTAGAAAGCGCGTTATATGGCGTTAGTAGTCTGAGATTTGCAAAGCCTATACGTTATAAGGCGTATTAGAAGGCGCTTTATATGGCGTATTAAGAGTTGTGACATACGGCGTAGGTGATACAGAATTAGTAAGACCTATACGTTATATAGCTTATTAAAAGGCGCGTTATACAGCCTGCGCCCAACTTGCGCCTGGCCCGCGCTCTACGTGGATACGGCCCGTGCTTAGTTTTTAGTAGGCTAAATATCGTAGTTTTAACGGTTTTTTCATAGAAGGGGGGGTATGTTATAAACTTAAGCTATTGACCATTAAGTTTATAAGTTACGTAACTATATACGTAATGAGATGTACAGTAACGAGCTCAGGCGCGGTTCGGGCGCAGTCCGCGGGCATTACGTACGAAGGCACGTAACAGGCCGTACATTGATCATACATATAATTCCTGTACGAAGGACCTTTGTAGCCTTTTATATTCTTCCTTAGTACCTCAATTGTTAACTCCATTTGGTACCTACTTGGCATACCTTCGTAGGTCGGACTATAACATTTATAGCGTTAGCGAGGTTGTTTTTGTCATTGATTCACCTGAACTCGCTAATCTTTTGAGTTTTGTATGTCTTTTTTTAGCATCAATACGTTTATTATGAAACTTCTTTTATTATTCTTATTAAGCTTTAATAAGAACCTATCAAAGTTTTGGGAGTTAGTGTAAACGATTATAGATATCTAAGTTAGTTTTAGCTATTTTAAAAATAATGTTTAACGTGTTATCGGTTACTATATCTATGGAAAATCTTAATATTATACCTCAAAGTTTCGATAATAATACGTTTCGTGTTATACGTTTATATTAAACAGATGTTTAGTGTATAAGGTTACCGATGATCGTTAATTGTCGTTCGAATTTACAATCAACGACGATAATTATAAAGAATATAATATGGGAGGAAAAATTAATGTTACTTATAAAAAAGACGTCCGTAAAATTATTGACTTTGCTGTTATTAAACTCACTCGTATTATGTTAATACCTTGGTTTGAGTTATACATTTATTGTTACATATGTTTATTGAACTCATCAAAGTCTTCATCCAGTAGATTTTGAATCTATTCCGTAATTGATAGGTTGTAAAATATATTTAATTGGTATAGTATAGCGATAGAGGACTTTCGAATTTTTGTTCAAGTTACCGTTTCAATTTTGCTTTATTAGTTTTGTTAATTTTTACAAATTTAATGGTTTTCCCTTCTTCATATAAGCTAAAGTATATACGTTTGTTGTTTTTAATGTTATTAATACAGATAAACTATTTGTTAAAATACAGTTACATATTTTTAGCTTGCGTTTTACACGGCTTGTACATTTCAAGGTTTGAATCGTTAATAGAATATCATTTTTCTGCTATGAATACAGTGTAATCCACTACGAATATTCAATGGATTATACTATTGAAGCTGAAAAATACACTTGAAATAATTTTACTACTGAAATAGTAATACTATACGTTAAAAACTTATACGGTTTAACCGAAATAGATATCTATTCATTTTTAACTTAACAAATACATTTTAAAAAACAGACTGTATATAAAAACATTAAGGTTTAACCCGTATTCATTAATTATGGAATGTGAAAATTTGAAAATCATCGACACATAAATTAACTATATGTTTTTCTTTGGATACATGAGGTTTATAACAACAAAACAACGTACTATTGCAAAATTTGGTATTTGAAAGTGTAAAACTGTTAAAACTTTTACTAAAGACATACAATTGAACTTTAATGAATCGACAATTCGCATTTATAATGTTGACAATATCTGTAGCATATAACTGAATATACGTTAAAAAGGGCAAGCAACGAATTTAGTGAAATCGGCAAAACTGAAGAAGCAAAACTATAATGATACTTGGAGTAAAAGTCTCGAACGTCCTACATTGCAACGTTATACTAAGAAGAGGCATCTTACGATTTTTCAATTACGGTATGAATTTAAAACACACAAAATGAAGACTTTAACAGGTTATATGAACGAATTTAACGGTAAGCAAATAATATGTAGAAACGGATTAATATGATATAGTTAAATTTAATGACGTCTAAATTTATAATTTTCATGAACGGGGTTTTCACGAATACTTCTAACTTTATATCATAAATCAAATACTTTATAGTATTTGTTACTGAGAATGAGTTTAACAGGAACTTTACGATTATGATAACCTCTTATATAAGATATCCGTTCAATATAAACGTATAATACGAAATATGTTAATATCGGAGGTTTAAGGTATAATAAGAAGCTTTAATATCGGTGTGTTAATAAAAAACACGTTAAAGATTATCACCCAAAGACTGAGATTACCCCCTATCTTTGTTGTTGTATATATAGAGTTTCGAAGTCTTTCTAACTACGTATTAAATTTGGGCATAATTATTAAAAACTTTTAATAATAAACGTAATAGCTTTATTTTATCTATTTGGATTTACTATCACTAGGAAGTAACTCTTAGCAAAGGCTTACTAGCTACTACGAAATAATCTTATATATACCGGTGGAGGATATTGCAATGTAGGCTCCATATAAACCCGTTTGAGCTAGTAGGACTTTACGCTATCCACCCGATTCAGAACTTAGAGTTCTCCGCAGTTTAGAGACCCGTAGGCGTGTAAACTGCAGCCTTGGTCTGGTAATATAACGATACCAACTTAGTCCACACTCAACGCCTTATTACGCCCGGGATATAACTATACGGGCTTTTAAAAATGGCCTTATAAAGTTATAAAAAAGGAGCCTGTATAATAGGGCGTTATTAATGTTAAAACACATAAATACACGTTAAGGCCCGTACGTAAGCACAAGTAAATATATATATACGCGGGTAATGG
Source organism: Anisogramma anomala (assembly GCA_038502455.1). NCBI lineage: Eukaryota > Fungi > Ascomycota > Sordariomycetes > Diaporthales > Gnomoniaceae > Anisogramma > Anisogramma anomala. The sequence goes on along the minus strand of JASMMZ010000010.1, from coordinate 5,429,035 downwards.
ACCGTTACCATAATAACGCATAGCGGAAGAAACCTTGTATATATAACGGTCCGTACTTTAAGTTCCAATATAATGAAGAAACCCTTATTTAATTTATCACTAAGCCTAAAACTTTCCTAAAAATAAAAAAGTGCCTAAATACCAATAAACACACCCAAGTTTAACGTTTTATGATATCGGTACTTTAAAAACATACAATGTACCCTGTCGTAATTTGGGGTCTTATATTGATGTAGTTAGTGACTTTATCGCGTAAAAACCGATCCCCTTGTACCACGCGTCGCCGAAAGCGTTTATTAGCCTAGTAGCATTAGTTAACGACCCATGTATATGCTATTCGAACCCGTCTTTACATCCCCCCCCTCTTTTCTTCTTTTTTTACCCCTCGGCCACCCCTACCCGCCCCTTATAACCGTGAGAGGTACAACTTTATACGGGTTATATACGGTTATTCCTAACGAAGGCCTCTGACAGCGTATACATTAGGGGGGTAGTGCTAGGCGTTCGGTACATCCGTTACGTTTATAAGGTATTTTAACGTTATATAAAAAGTGTAATTCAAGTTCGGATAATAATTAATGTTTATTAGTAGTAATAAAGCGTAAAGAGGGATGTATATACATCAACGTTAGCGCCGTGGGATTATTAGCTGTTTACCGCACCGCCGTCGCCATAAAAGCACCTTTCGAACGACTAACCGCCCTATGATGGCCACTTTATATCGCTATTAAGGCGGACAAAGGCAACGCGGTACAAACGGCGACCGCGGCGTTAATAAGTCGGCGGAACTTTAATACTATTTAAGGGGAGGCTAGTGGTGAGGATGTGGACAACGGCCCTAATAGTGGCGATATAGATTTTACTGCCAATAAGCACGTTTCCGCCGCCTTCGTCCCCTCATCTTCTTCACCTTTTGCTGCCGGGCTTATCCCCGTTCCCGACTCGTTTACGAATCCTATTCCCGCTGCGAATAAGGTCGCAGCCATAAAACGGCGGCTGTAAAATCCTTGGTAACAGCGGTAGTAAAACTATTAGATAGATAAGCTAATAGCTATGTAGTATAAAAGTTAAAATCGGCGGGCTTAATACGTGGATATCGCTGGCAGACGTAAAACCGCACTCGTTGTTGGCGGGAGTTAAATGTAGTCGGTATAAGTTATAATTCCTAAGTTCCTTTTACTTTTGAAAAACAATTCGTAATATATATAAAGAGCAGGAAATCTTAAAGTTCGTAAAACTCCTATATATATATATCTTGTATACTTATTTATCTAAAGGCTTTTTGAACGGTTCAAGTTATAATTTCTAAATTTAAAGGAAGCGGGATAGTGTATTAAATAGTAAACATTACATTCACGTTATATCGAAAGTAAAATACCTTAGTATTCTAAAAGCGGAATCGTCAGTGGTTAAATACGAAATTAATATACCCGTACTTTATAATTATAAAGCGGTGCAAAAAATTTCATAAAAGCGGTGGCAAAGGCGGAAAAGGGCTAATCTACTTTGACTTTCGGTATTTTAAACCGGGCTTAATATAATACATAAGGTTTTATTTTTTATTTTAAATAAAAAGATTTTTATTTATTAGATATATTAATTTTACTTTATCGACTTTAAGTAATCCTTTAGGTAGAACTTTACGTTACTGGCAAAAGGTTTATTTTCATTATTCAAAAGTAGAGAGGATTCAACGCCGATATTTGCCAACTTAACCGCGACTTTGTTTCTGTCGATACCTATATATACTAAATACTATATTATAGTAAAACGATTCAAATAGGTTTTGGCTATCGCATGGAATTCCCTAAAACCCTATCATAAAGAGGTAACTAGGTTTCCCTTTAGGCTTTATATTACGGAGGTATTATCAACGTATATTATAATTCCACCTATTGTAGTATGGGTAGTTACTTCTAGGTTACGAAACACATTAATGACCTCCATGTTAAGGACGTGTATAATATAGTGTATTTCGATAGATTCATCCGTTATAGCGTGGTCTTTACGAAAAATTACGTATTCGTATGCAACGTGTCATTACCCTTTTAATGTTTACTCGAAATCATTTACGAATATTATTATATAGTCTTTATTTAAATTGGAATATTATATTTTAAACGTTATAATAATTCTCTTTTTGGTAAAACCTTTTGTAGGGAGGTCGAAGGATCTAGTTATATACCGAAAAGCTAATAACATTGGCCGTAAAAAGTTAAACAATTCCTCGTCGGCCGCAATTAACCTGGGTTGAGGTTTAACCACCAGGCGTCCCCGTTTTATACGTGTTACCCTAAAGCTATCGGGGGTATTATAGTCCTTTCGTGCCGCTTATAGCTTGGCGGAGCCCCGTAGTTCTTTTAGTATATGGAGGGCTATTTACACGCCGCCTAAAGAGGTGATTAGAAAGAGTAGAGAGCACAAATATTGTATACCAGTACCCGTCTCCGTAATCCATAAGGTAAGGTAGTGTTAGACATCAAAGATATTTAGGAAATATGCGAAATGGAGGCGTTGTTATTTAAGGGTAACTTTGTTAAAGGGTATTTCAAAGTCCCTAAAGGCGATAACATGAAGCGAAGTTTTATATAACAGGGTGACTACCCGTACCGCAACGACTAAATGAATCGTAATCTGGTTTTCGAAGGCCTTTTATCCGTGCCTATAATACCAGTTTTCAGCGTAATACGTAAGTATAGGTTTGACTATAACAGCAACGGCGATTCATAGTAAATAAGGTAAAAGTCTGTGTTTAGTTCACGAAAAACCTTTATAATACTTGGCAACCTTTAAAACCTTAGTTAAGCGTTTTTACACGTAAGTCTTTCCTGATAAGGATTTGTTAAGTTATAACCTTAACTATCATATACCGGGAAACCTGGTATTTGAAAAAGGGTTTATAATTAAGTAAACTGGTTTCGATTTCGTATAAACATATAGATTACTCCATTTAACAAAGTTAAAAAACCTTGAGACTCCGGTGATAAATGGTAGCTCGAACTTTTCCGGTATAAACACGAGTTTGATATTAGTCGCCTACTGATTAGTTTTACATAAATCAACTTTAAAGTTCTTTTTGTTTTATTTTGGAGAATTTGACGTTTTTCTTTTTAAAAAAATTATCAATATATATAGGGATATAACCTAGTTATATCATGGTAAGTTTCGATATAGAAATTATATAAAGTAATGGAGAAAGGGGAAAGCTTTATAAATTCCTATAATGAAATTAAAAAAAAACCGTAATCGTAGTTTAGTGTTGAACCTATATTATTTTATTTGTAAAAAAGCCTTTGACTAAAGTAAGAAAGTTTCGGTAGAATCATAAACTTCTTATTTTTTTAATTAGGTGGTTATAAAATAATATATTAAAGGCGCCCTATACGTTACTTAATAGGATTAACGCAACCTTCCCCTTAGATAGTACCAATTCGATGTCGTATACGAAAGATGTAATCAGGTTAAATGTAAATCGTTTTGGCGTCCCTCCTTGGTATTAGGGATGAATGAAGCCTTTTGTAATTAATAACTATAATATTTTCCGGGTTAATATACGTTTCAATATTTTAAAATAAATCGATATTTGTTTAATAAGCCTTTACAACCGTAAATTAAATGAGCTCCGGTCCCTAAACCTCGGTATTATAGATACTTTAAATTATCGTAATATTTTGAAAAAGACGTTACGACGTATATATTCATTGTAAAAGGTACCAAGGGGCCGTGTTATTACAATTCATTACGCTTTAAATAAGTGTATCGTAATGTCGTTCAGGCTGGCAGAGGTACTACGTACTCTAACAGTATTACGGCGAACTTTTTCCTTTAAGATTTTAAACTCTTAGGGGATAGTATATTCGGCCTTTCCCTAGGTATCCAGAGGGTCATTTAGGATATTATTTACTGGTGAAAACCTGTTAAGAATTTCGTTTCGAAAATCCGGGATTATTAGGTGGTATTGAAAATAAGATGGCTATTATACTTGAGTAGGGGGGTTCGGAGCGGAGAAAGAGACTTATAACAGTTGATAATGGCGTAAACCTCATCCTTCCTAACACATTTATAGGAAACCCCCACATTTATGAGTGCTGCCACCAGACGTACACATGATTCCTTAATATCACACCGAAAAAAATCTATAATAGCCCCCTTTATGGCCAACGCCAGAGGGGCCCGACCGACTACGCACGCCATCAACGCGTTTTCAAAGGTTTCCCAGCCTTTGTAAAGTATTTTAGGGCCCTAGAAAAAGCGTTAGATGACTAGCCTACCCCTGGCAGAAAAAGACGCTGTTACGCATCATACATAAAGCTTTAATGTCGAGTCCCTATATAGGGTTTTTAACTTGTAAAGACGCTACTCAGAAGTCCGTAAGTCCGTGTATAAGGTTTACGAACAGGTTATTAACGTTTTAGTTATACGCTTTAACGGACCCGAATTTACTAAACACCGTACGTTAGTACTACGTATCGCGACGTACGTTATTAACTACCTTACAGACGGATATTAAACAGTATAACTAAGAGAGCTTGTAAAAAAGCCTAATTTATCGTTACAATTTATTCGAGATGAATAGATACGAGGATCCTCTTGAAAGATCTTCTGTTCGCCCTCCCTCGCCACACACACAATTACTTCGACATTACAGATAAGCCCGTCAAAAGGGGGTATAAAACCGTTCGCGTTACCTATATAGGTTGCAGTAACTAGGCGCGATAAAAAGCCGGTTCTCCTGACGCTATAAAAGACTTTAACACGTATTAGGGGCTAGTAAACCTTTACTCGAGAGCTTCCGAAATATTATCTTACGTAACGTACTATTTTACGAAAGACAACAAAAAAAGAAGATCTGCGAGTCCTTGTCAAAATCCCTCAGAGTTTAAAACGCAATATAAAAAGGGTTTCCCTACGATATACATTCGTTAAACGAATATAATGAAATCCGGCCTTTATAAAATTGATAAATGGTACCATTACGGGGTACGAGATCCGCTACGTTGACGTGAAAACAAGGAATAATCTCCTTTTCGAAAACGTTCTACCGGCTTTACTTTATTTATCTGAAGGGACTTTTGTCACGCTCTACCAGTCTTAGTAGACGTACGCAGTAAAAAGGGTCCCCCGTAATATCTATTTCCCCTTTTAAAAGACTTTGATCGAGGTCTCAAAGGTAATGAACGATGAGATTCTGTTTTAAACCAAAATCTCGTCGATCGACGTATACGTATTGGTATACGACTAAGACATTAATATAGGTTTTATCACTTAGATTATATTTTTACTATGTATTATTCGGTTCTTTCGACTTTTCGACATTATCAAATGGTTGAAAGGGATTGATAAACATTATTAGTTGTAATTTTACGAGGGAAAATGCCTATAATAATGTATTAATATACGATACATCCACCCTATACGTTACTCTAATTATACTGCATCGGCTGTAAATTTCGCCCCCCGGCATTATATAGCCTTACCACAATGTTACAACCATTAAGGTCCTTACTTATTTATTTACAAGGACTGCCTAGCAACTCCTCAACGGTAGAGAAGAAAATATATTCGTGTTTTGAGGTACCATTTAAAGAAGATTAATCTCCTTAAAAGAACCCGGTATAATATGAAGGTGGCTACAAAAGCATTAATTAAAGAGATAGTTATCGCTACGTCTAACAAAACGAATACCCGACCGATTAAAAGGGACCGAAAAGCGAAATATTTTTATACTAATATACGTTAGTATTTCGCTAAAAAAAAAATTCGACCCACCCCATGCTACCTATACGCGTTATAATTCCTGGAAGTTATGTAAACTTACTAGTCAATGCGGCTACGTTAAGTAGACACCCTTCCCCGGACTTTACAATAACTAGTTCCCCCAAAACAAGTATGGTTATTACCCTCCCCGAAAAATCCGGTTTACAGTTGGTCGATAAGCTAATAACGGGGGCTAAATACAGTCTATCCGGTTTAAAAACTTCCAAGGTTAATAAGGTTGGCATTAAAACATTAAAACCATTAGTAATAAAGATATAAGCTATCCTAAAAAACGGGAGCAGGACTACGTACGAAGGCAGCTCTCCGATACTGGACTCCGTTACCTTTATAACAAATACTAACTTACCCTCCCTCTCCAGCGCTACCCCTAGCTAATAGGCTACAACCAGTACCCCCTTAAACTGGAGTATTGAAACAAATAGGGATTTCACTGTCTTTTTAAGCTCAATTAAAGCTAACATTACGGAATATTAAGTACGCTTATGGAGACCACACCTATAGCTATTAAGCGTTGTCGAACGCCGAAAACAGGGTTTATGATTACATAGGCAAATGTAAGCTAATTAACGACCGTATACCAAGCCCTTTCTATAATTTACGCGGAAAAGGGCATAAATATCATTAATGTATAGGAACTATAATATGATAAAAGAGATAATAGGTAAGGTTTTACATAACGTTACACGGTATACGACCTTTTTTTACCGGTACATAATTAGGGCGGAAATACTCTTAACTAGGAAAACCGATGCAAATTGATTTTAGTAATACGGCTACGGGTTTTTTTATACGATTGAAGAGGGGCAGCCTTCATTACTATTTGAATATGCTCAAGCTCAGAGAGGGACTACTAATAAATATGGGTTAACGGATACGATATAGTGAATATATACTGAAACGAATTTACTAACGAAATATTGAAAAAGATATAAATTAAATTACCCGAAACTTAAAATATCGTCAACGGGAATTTTAACCTCGTATACAACCGGGTAAAACCGACCTTAAGAAACGCTCGAAAAGGGCGTACTTTAAACGACTGGACCCTCGTAACAGGTATACACTTTAAAGAAAAAGTAATAGTTCTTATATACCGGTTAGGTTACGTCCTCAACCTTACTTTTACCAATCTTTCTGAGGTATAATAATTATACTACTTAATCTAAATAATAGATCGAATTATAGAATATTATTTACAACTCCTTTAATGGAAGGATTTTACACCTATGCTTTTTCGCGTATTCAAGTACCGGAAATTAACCTCTTTAGATTTAGAGATCTAATTGCTATTGGCATTACATCCTTACTACCCGCTGAGAATATCGAGGACGCTGTGTTTAAATACGAATAGGCGAAAGCCTTTACCTGGCTTTATAATAATGCCTTATACGCCGTCTGTAAGCCTGCCACAGTACACTTTAAGGTTACAAAATAATGGACTTTTAAACTAGACCAGTTCTGTCTTTATATAAGGCGAGAAAATACGGTATGACCGCGTAATACAAAGTTCATTAAATACCGGAATTTCCTCATAAAGTTATAATAGGTTAAAGCTGGCTTATGGAAAACTAAACTCGATTATGTCGCGGACTTGATGAAGGTTTACGGCATTATTAACTAGCATAAGTCCCTTTTGGCGCTTCGATTTCCCCTACTTAAATTTAATAACCATTTTGTCCTCGATATCCCCTGATAAACCCGGTTATTACAGGACGATATCCTTAATAGGTTTCCCTCCAATAATAATATTTCAGATGAATTTCTTAATACCTGGGTAAAGACCGAATATTTTATCTTCTAAGGGTCTAATATTTTGGAAGGAAATGTTTATTGTAATACTATCGGCGTTTATAACACCTCGGAAGAGCCGGACGACATTACGGTACGTTTACCCGAAACGTATTAAAATGTAATAACAAGGCCTTTATATACCTTTAATAAGAAGTATTTATACTTCATGGTTTTTATGTAGGCGATAACGGTAATGAGAGGTATTTATAATATCAAAACTTAGGGATCATAATTTATTTAATTCATGGTTGTGAAAGCCTATCATATTAATACCGGTTTATTTCAAAGGGCTAAAACGTATTGTAACCTGGAGAATATTATGGTCATTAATTAAATTAGGCTTTGTTAGTTTTTAATATAGGGGAGGAACGTTAAAATAGTTTATATCTGACTTGATTACGTTTTTTATATACGATATTAAATCCGTATTAGCCGGGGGAAAGGTTGCATCAATCTTATTACGAAACGTATAAAGTTTTTTTTGATAACTTGCTTTATAACCGCCTAATTTTAAAAATAGAACGTTTAAGGTTTTACCGAAACTTGTTTACTCTCGTTGAAGGCTTATTTAATAGTAAGGTAATACGAGTTCAATATTGAACAGCGATTACGAATTTTATAAATTTTAATTACGAAACCTTATAAGGTTTTCCCCCTTTTCCAAATCTTTATATAATTTATATGGAGGACCTTATCAGGTTATACCCAAGGTATATCTTCGTATATATTAACGACTTACTCTTTTTAAGGATATTAAATTTGATAAAACGAAATATAAAAGGCGTCGAGGCTAATTTGAACGAAATTAACGAATAAGCGGCTGAAAATAAGCTCGTCGTTCGCAGGTCTCTAGATCGTTGCGATGTTGTCGATTCGAATCGTGGTCGAAGTAACAGTAGTATTGCATTGGTCAAGTGGTTGATGTATTGTTCTAGGTTTAGCAGACTGCTAGCCGGTTTGCACTTTAATTTGTATGGCCAACTGCTTGGTCCGTGCCTTAGAGTGAAGTGTAGCGTACTGTACTCGACTTACAGCCAATGCGGTAAGTCCGTATAAAGCAATACACTTGCAGTATGGTTAACTTTACTGTAAGTAAAGTTGACCTACTACACTGCATGCAATACTATTCCAACACCAGCGGCTTTTTAGTTTGTACGTGCATGCTAGTATAGCTAACCAATCTTTTCCGGTTACTACTAAATTACCTCTTTATTAACTGGCTAGACCCCTGTTGATTCCAGTTAACTTCCATACGAAATTGCACTTAATTACATGTAAATTGACCATATTAGACCTCAATTTCTCCATTACCTCGAGGTCTGTGTTTATCAATTCCTACAAAAAGTTTTTCCGCCATAAGCCTTTATAAGCCTTCACTTTAACCGTGCCACTTTAACTATGCCACTTAAATAAATCACTATTATCAATCTCCTGGCAGTTTTCCAATCTGCTAGCTCATCCCTGTCCGCCGTTACGTAATTTGTGCTTTTCGGGAGGCCTATTAACGTAGCCATCAATACGCATGGTTAGCTTGTTGCTGTTCAAAAACCTTTCCATGGTCTTATTTAGCACTACCTTCATTATAGCATCTGTGGGATTATCTTCGCCATCGATCCATCGGAACTTCTCAATCTTCCTCCCTTCATAAGCTTCACGGAGTGCCATTAAGTCGATTATCAAGCGTTTTTCATTAGTGATTCCGAGTTTTTAAAGGCATTCGAAAAGGCTCTTCGAGTCAGTATAAATAATTACCGGGATAGGAAGAATTTTCAGCTGTCTGGTAATAATGTTAAGGGTTTCCCATATTTTTATACCTATGTTAAAGCCCGCTATCATACAGTAGACCTCCGAAGCTAATACGCTTCGCGTAATCTTCTTACATTTAGCGAAAATCTAATTAATCAGGTTGCCAATAATACTAAATTGTTCTTTTCGCTTATCTTCGTTAATAAGGGTTATTAAAAAGCTTATCTGTAAAGATAAGTCGGTGTTATTTTTAAGGGACCCGTTCATAAAGATTATTAACTTGGCTTTCAATAGGTTGATTAGGACCATATTAATCCCGCGATCCAGGTTTCGTATTTACCACTCGAGCCTTTTATTTAGCCGGTTGAAGTCCTTATCCGTTGGCTTTTGTGTTTAAGTCGCGATAGATAGATTGTAAAAGGCTTTCAATTGGTATAAGGTAACAATATAGCTACCTCAAATACGCTGTTCCAAATACCATTAAGTCTTAGCTATATAAATCTTTTCAATTATAGCTAAAACAACGCCTTGGACCTTTTAGCAAAAACTTAACCCGGCATTGATACTAAATATACGGATCAATAATCCATTAAAGTTAAGTTTACTACCCTCCATCAACGTCGTTACTAGCTTACAATTTCAGAACTTAGAGTCTTTAATCGCCTGCAATTTTAATGCCATAAATCCAGTCGTTTCCACGAAAAGGGTATCGTTAGTTCATATACTTACTATGCCGAAGTCTTTTTTTTATGTTACTAATAGGTACGGGTTATACGGTAAAGATTTTATCGTTAGCGGTAATTTAAAATGCGACTAGTAAGTTAGAAACTAATAAACGCCTGATTCAATTAATCCGTATAGTGGCTTAATATATCGTATTACCGTAGCTAAAGGGTAAATAGCACAGAGCTTCTGTAGCAGTTTTAACAGTACGATTAATTATAGATCCGTAGCTTATTACGTGTAAGCTTACATTATATTACGGCTATTAAGCGTAAATTTACCTTTAGTTTTGACTAATAAACTTATTATTCAAATAATTACCAAGCTCTAATTAATCTTTTAAATCGTTAGTGACTGTATAAAAATCCAATCTTTGACTTTATAGCCATATCTTTAAGCGATTAAACGTAACTTTTCGTACGGCCGCCCCGTGGTTTTACCTTTAACCTCATGGATAATCCTCTACTTAAAATCGTAAATTTTGGGTTTTGGAGGTTAAAATCGGTTTTCGGTACAAATTGTATAACCTTTCAAGTTAGTAAGCTATTAATCTCGACCTTATAGCTTTCTTTAAATGATTTGCCAAAGGTTTTGATAATACCTTATACTTGGAGCTTTAATACTAAGTCTTCGCTATCGTTTTCTTTTTAATTTAACTAAATAATATTCTAAATACAGTCCGATATGTATTTATCCTTTTTAGCGTTCCTTTTCTTCGGGGGTTGTTAGCGCCGGCAACGTTTCATCGATTTGTCGATAACTGGTAAAAAAGGTTTATATTAGCTCAGTCGTTTGGCTTAAAGGTCTTTATCGTTAGTAGCTCTAATGCAAGGCTTAACCTAAGTGGTTCGGAAATATACAGGACCGTTAGTAGTTTTAATAACCATTTCAGAGTTCGTGATACTTAATATCTTATACGGTCCCTCCTATTTTCTTGACTCCCGCCATATGAGGACTTTACTTTGTAATAGTAAAGTAAGTAAGTCGATTTTTATAAAGCTGTTCCTAGTGTTAACAGCTTTATTAATCTGGTGGCGTGCCGATTCTATTTGCAATTCCCTCAAAGCTTTATTGTAAGTCATAGCACGTTTTTAAGTACTTGCTGAGGGTAGAGATTCACTCGTTAGGCGTAGGTACGCTCCAAATACTAAAAGCGTTGTCACTAAGTCGTTAAAGCTCAAAGTATCGTTTAAGCCCTTTACTACCATTTATAGGTGTGCCTCCGGATCTGTAAAGCTTCCGATTTTCCACGTAAGGATATTATACGTTTGGAAAAGTAGGGCGTATACCTTTTTAACTTTTATAATATTTTAATAGGCTTTTTTAGGTACCTATTCACACTAGATATTCATTATCTTGATATCTTTTTAAAACTTTACCGTGGCAAAGCTAGTACTGGTATTGTGTACGACGACGTTAGGTGGACCTAGGTACGTGTTAATTTATAGTATCCTTAACTTTTTCCTCGTATCCTTTATCGAAGGGAACTTCAGAAATTTAGCCCCGTGAAAAAAGGTTATGGAATTGACGACGAAAAAAAAAAGTTAATTGTCTAAGTAAAATATATCGACAAAGATCTCGCAATTGAAACCCTTATCGTTTTTTAGTATAAACTTAAATCTCTAGGGGGCTTAGGTATATTTTTGAAAGTATTAACAAAGTTTTTTAATAGCTTTTAAGGCAGATTGTTCCATATCGTTATACCTTGCTGACTTTAGGATTTTATATAGCTTATTAACGGTTGTATAATTGAAATGACAGTGTAGTTAATGTTTTTCCGGCTTCATTAAGTTTAATACCATTGTTTCCAGGCCCAAAAGATAAAACTATAAGTGCCCCAATTAAGGGAGAGTAAAAACCTCTAGCTTTTTTTAACTAGCTCGTCTGATTCAACGTCGACATTAACGCTGAAAATCTTTATGTCCTCCAAGAAAAGAAAAGAAGGAGTAAAGAACTTAAGGATGAAAAACGTAATTACTTTCATAACAGTTTAAATTACCGTTATTTTGGATTACGATAGTTATTAGCCTAATTTAAAATTAACTTTGGCCTTATTAGTATAGTAAAGATGAATCTTAATGGCTATAGTACTTTCCTTCCGCAACGCTACATACTACGAATAGCCTCCTATTAAGTATCTTATTGCCATTATGTCTAGTATAATACCTTAAAACATGTAATCCGCGTAACGATCGCGAAGATTAAAGGTTTATAAAGGGTCGAAGACTTAGTTAGGGTAAAGTTAAAGGTTTTTAACACCTAAACGGTATAGGAAGGCGTAGTTAGATAGTTACTAGGCTGTACCAGGAGCAGTATTTTTGTGCCAATTAATCAGCTTAGGGGCATTGACACTATCAATTAACTCGTTGCCTTGGAATTCTACGATTTAATCTAAGTAATACTATTTAAAAATAGTAGGGTATTAAGCGTAATATACTATATTTTTGTTATTACGCATGGCGGAGAGGTGCCGAGTAAACCAGCAGTTAAACTTACCATAAATTCAATATCTTTTGCCACTATTACGACGATAGTGCTTGCGATTAACTGGTCTGCTTAAATCTTGGTTTTGTTAGCACTAACGTGGTTACTGCCTCTAGTTTAAAGCTAGTGGGCTAGACTTTAAGCGTCATAGGCGCCCGTACTTTCAGTTGACATAGTTAATTACCACAAGGTTTTCCTTATTTACGTTAGGGAAATTGTCGGCTTAAAGGTATATATCAAACGAGTTTGGTATACGCGTTATTATAGTAGTAAACGAGGAATACAACTGGCTAAAAAAAGCCTTTACAGGTGGTATTCAAGCGTTGTAAAACGTATTTTAATTCGTTAACGCCTGTAATTGCTGTTAATAACTATTCGCGAAGTATAGCTTCGCTAGCGGAGGCTTTCCCCATTGCTTTTTGGTATAATATTAACATGTCGAGCATCTGGTTAAGGACAATCATTAGCGTTTCCTCCTTTTTTTTCTTCGTTATTATTGTAATTTACCGCGTAGTGGCTCAGTCAGTATAATATTACGTAATATGGACGTCGTATTCGAAGTAGCTCTTTATGCTATTGTAGATTTCGCAAAATGTAATGACTTGAGTAAGGAAGGTTAGGTAGTAGTCCCTGGCATACCTTCTAAGGATTCCAAGAAATAGTAAGTAAAAACCTAAAAGGGGAACCTCTATTCATATGCAAATTTTTAAAAAGGGTATTATATTAATATTGAGAGGGTAACAAGGCCTTTTATCATACTTTTCTACATCGTTTTAGATTTTGACGAAATTCGTAAACAGCCTATAATTAATGTTAAATATCTTAACAGATCTTGGGGAAAGGTCGTAATAGTTATCATAACTTTAAATAGTATTTCCTGGTAGTTTAAACCTTAAAACTTTCAAGGCACGGTGCTAAGGGTAATTATCAGTCAACTGGCTCGAGAGGTAAAATCCTATAATAGGACCTGTAGTAAGTTCTCGTATATAGGTAAATCTGAAGGGAGAATTTTCTTAAGGGGCTTGTCGGCTTTAAGTGAAATACTAAAGGAGAGGTGGTACCTGATGACTTTGAAAGGTTTAATGCTCTTGCTTAATTGACTGGTATAAAACGCCGACGTCAATACCTTTAACCGCGTTGGTGGCCTTTATTCTACGCTCTCTGTCTCCGCTAAGGGTGTACTTCGCGCTGTTATATAGGGGTACTAAACTGCCGAGCAATTTAATAGGTTCCTCATCACCAACGCGTAAAGAAGCTTAACTTAGCTAATGGTAAAGGGGAAGTCCCTTGGATCGCGTATAAAGGTGGTAAAGTTCCACAATAGCTTTTCTTTTAGGTCTTATATTGTAGAAGTATTTTTCAAACTGTGTTTAGTTGAAGAGAGCTTGTGCTAACGTCGTGGCGCCCTGTACTTAAACGAAAATCCCTCGTTTTTCCAATTCGAACCTAAGTTTTAACTTAATCCTTTTTAAAATTACTTTTCACATATTAATTATTCAGTTGTTGAACAAGTCGTAATATTTGTTAAAAGTACGGTTAGGGTTATAGCTATTATTATACTCAACGATAAAGTATCTAATGAAGTTGGTAAGGTGTTTTTCCGTTAATTCTTTATCGATATCTAACGTCCAAAAGTCTTTGTCGTAAAACTTGGTAAAAGCAACTCCGAAGGCATTAATTACTTCTTTCTTTTTGGGATCGGTAATAGCTTTAAGGTAAGAGTTAACGGTAGACATATTAACGTTCTGGCTCGTGTAGAACTTAGTTGGCGTGTGGGGTGAGAAACTTGGTAATCTTAGGCATAAAAACTTGGTGTTTTGGCGTAAAGTCGCATGAGAACTTGGAAACTTGGCGTTAGATTCGCATGAAGTGGCTTTCCTAACGTAACTTAGTGTTTTAGCTTAAAGTAACAAACTTGATGATTAAAGTAGCGTATGGAGTGAAAAAGTAAAGTAGGGCAAAGGTTTGGTATAAAGGGTAAGGTCAAAGATTGTTATTGGCAGTAAAGGGAAAAGGTTGTTTATTATAATTGTTTAGCGTAGGGACTTAGTCGTTTTTCTATAGTAGTAATACCCATAATAGTATTGATTTAGCCGTTTTCCAACTTGCTGAACTTTAAGGCTTTTAATAGTTCATCTCAATATTTTCAAAAATAATCAATAAATATTTCTTAGTGTTTTTAAATAATAATACCGTTGCTTACTTCCAGATTGCCGTTGGGGACTAACGTAACCTAAAAGTCTTTTCTGTTTTTCTGCCGTTGAGGACTGACGTAGTACTAATAAAAGCCTTTCGTAAAAATCTTTCCTTTACCCTAGCCGCCCTAGCTGTAAAGTGTAATCGTAAGGTAGTTTTTTCTTCTACTTAGATAATCTGTACTTAACCTAATAAGGAATAATTAGTATTCGAAGGTCTTTAGATCTTAACAACGTTATCGATTCGAATTGTGGTCAAAGTAATAGTAGTATTTCATTAATTAAGTGATGAATGTATTGTTCTAGGTTTAGCAGACCGCTAGCTAGTCTGTACTATAATTTGTATGGCCAATTGCTTGACCCGTACCCTAGAGTAAAGTGCAGCGTACTGCACTCGACTTATACTCAATGCGGTAAGTCCGCACAAAGCTATATACTTGCAGTACAGTCAACTTTACTATAAGCAAAGTTGATATACTTCACTGCATGCAATACTATTCCAAAACTCGTATTTGTACTGGAGAAGTCCGAGTTACTATATATTACCAGACGCTAGGGGCTTTTGAATCTTATAAAACGAGTAAATCTATATATTTATACGGAGTTAAGACCGGTTTACCTAGTTACTAATTCCTCCCCGAATATCAGGTTTTCAGGTATACTATAACTAGGGTTTTGGTTTAAGAAAGCCCTATTAGGAAAGGTTTACGTAGAGGAACGCGTGACGAAAGCTTTAGAGGTTGCTAGGTATTACAAGGGATTTTCGCGGATAGAAAACAGGCTTTTACCATATTTATTAAAAATAGCCGCCACCTTTATAATCGTATTTATACTCACTTATTACGTTGAAAGCTGGTATTACTGGTATAGATAAAAAGCTTTTGAAAACCTAATTAGGATCCCTATAGTTGCCTCGATACGAGCGGTCACCCCGTTATAAAAAACCTCGTTTTACGTTATCGCCTTTAGGAATTTCGAAATAACTTTCGGCAAGGTTGCTCTCGAGTAATAACGCTTTTATTTCACATATATTTTAAAAAACCTTTAACGTCTAGCACCCTTTACCCTATGAATTAATGAGGCGGGTAATAAGACACAAATTCTAGGCTCGCCTTACTTCCTAACCGGCTTCCTAAGTAACGCTCAAGTCGCATTTCATATCGTAAAAAGCTTACGGTTCTCTGTTAAGCTATAGACGGTGCGAGGAGATCACGACATCCCCAGCAACCTAAGGGTAACCCCCCGTATAAGTTGAGGACGCTCAGCGGATATACCCTATTTCAAGTTACTAAAGGTCAAAATGGAATTACCTAGCTTTCTACGATTGATATTATTAGCTCACCGATATATAACCAGGGTTTTTGAGCTTTTTACTAACGGGTTTACGAAGAAAACCGTTATTATAACGTTTAGAATATGGTACTTTAACCTAAATTATGATTATACTATGATATTTATAAGCGACTTCGAGTAAATACTTAAAATATAAAAATATATTGGGTATGGGTTTGTAATTTTCCGGAATGGTTGTATTATAACGAAAAGATCCGAGGGACATTACTATATTATACATGTTTTCGACGCGAATATTGTAAATACGCTTCGTGGCTTAAAGGTAACTTCCCGTACTACGATGAATAAAATTACAGTTTATATTAATAATAGGTCCATAATATAAGGTCTAAAGGAAAACCAGGATATTTGGTTTAATAGGCTTTTAGGAAATTTCAAGTGGTAGCCAAATCCTATTCAAATCGCATTATATTAAAATAGTACTTAAGACATATATATTTCGATGGACATAAGGTCGCGGATAAACTGGTAAGTATCGGCGTTAAGTTTTCCTTACTTTTAAACTAGAAGAATAGAATATTCATTATCGAAGTAAATTCCTACTTAAAGGTACTTTTAAAGGTAGTAAAACAAAAGTAGTATAACCGGTAAAAAGAGAATCTCTCCATATAGTATAAGATATAAAGCCTTATGTATTCGACTAAGCTCGGCCTAAAGTACTGAAAGTCGAGGTAAATTAATTTCGCCTTGCCTTTAAAAAACGCCTTTACAGCAACGGCGGTATGGTAAGCGGCTAATAACCCCATAACGTAAACATCGACAGAGATACATCCGTTTTTACGTTTCATTTTTACTAATAAATACTAATTAGTATTCGAACTTTAATTATATTTTTTATATGAAGTTGAGACCATTCACAAACGTAACAGGCGTACCAAACGTGTAACTCTCCTCCATTAACGTATAAACCATCGAAAGCCTCGGTTAAAAGCCACCGTATATAACTAGTATAAGGCTATATCCCGCGCAGCTACGGGGGACGAGTTAGGGTAACGGGGGGATAGGGGAAGAGAGAGAAAGTGGGGGGTAGAAAGGTATGAAGACGGGCGCAAGTAGCCTAGATAGAGTGACGTAATTACGAGAAGGGGCGGGTAAATGGATCCGTTGGCGCGCCGCACGTACGAACCGGTTTTTACGCAAGAAAGTTACTAATTACGTTAATATAAGACCCTAGATCGCGATATGATAGAATGTTAAGCTTTAAAATACTGATAATAAGAAACGTAAAGGGTTAGAGTACTTACTGGTATATAAGCAAATTATTATTATCGGGAAGGTTTAGAGTTAAGGGTAAATTAAATAAGGGTTTCTTCGTTTATATCCGAATTTAACGCACGGATTATTACCCGTATTGTAAACCTGTTATTATATATATCTACGATAACGGAATATTACCCCTATATATATATACCTGCCTATGCTATCAAACAAGCCCTAATACATACTTTTATGTTTTAATATCATTAACTCTCTATTACAAGATCTTTTTCTTATTATTATTATAGCTTCACGTGGTTCTTTTAAAAGCTAGTAAAGTTATATCCCTCACGTAATCAAGCGTTAGGCAAAAATTGAACCGATACTATTACAGTGTCAAATCAGGGCTACAATTTACACTTTTACGGGTCTTGTTGTACATCACTTGGGGGATACATACGTGGAAGTAAAGGAACAGATAGGGTCCGCCCGCCTGTATAGCAGCTACTACATTTCTTAGCTCCGCTGAGCTCCGCTTTTAGTTCTATTTCTAGTTTCTTCATCTTCTATCGTGATAATACTACACTATTTCAATGTTATTTTGCTGCCCTAAACGCGTACCAACAATTGGTAGCTGTAAGAAAAAGAGCTGAAAAGCACTAGACACTGCCTTTTACCAGTCTAAATAAGACAAAACGGAAAGAACAAGATCACCAGTTCTACTACCCCGTAAAAACAAAGTTAATGAAATCTCGCCCCACTAAACCTTTTATTTTCCCTCTTTCCTACTCTTTAACTTTACGATTCTCGACTTTTTTTCTACCAACCACCATACACTTTTTATCGTTGCCGACCCCCTTTTTTCCCTCTTATTGTCGCCGTCGTCATCATTATCGTCTAGCTGCAGTCGTCATCGATTTCACCGTTACCATTAAAATTATCGCCGTAACTACTGTTAATATCTTCGTCTTTTCGCCAATTTGTCGCCAATAATTAAGCGCGAGTTACGTGCTTTAACCCTAGATATTATCGATGTACCTGTCACCTCACGTCGTACCCGTAGCCTAGTTAACAAGACTAATACTCCCACAAGAATTCCTCTGCCAACTTCACTTTTATCAGTTGCCTCTCTACACTGTTATCATGCCATTATAGATCCCTTTCCTGGGCTAAAATAGGTTAAACGCCTGCAACAACAAATATCAAAAATGAGCATAACCTTCAATGAACATTTTAATATTATTAATATAGGTTTGTAATAACAAATTGAAAACCACTACATAATTACGATAAGTCGCTTTAAGGAACTTACGTGTAAAAAAACAAGTATTCTAGCCTTCGTAATCCTTCGCCTCGTCCTTAAAGCTCTTGTCTTCATCCTTATATCCCTTCGCTTTGTCCTCAAAGTCCATGCCTTTGTAATGATTGGGATATTCTAGCCTTTTAGTTTTCACCTACTCACACTTATTGTCGTTTAAAACAGGATGAAATAGGCGGTTATAACCCTAAGTATTATATTCTTTTGATATAGGTATCGTTACAATAATCCGTAATATTATTTTTACTGATATTTAGAGTGTTCAAATTGGCTTCAAAATCTTTACAAAGCTTAATCCTAAGGAAAAAGGCCAAATCGTATCGATATTTGGTGCCCTATAACAAAGTTTCGCCATTTTTAAGTAAAATATAGAATTTTTCGACGAAAAATATATAAAGCTAACCTCCTTAGGTTCGAAATCCATTATAGGTATATTAACGTAATATATTTAAACAAATCAGATCCGAATGACTAATATATTCTGAAAATTAACCTTAACCTTACGAAATCTTATAAAAGATAAATAAAGATTACGAAAATCTATTTGAACTTAGCTAAGGTATAATTGGGTAATAAGTACTTCAAATCGATGTAATAAGAATTAGGACGGAGTTATAATTGACGTTCAATTCTAGTAAAACTTAAGCATTGAAAAAAATATTTGCTAGTATATAACATAGATCGAGGAAATTAAGTCTATTTTGTTAGCGGTAGCGGACCGTTGATATCCTTTATACAATCCTATTATTAGAAAAAGACGCGAGAAATAGAATTCGCATACGTTTTAGTAAAGGCTAAAAAAGGATTACAATGATAAAAAGAGGGACAAAAAGGATTTTGGAAGAAGTAGCTATCGTATTAACGACTGAAAATATAAGTTTCGTAACAAGCCTACACATCGCTATGATAATCGCCGCGGTAACCGTAAAGGTCACCACTGCGATGGTGATAGTCTTCGCGATTGTAGCTGTTATCGTAATGGTATCAGACACCGTAGTCGCTACTGTAAACGAATCAATAACTTTTAATCGGAATTAAAAGATGCTCACTATTTTGAATAAAGCTACAACAAGTCTAGACGCTCCTCCTCGCTCTTTGAAGCGAGTAACGTGGGCTTTAAAAATAAGATATCGGGCCTCGTTAGCGAGACGTAGCTAAGCCGCCAGATATACGCCTATTGTAGGTAAGTTTACGAGTTTCGTAACTTTCTTTTCAAGTATTTTAAGCCCTGCCTACAAATAAAAACCTTATTCTCAGGAGCTATAAATAGAAGAATACGTTATATAAACCACCTAACACATATTAACAACCTCATTTTATATACGGAAAATTTGGAAGTTATTGTAACTAAATTAGTTAATGAAGAAATTACCCTCGCTATGAGCGGATATCGCGTCTTATAGGTCACTGTCCGTACTACGTTTTCTAAGCTAAACTATAAGCTATTCTTGGATACGGATATAGGCAAAGATCTCGTCGCCAAATTTTAACTAAAGAAGTATTTCCCTCACTACATTTAAACGAAAGTCTTATACACTAAATACCAAATAATTTCCGGCGTTATGAAACCTTTCGTACGACTTATTACCAAGTTTTGCTAAACTTTTATAAATTTTAGCTATAAATCAGATAAAACGCCTAACTTTTTTTTAAAGAATCAGCCGAAACTTAGGTAATCAACCGCCTTAATACTAACATCCTCCTCTTCAATAACTAGATAAAACCTCATGAAACAGATATTCTTATATTAAAAATATTATACTATTTGAAAACAATAACTTCAAAATACCCTTTTAATTTATAAAATGAACACGAATTCAGTGGTACATAAAGTTTTTACTAATGACGTAGCTGCAATAATACCAACTAAGAAAACGGTATATTTCTTAGTTAGGTACACTAAGCCTCCCAAAGGTTATTATTTATCTTTACAGCGTAATATCTATATGAATTTAACGTAATTATAAATTTCACTACGGCTTACATTACTTAACTTCATCATTCTATTAATAAGGCTATTAATAATTCAAATATATACGTCTTGGAACTATTACGGTGTAAAAAATACGGTCCATTTTTACATTACTCGGAATAGCGTCATACAAATGTTATTATCGGTAATAGAAATCAGAAGTATAACCTCCAGAATTACTTACTCTATTCGTAAGGTTATTAGGAATTCTCTAGTATGAACGCGCCGATTGAAAAATATTAATATGTTTACTTTCATTTTTTATTTGTACAAAATCCGATGCACACCGCTTATTACCTAGTTACGAATTATCTTTAAATAATTACCGAAAGGGGTCGGCGCCTTTATATTTTACGCTATCTTACGAAAAGCTCGTTGGA
Organism: Anisogramma anomala; assembly: GCA_038502455.1. Lineage (NCBI taxonomy): Eukaryota > Fungi > Ascomycota > Sordariomycetes > Diaporthales > Gnomoniaceae > Anisogramma > Anisogramma anomala. Next base: position 5,408,098 of record JASMMZ010000010.1, on the reverse strand, counting down.
ACCGAGCCATTACTACATAATTCGCCGCCGTTTTCCTCGAAGATATTAATAAAATACTCGCTCCGAAACCACTCGTCTCCGTTTACGATAAACTCCCCGCCAACCTTAAGAAATTCTCCCCCTTATTAGACAAAACCCTTAGCAATAAGCTGTTTTTTTTACCGTTTTGAAGTGGATTGTGAGATCGTTTTTCATACCAATAATTAAGGTTAACCTTTAGAAGTCCCATAGTATCTTCCATACGGCATATAGTGTAAGGAACTCCTTATATTTCGTAATACGTTAACCGAGCTACTTAATTAGGGCTATATTCGAATAAGTAGCTTTTTAACGAGTAATTTAGTATTTTTTGTTAAGAAACTTAGAAAAGGGTTTCGATTTTATATTAATTATAGACGGTTCAATATTATTATAAAGATATATTGTTATCCACTTGCTTTTATTAAAGAGACGTTTATGAATATTTCGTGAGTTAAGTAGTTTACTAAGTTGGATGTTCAAACCACTTTTAACAAGTTCTATATTAAGGGGGAAGACTAATAAAAGATTGTATTTCGTATATATTTCGGACTTTTCGAATACTTTATTTCTATTTTCGGCCTTTTTAGCGCTCCTGATACCTTTTAACAGTATATTAAAAAATCATCACGCCCCTCTTTCGATATAGTTTGTTCTGTTTCCCCCAAAGATATCCTCGTTTACTTTAACAGTGTTTTCAATAATTATATAACTAGTGTTAAACAAATTCTTAATATCTTAAATGCTGCGGGACTTAATTTGAATATTTTTAAATACGAATTCGGTATTTAGAAGATTAAGTATTTAAAATTCGTTATCTAAGTTAATTTCGGTATACGTATAAACTTAAAAAAGCTACGTGTTATCCGGAAATAAATAGCTTTTACGTCTGTTTTAGGAATACGAAGCTTTTTTAGTTTTGTAAATTTTTACCGTTATTTTATTTGCGATTACTCGACGATTATTGGACTATTACTTCGGTTAACCTATAAGGGTATCTCATTTCGTTAAGGGTTTAAGGAAAAAACTGCTTTTGAATGGCTTAAACTCAGTTTTTTTTATGAATTTATACTCGCCTAATAGGATCCTAATTACAACACCTTTTTCAAAGCCAACTATTTTGGCTGATCTCTAGAAGGCTACTTTTTCCAACGCGATGACTACGGCAACCTACGTTGAGTAGCGTATTACTCCTATTGTTTACCTCCCATTAAATATAATTACTAAATCTATAATAAAAGGCTATTCGGAATTATAAGTCGTTTAAAAATATATAATGCGAAGCTTTGGGGTATGGTATGCTCGTTTACGATCCTAATGGATCATAAAAACTTAAAGTACTTTATAACTATGCAGCGGCTTTCCAAACAATAAATCCGCTAGTTTATACGATTTTTGTAATTCCGTTTTCAACTAGTATACAATAAAGTAATAAATTATACGCGATTCGATACGTTATTATGACGAAATTGAAATATTCCTAAAATCTTTTACGATTTACGTTACTTGGGTCGAAAACTCTAATTATATGTCTCGAATAGTCCGCTCCCAAGCTGTTTCCACGTACGTATATCTCCCGGTTAACTGTCATTGGCAAGTTTATTCTGAAGGGCCGTAAACTTTTTACTAACGTCGACCTTTAAAGCTATTAGAATGCCGTTATTACACGCGATATTATTTACCCCCGAATAGTACGTATAGTATGTATAGGCGACCGATACTTTCCAATAGATATTCGTATCGACGATGACTACACGTTAAAGGTTTCGATTTCGAAATATTTGGTAAATGACGTTAGAGTTTTGCGGTTTCGCAATCGTATTTAGGTACCTGCTTACAAACCGCTTACTACCGCGCTAATTTAAGCTACTTAATATTTACTTTTTACTGGTTACCTAGACCGTAACTTTAATATCGCTATTTTTTCTAAACCGTATTTTTAACCCAGCTTATATCGCGTGGTCCGCCGTTTTTACGATAATTACGACGTTTATAGCTATGTAACCTATTAAAGATACCATCGAAAATGATTTTTTAAACCACTTCCGATTTCTGAACGGCTTTAAAACAAACTTTCTATCGACTTTATAGTTAACTTAGCTTAGAAATACGTTAACGACTCACGCTACCTTATAATTATTACGGACCGCCTTATTCAAAGCCGTTATCCTCGAAGTTATAACTATTATAAACGTCGAAACTTATACGAAGCGGTTTTGAATTTCTATTCACGATTTTATAGGTTTCCGTATACATTTATTAACGACCATAATTCAAATTAAACCGGTAGATTTTAAAAGCGATTTTATGACTTAAGTAAAGTAAAATAGCGTTTAAGTATTGATTTTCATTCCGAAACTGATAGCGTAACCGAATGCGTAAATTAAGAATTCCCTAAGTATTTATGTTCTTTCGTCGTTTATACTCAATTCGATCAAAACCGTTCATTACCCGGATATTAACCAGCACTAAATAATAAAAATACGATTATCATTAGTATTAACCCGTTTTTTATAACCCACGGTTATTACGTCTATTTTATGTAACCAGTATAACATTTTATTATTTCGGCTATAATACCACGCGTAAAGGCTAAAACTTTATTTCACGGATTTACGAAGTAACGGAATTCGTATAAACCGTAATGGTGGTTACGTAACAACGTATGAATGAAGCCGTTAATAAACAGTGCTTCCCTTTTAAACGTTTTCGAATCAAAGACGACGTTTAACTTTTCTTTAAAACCTAAAATAAAACGAATTCTTTTAAAAAATAAGTTGGTTTTACAATAAATACCGAGTAACGCGTATAATCGATTTTTACATTATTGAATTTAACGTAACTGGTAGGAAATATCCCCGATTTTTTAAAAATTAACTAGTACAAGCCGCTTCGAATCCGTTTTTAAGCCAATAAACTCGAAACTTTTAATGGTAAGTTATAATTGTTAAAGGCGACGACGACGACGACGTAAAACCGAAATACTAAGTCGAAAATATATTACGGGCCTATAATAAACCTTAAGTCGGACGTACCTAACTTTATGACCAACTGGAACGACAGGTTTTAGTTAAGTAAGTGGGTTATATATATTTAACGTGGAAGTTGTTTTCGAACTTTTCCAATACCGTGGTACTTAATAATTTCGAATCACGTTATAAACTAACTAAATATAACGATAGACTCTTACACTCAGCACGTAGATGAACCGAATTTTACACTTTATTTTACGAAATGAAACAACATATAAGTCGCTAACGAACGGGTACCAAATAAACGTATTAATATTGGCAAAAACAAAAAACGAATAAAGACAACCGGGCCTATTTAGATATGTCTTCGAAATCCTAATCTAAGTTCTTACCTAACATTGTTTTGCCTATCTCGACAAACTAGTTTAATTTAACATTTATATGACCTAACTTAGCATTAATATACTCCGAAACCTTAATAAACTTTTATATCCCTTCTAATAACGCTTGCTAGTTATTCGTTAGCCGCGTTCTCCACATTTCCCCCTTACTATAAAAAACTTACTTCAATATTACGTTCCTTATTTATCAGCTATACGGCCTGCAAGCCCTTAAAACGCATGGGAGTGGCAAGGATAAAACCCATCCCGCCTCGGGTATCAACCTTACGTTATGTAACGCGATGTACCCTTATGGCCTTTTTTACAGCTATCAGCTAGGTTTATACGCTTTTTGACAACTCGTTAATATATATAAACCGGTTTATAGAAACGTAGACTTACTTTAGTCCTAAAAGTAGAACGCCAAGCACGTTTTGGACAACTTCTCCAAAGCTTTATTTATATGGGGATTTATGTTTAGTGGCGTATAAAAATAACCAAAATTATAGCCTATAACTTTAACGAAACAAAAACAACACCGAATACCAGTATTCAACCGTTTATTAATAGTTCTTTCGTAATTATTGGGATCACTTACCTTTAATCTTTTAGCAAAATTTCTTAGGGTTATATGTCATTTTGTAAATATAATCGAAATACATTTGTTTTCGAGTTTTATCGGAGTATATATCGATAAACTGTAACGTAGGAAACTTCATACTCGTTAATAATGACTAAATAGCTTTGGAGTATGTAACTCACATTTCCAATGTCTTTATTCACTTTAGCAACGAGTTGAGGATTTATTGTAGCACTACAGTTCTAACGATATACTTTTAACGACGAAAGGGACTATAAGGCTAAAAGTACTAATACTATACGATAATACTACATTAGAGGCTAAAATTACTAACACTACACCAAAATATTAAAGATTAAAAAGTAAGGGAAGCTTTTGTTTTCGAAACTGGAAGTCTAGGGGCTATTTTTAAAGGGGGGGGGGGGGGCTTTGGACCACTTTCCACGTAACGTTCGGCCTAACACAGTCTAGTACTTTCCATTTTTCATCGAGGTTTATAGACAAAATCCGACCACCTTGAGTGACATCTCCAGTCTTAGTCCCTTCACAATTCCTACTAAACTCGTCCTAAACTTTTTCATAATACTTATAACAACATTCATTATTTTAGGCTGAAACGTATAATATTTTTACTAAATAGCTCGTACTTTGGATAAAAACGAAAACTGGTTAAATAATATTATTATTATTCCATTCGTTAAAGTTAAATACGTAGCGAAAATCGAAATCCTATTAAGAGCCTTTTAATCAATTTAAACGTAAAAAAGGCCTATATTGTTATAACCCAGACAACGGTTGGGTCAGGAAACAGGCCAGCATGCAGCTGAGTCACGGAGAGCCTGTAGTCTAACACATCAGGCGGGGAACATCTCTTATGTAAGCAAGGTGACTAAGTAAGTCTCGTAATGGATCAGTATAGATCAGTTACTGATCCAAGGTGAGGCAGCACTAGATCAGTGGGATCAGTGCGGTGATCCAAACGATTTAGTACTGAAGACGGTATGAAGGTATGGATATATAAGGACACAACTATCACTACATAGACAGTATTTCCTTCATAGCTCTTCAGTTGTCAATCTAAGTATTCAGTCTACATACCTGAATAGCCTAACGGCTAGTGATCATTCTACAGCACGAACAAACATCTTCTTGATATTGCACCTTTGTTACCTCTGCTACCTTACTACTAACATAAACCCTCTGACACCTTCTATTTACTCACGGGTATTTAGTGTGATCATTACATATATACACTCTCTATATATAATTTATCACGACTTTACCATAAGTGTTATTGACCGGTACCTCTTAAGTATTACCAGGTTATAAAATATTTAATGTTATTATACTGGTTACCTATAAATATTTGAAGCGTACTTTTTTATTACCTAAATATACAACTTACATAATAGTCTATTGAGCAAAATTCTATGCCTCCACTTATTATTATTAAATTAGGCTTACCTGGAAAAAAATTTCAACTGAAATACCAAGTTTCTTTCCGCTTTTTATCAAGCTTTATGAAAAGGATTTGCTATTAAACTTCATATAACAATAGTTTATTATTCTCAAGTTAATAGGAAATCTAAAAGACGAAACCATATAGTCAAAATCTTATTACGATATCGAATCGCTAAATATCAAAAATGAATATAAATCTATAGTATTTTTACGCTATAATAAAATATTAACAACGTACATTTTCTTGTTATCAATGTCAACCCTTACAAATACTTATTTAGATTTTAGTTACGAATTTTAATAGACTATCTTTTTCCTTCCTTACCTCAATAACAAATAGAAATTCTCTTTATGAAAATGTATTTCTACCATAGAGTTCAATTTACAATACACATCGTCATTTACGAAGTGAAATGGAATGATCATGAATATTACTGTTATATGGGATTTAAAGTCGATAATTACGTATAATTACGTATTTGGAAAGCCTCTAAACCTTTATATCGGTAAGAGAAACTATTACCATTACAACTAGATCCGTTTACTATAGTAAGCCACGTGAAAAGATTTACGCATATATTCGATTTTCCCGCTAGTTTAAGAATTCACCTTATAATTAACGTTTAATATCTTACCATATACTATAAGCCCAAAAATAATCCTTTCGTTTTCGTACCCTTCATACTTAAACTAGTACGATATAAGGACGCTTTAAAAGAAAACGAATAAGGAATCGAAAAAATCCTAAATAAATATTTAAATCGTCGTCGTCATAAGAGAAACCAAATTTAGTATTTGGTTCGTTAAAGGGGCTATAATTTAAAGGATAATGAATAAAAATATATGATAGAATTGGAATATTCTAAAGAATTGATCGAGGTATATGAAAAAGGTCTACTGAAGTGAGGCGTCTTACGCTTCGCATCTCACGTCTCACGTCTCGCGCCTCACACCTCACGTCTGACCTTTTATCATGTCATATATATTACGCAATGAAGACATTGCATTTTCTTTTGGTTCCAGGAACTTATTGTACATAATTTGGGGGTTATATACATTGAAGGGAAGGAATAGGCAAGGCATTCCTGCCTATACAGCAGCTACTACATTGCTTAGATCCGCTGGGCTCCGTTTCTAGTTCTAGTTCTAGTTTCTTCCTATTTCATCGTCAGAATACTACACTGTTTCAACGTTACGTTGCTGCCCTACACGCGTACCAATATTTTTCTAAACTACGAGGTACTCTAAGATATTAATCGGGTGGATGGCGCAAGGTCTTACTGGTTCATACGAGCCTATACAAAGCTTACGTTACGATCCCCTACGCCGGTATCAACAAGACTATTTTGTAGAGCTAGTGCACCTTTAAAAGGGGCATTGCATGGTGATAGCAAATAAAAAAATAAAAAATGCCGTAAACCTCCACTAGGTCCGCGGTTTAATTTAGTTCATTTTTTCAAAGGCCGGCCCTAACCCGTTGAACCTTTATATGGAAGTTCCGACATTCGGTAAACCTCGTATTACGCGGTTGGGCTATATTTTCCCGCCGTATGTATAGATGAAGCCGATCCAGTTTAGATGTTTACTATTCCGTAGATTTAATATGTATTATAATAAGTCATTTAACAGCCTATATTATATTATCATATAGCCGGGTATAGGCTTTTACCCAATTGTATACAAATATATCGTCTTCAATATCCTTGATATATAGTAAAAACTTTAAGTTAACACTAATGAAGTCCTTAAACCTAAGGAGATTGGTTTCTGATACCTTAATATACGGGATAAAAGGAGTATACGATTCCCTTATTTAAAAAGTTATAAGCAATACTTTGTAATCTAATCTGTTATTAAATCTAGGTCATATTATCGTTTGAATCCTTACTATATTAGTAAAAGTATAATTCAATACATAACTCAACCGATGTATAAGGACTTTTACCTTCCCATTCAAGTGTATTCCTATAAAAAAGACCTAGTTGTTTAAAGTACGCCACCTTCGGGCGTTTTTTAAGGTTAATTTCGCCAGGCTATATACGAGGTTAAAGTCTCCATTAACGATATTTTAAGTTTTGGATAACCAAATACATGTTTCCTTTAACGTTTTATTAGTAAATCAATTCCGGTATATATTCATTATATTGTACCTGTTAACCCTTAATTACAAGGAGTTTCTTTTTAGGTTTGTGAGTATTTAGGTAGCCGTAAGAGATACCCTTTGTCGGACGTTAAAAAAGACACAGAGTTTTATTGCTCAAAATAATTCGTGCCAGTTTTTTCATATAGGGACGTCCCCATTCCAATTAGGTACTGGTAAGAAAATGTAGTATACCGTGTGGCGTTATGTAAAGCTCTATCCGTTATTTCTTCTATTACATTATGATTCCTATATATTAATAATATTTACGCCTTCGCTTGCACAACCTATAAAAAAGGCTTGGTATACGGTCGTTGATTTGATTACGTTCGTCTATATAATCATGACTTTGTATTTATTTTCAACATTTGACAACGCTTAACCGCTCCAAGTATTGATTTATTAAGCCTGTTTGGTATTTCGTAACGTTAACGTTAATTAAACCCGAAAGAACGGTTAAGTTTCTAATTATCCTATCGTTACTGTCCGAAAATAGACTAATCGAAATTCAATAATTTAGTATAAAGTTATTAAAATAAGGAAAAAAGGCTTTCGCTATAAAGGTACCCGAATATAATATCAGAGAACTACTTTTGAACAAGGTTTTGTTACCGGTCATCGGGATAAATATAACCCTTATTACTAAAAGATTTAAAGTCTTAGGATTAACTTTAGCAACCTTAAAGGATTTTATCTCGGTTGAGCTAAATTTAACACCAGTTATTAGTTCATCGGTTGACTTGGGGCTAAACATCTTTAAAGTGGCAGGGACTGTATATACCTTGAAGGGGCTAGTTATTATGGCGGGGGGTATTATCGCCTCCTAATAAATAATGATAACCCTATTCACTTCGCATCAAGTAAGGTCCGGACGAGGAGTTTTACGTAACATGATAGTATTAGCTTATAAGTTTACGTAACCATCGGCATCTATAATTCGCGTAATTAATATGAAGCGGGTCTAATATTTTCCGACGAAATATTGTCATATACTAGTATAAAAGGGTTTCGCTTTTCGGCCTCTTTTTTCCGGGCGAGAATTTAACTCGTTAGACCTAGCGATAGTTACCTCCTTAACCAATATCTACGCAATTACTTTCGTATTATACCGAGTTTTGTCGAAAAGTTTGATTTTCTTTAACTGGTATTTCGAAATACGAATATATTTCTCACTCTTTCATTCAAAATCCGCCCGACAATTTTCGTAGGCCAGAGGCAAAAGATCGTAATAATTGTAATATTAGGTTAAGATTATATACGTTTTAGGGTAATAGTTTTTAACTAAAACCGTATAACTGGGAAAACACGTAGGGCAAATGTAACGTATATTAATATACCACTATAGGCACCTTCCCATGTAGAATTACAACTGGTATCGTTTATTTATATCCCTTAACCATTCGTTATGTCGAATAACCGAAAAAATTCAACTGTGTAAAAAAAGACGATTTAGGTAATAAGGCTCGTGGTAACGTTTTAACTGTATACCAATAAATAGGCGTCGATTAATATAGTTTCGGCTTAAAACCGGATTTTCTTTTTTATAATCTTCGAAACCTCAACTGGAAACTTTTAAAAAGGGGACTAAATAATGCGGGGGGCCCCCTTAACTACGTAAGTATACCAGAATTAGTAAAATGTGGCGAAAATCCCTTCCAATAGATAAAGTAAAGCCGGTAAAACATTATTTAAAAATTAGTTCAATTTCCAAATCGGCGTAACGGATAACGTACCCCGTAGGGGTTTCATCTACCGACTTAATAAAGGTCGAATTTAATTATACCTGCTTAACTAGTACGTAACGGAAGGAAAACCCTTTTATATTTTGAACGAAAACCCATAATTTTTCCTTCTTTACCGCCCTTTATATATGGTACGCTACGTAAGGTAATATTTCAAATAGTCGCGAATAGTAGTTTATTAGCCCTAATAATATTTAGAAGTTCTTTATAACGTAAGAAAAACCGGCGTTCTATCGCAACCGGCTACTGTAACCCATATAAATAGAGTAAAATACTTTATTTCTTTCTCTGCCGGAATAGCTAGTAATATTGACGTCGTTATGTAGGAGGTAAGGGAAGGCGTACGAAAAATCTTTCAGAGGGATCCTCGTACCTATACGTTTAATACGAATAGAGACGAGGCCTTAAGCTTCGTTACTGACTCACCCGTTTACGCTGTTTAAACTTCGCCTATAAGGTAATTAGTAACGTATACCACGATACGTAATACTAACGCTTGGTGCTCCATAAAAACAGGCTCGTTAAAACATGTAACGAAAGCATTAATAGCCTATTAGTAAACCTCATATACGAATTTACAAACTTCAAGGTCGCGCCTTTATACGTCGAAAGCTTTATATAAGGACTCAATGTTAAAGCTTCAAGTACGATACGAAGTAGTGTCCTTCTCCTTTAGGGTCAAACCAGTTCCCTAACGCTTTTACTAAGGCCTTTAAATACTTTGTAAAAGTCGGGCAGCCTTTATAGGCACTTTAATGGCGCGCGTGATCGGTCGAGTCCCTTTCTTGTTAGTTATAAATGAGGTTATTGAGGAAATTTCGTTTGTAATATTAAGGTATTATGTGTATGTCTGGTGACAGCACTGAAAATTATAGGGGATACCCTTCAAAGTGTCAGAAAAGATGACGTAATAGATTTTAAGAAGGTATATGAATCCCAGAAAATGGATAAGTTCCGGTGAATTATCGACAAAGATAATACCGCTAACGCCATAAATAAATCCACGCTTAATACGCTTGAAAAAGTTTTATAAATAACAATAAGCTGACTATACGGATGAAGGGCTAGGTGGTCTACTTGACACGTAATGTGGAGCAACAGGCATACTCTCGCAAACTGAAAAACTATTAGGGTAAGGTTCACAATAGTAGTATGCAAGAAAATTATACTTGGCTTAATTAGTAAAAGGTACAAAATTAGTGGTGTACAAGTTTGTAATACGCATAAGTTTATAGCGAAATTTTCGTGTACGCCAGTTAGAAAACCTAGAACTCGGGACTTTAATATAAAAGAACGTAATTATGGTCAGTTTGTGTGTAAAAGAATTGGAATTTATTGGTGTCTAGCATACGTATTAAGTAGGTAGTTTAGGATTGACCGCAAATAAGTGATTGGCTAAACTGACGCGTATGGACACAAAATAAAAGGCCGCCAGTATTGAAACAGCAATAAATTGCAGTACATTCAAGTTAACAATATTGAGAATTAGTAAATTGTACTAACTACAAATTCACTATAATTTGTGAAATTGTCTGTATTGACTGCGAGTCAATTATAATAGGTGTTCACTTCAGACTAGGGCATGGGATAATCAATTGGCCATATAAATTAGTGTACAAACCGGCTAACAGTCCGCCAAACTTAGAAGTAATGTATTACCACTCTTAATGCAATACACCGGTTACTTCAACCAAACATTCGAATCGACTACGTTGCAACAATAAAGGTCTACTAACAGGTTATGTTAATAAAGACATCGACGTTATTAACGTGTAAAATGCTTGGTGTGATGAAAAAGATAATAATTAATGTTCACCATAATGACACTAAAGTTACAATCTCTTTTTCTCCATTCAAAATTGGGGTGAATCCGCCCTTATATGAAAAGGCCGGTATGACCTACTTCTTCCAAATAAATTCTAGGTGTTATTTTATACTACACAAAGTTTCTTTATTATAATATAAATTCGGCTGAACCCTAGAAGAGACGTTTTATGGTTACATATTAACGAAATTAATACAATAAACGGATATCGAGATCAATTTACTAGCGATTGATCAACAAAGATTTTCAATTAAACGCACGGGATTGAAAGCATCAATGTTCGCGGCTTGGAATAATCTATAAAGTTTCGTTTGAGTTTAACAGAACGAAAGGTAATATAAGTATGAAGTCTATGTATATGATATGCATAGGGATTTTCATGACCAAAATGAATCTTAACTAGACTAAAAGTTTTATATTATCAGTTTAACTTTATGCGTAGGGAAAACAATTTTTACAATAATTCTTAACAACTTTATTTTTAAAAAAAGAAATAGAAATCACTTAGAGTTGTTGTTGTACGTTATAAGCCAAAATGACAATGGTCATTATACACATTAGTGAAAAAAATTTAAATTTGTGCCTTATGAATAATTAACTGTTTTTTTGTTTACCGAGTCACTATTAGAAACTAGGCGGTTTACAAGCCGAACTAGGTACTTGGCTTTTAATATATTGATAAAGATCTCATCAATTTTAGTCATGAAAATGCCGTATTAAGTCTTTAAAATATGTAGATTAAAACAAAACCTAAAATGATTATCAACTGAAACTTTAACCACAACTTAATACAGAAAACTATTACTTATAAGTAAATACTAGTCGAAAATATGGTCCAATATAGGCTTTTTATCTTTTTAAATTATCTTAACATCGTGTGTTATTAGGAAACAATATAACGCTTCCGGTATCAAATTAAATTACACTGAAAAATCAACTATGACTTATGTATAAATGTTAAGGGAAATGAATATATCAATAAGCCTTTTATTTACGCAAGATTTTTGGATAGCATTAAGCGATATTTAATTGAAAATATCTCTATTGACTCGCAAAGCATGAATATTATCATTCGATAAGGATTGATAATGATCATCGTATACAAACATTTATAATCTAATACGATATATCTAACCTTATATTCAAATAAACTATATGTTGGAATAGCAGTAATTGCAATACAGTAGATCAACTTTACTTACAATAAAGTTGACTATACTGATTGCAATTTGAGTGTATTGTTTATGTGGGCTAAATGTGTTGGCTACCATTCAAGTGAAGTATATGCTCCTTCACAATAGGCTACGGGACAAGCAATTAGCTATACAAATTACTGCGCAGACCAGCTAGCGGTCTACCAAACCTAGAACAATACATCCACCACTTGACCACGCAATACTACTGTTATTTCGACTAATTGAATCGACAAAGTTGCAACATCTAAAGCCCTACCAATACTAATCAGTGATTATTAAGTTAAACACAGATAATCCAAGTAAAAGAAGAAGGTACTTTCCTATTGTTACGTTTTACGTTATTGTTAGGGTAAAAGAAAGATTTTTACAAAAGGGCTTTACTACTGTGTCAGTTTATATGGTATCAAGTTAAAAAAACCTTTTAGGCTGTGTTAATTTATATGGCAAATCAAGAAGTAACGATGATATCGTTATTAAAAAATACCAAGAAATCTTTACCAAATTCTTTTTAAAGAACGTTAATATTAACAGTTAAAAGTCTTCAATGACAATTTAGCAAACTGCTAAATTAATACTACTACGAGTGTTACTACTATAAAAACAATTAAGTCTTACGATTAAATAATAAACAACCTTCAACTTTTACTAACAATAAACAAACTTTGCATTTACCTCATGTACTAAAATTGTTCCCCTACTTTACTCTTTTTACTTCCTTTACGTCAATTTAATCGTTGAGATCGCTTCCATGAGCGAAAATATTAAGAATTGGCAAGTTGCGTCAAAAAAGCTAGGTTGTGCGACTTTACTCCGAACTACCAAGTATCTCTCCTACCAAATCCCACCTTAGCCAAAATTTCAAAATAGCTAACGTAAGCCCTTACCTCGAGGCACTTAACGATCCTACTAGGAAGGAGGTGATTAAAACCCTTGGACCCCTTTTTAAGAAGTATTATAATAAGGAACTTTGGTGACCTTGTATTAACGAAGATTTAATGGAATAATACCTTCTTAAATTCGTTAGCAGCTTTATCCTCTATTGAAATAACGGTAGCTATGACTGTAGTGAAAACGAGTTTTAAGGATTTCGCGGTATTTTTGGAGATTAGACCTTTAATATGTGTAGGATAACTTAGAAAGGGGTTAAAAATAAGTTAAGGGTGAAGTTTGTTTGTTGAGGAATATATATATTAGTCAAAAACTTTAATAGAGTGGCAGAGATTCTCTACGAATTGGCTTAATTACAAAAAATACTTTTAAGACCCACGCCGAAAGGAAAAGGCTATTAAAAAACCTTAACACCTTTACACGTGTTTTAGTGGACCTCCCCCTTACCCTGAGCCAAGTTAAGCCTTTTTATGCGTTGATGATGAGGAACCCATTGACTTGTTTGACAGCCTAGCACCTTTATATAATAGCGTGGAGTACGTTTTTAGCGGTGGTAAAACGCGTGAAGTAGTGGCTGCCAACACGGTAAGAGGTATTTCCGTTAGCGCTACCCACTAGTTAATTAAGTAAGACCGTTAAGTCCCTTAAAAAAAATTTTAACAGCTAAGTCCATATTACCCCTTAACCCTTTATTTAGAAGTATCAAGTCTCTTGATAAACCTTCTACGACAGGTACGCCGATACGCGCGAGTTCATTATAGGTCTTACTATAGGATTTTACCCTTCGAGCCAAGCGATTGATGATTACCTTTAACAACGCGACTCGGAGGCTTTAAGGTTTAAGTTTTCATGAAATACCAACGAAAACTGGGACGACTATAGCAGTTTTCTTCTAAGGTTTACCAAAATGGTTAATATTAGCTATAATTTTTTTACAAATTTCGCCAAAATCTTAAATTTTGTATAAAAGTATGATAGGAAGTCTTAAAACCTTTTTCATCCGAATATAATGCCTTTTTAAAGCATTTGTAAGTGGATGGAGGTTATTTTTTCTGGTTTTTACTTACTATTCCCCGGAATCCTCATAAAGTATACTAAAGACTAATACCTAACCTTTCTAACTCAAGCAAAAAAAACTTTCGTAAAATTTACGATAGTATGAAAAACCACTTCGAATACAATATCTACCTTACGTAATATTATATCAATTAGGCGACCATAAGGTAAACCACAACAATAACAAAGAAAAAAAAGGACGAAATACCGATAGATGTATTAAATCAGATATTTGATAAGTTTATATTATGTTAGCAAGTAATAGGCAAGGCCAACGTTTGTGAAACTACACTTCGCAATCGGTAAGGACAACCGTTACGGGCGTTAACAAGTTCGAATATGCCTTAAAACGCACTAATACCACTTACGAGGGTATTTATGGCCAATTATGTTTCTCATTTACGACTAAAATGGCGCGAAAACCGAACTCGTATAGTATGTACCCCGAAGTTAATAAATTTTTTGATGTGGATATAAAATATCGCACTGTAGTATAATACGTTGACCGTAAGTATGGGTAGCCCTAACGTTTAATATTTGGTCCAATAGCCTCGGACTGGAAGCTACAACTACACTAGCGCTAACGAAGATAAGATTTAAACGGATATATTAACCATAAAAACTATCGTCGTGATAGTGGTAGAGAATATTGAATGTGCGTTAAGTCCGGCTATTGGTTGACCCATCACCCTCCTGCCAAGCGTAATGAAGAATAGGTAATATACTATATCTAATATCTTATTGTTTTCGGGTGAACCTACTTAGACTATATTGTAGATTTTGAGGGTAAAGAGACTGTTAACAACGATAATATACCCAAGTAAAGTAATTAACATAAAAATATTGCCTCTAATAAGGCCTAATAATTAGTCAACTATACCTTCCTATATCGTTTAAGTAGCAAAGACCCTTACCTTTGCCTTAATCAAACTCTTGACCCTGCATATACCTTTAACTTTTGTGATCCTTATACGAATCACAAGTTTCAAAGTATTATTCTAGATATAGGAGCAGTAAGGTACTTAATAGATAATTATTTGCAATACGTGATATTATGGAGGGAAAGTACTACTATTATCGAGATCAATCGATAAGATACTAGTAAGTCTAAAGTTAGTTTTGGTCTAGGCAAACAACTATCATTATTAGTGGCAACAGTAATTTTAACTATTATTAAGTTAATTACATTCCACATCTTCAGGTGCCCTACCCCTTTCATTCTATAATTAAAGGAAATAAAGACCTTTGGCGTTAACTTTAACGTTAACGCCAACGAACTAGTCTAAAACGACTAAAAGTTTCCTTTTGCATTTAAATAGGTGTACTTTTGATTTCATTTTTAAAGACTAAAAGCAACTATATTAAACCAAACTAGGTCAGAAACACGTTAACTATATTGAAGTTTTAAATACCTAGCCGTTAATAGGTTGTATAAAATCCTAAAGTTTTTGAGGTATGAAGATGTGGAATACTCTACTTTAAAAACTATCTAAAAGCTTTGTTATTACTACCAAACGTATACCTAAGTCCTCCAAAGATTTAAGTTCACACTTAAAGATAATGAAAACTTGAATTAAAAGGTTTTTATTAATATATTTTACCTGGATAACAAGTCTATTTTTTACTTTATTGATTGCGTAACCTCTCTTTATGGAGCTAAGTTCCCAAATTCCCCATTAGCAAATAATATGTAAGAAACTTTAAGTATATTGTGGATTGATATGTATTTGGGCCTACTTAACGTCGTTGTTCACAATACTGTTACTAACTTTGCGGCAGCGAAGTTTCAAATAGATGCTAAAATAATAGGGATTTAATACAAATAGGTGCCTATAAAAACCTACTAGAGTATTGGAAGGGTCAAAAGAGTATACTTACTACTCCTCCGAACGTATAATATCCTTACGCTAGAAATTAGAAGCTTTAAGGATCAAAAGATACGCCTTTAAATAGCGGTAAAGGGCTTGAAAGATATTGTGGGCCCTGACGATTTAGTGCTAACACTGTTGTTTTTTGGAATGTACCCATGTTTGACGAGTAAATCGCCGCTATAAAAAAATATTTAAAGAAAGTTATAGATTACAGTAAAGCATTGAAAAAGTTACGAAAGGAATCAGCACAACTTCAGGTTAATAACGTACTAAATATCATAAACGGAAATATGATAATCAACGTATTTACTTTGCCTTCATAAAGTGAAGTTCTCGTATAGCGGAAGCTAAGCAAATGGGAGAGCCTATATAAAACCTTAAGTATCGGCAATTCTAAAGTTGTTAAAATTGTTAATGGCCTCTTAACGTTTTGTACTACTCAGGTTAAGCCTTATATTATAAAAACTGACGATAAAGACTTTTAAACCAAGTGATGAAGCTATACGGCTTTTTTCTACTTATTATTAATAAGCCGAAAGAACGCCAATAATGTGGACGACCCTCCAAAAGAAGAAACGTCAAATAGAAGAAATATATACCAGGTTGTATTAATAATACTATTTAGGTAATTGAGAAAGAAAAGGATAACAAGAACTTGACATTAATTCTCCAAGTATAAGATACTATCAACACCTCCAGAAAACCCTTTAAAAAGGTAAAAAGGTTGAGATAAATGGATTCCTAACTTAACTAGTCATACAATTCGTATTTAAGACTGACTTTGACCTCTTAGACTCAAATATCACGATCTTCAGGTCGAAAATTATATATAAGGTTGAACATAAGACCACAGGGCGTCCACACGAAAAATCACATTTGATTGCCTAAATATATGGCTATAAAAGAAAAGATTAAATCCTTACGCAGTCACTAAAGATTTAAAAAATCAGCTAACACTTAAAAGTCGTTTTAATAACAAATTTGCTACCAAAGATTGAAGGTAAGTTTGAACTTAATAGCTTAAATATAAAGTAAGTATATACGTAGTTTGCGACCGATTTATAAAAGATAGTCTTTTTAAAATTGCTATAGGAACTACGTACTCCTTACCTTCTAGGGATGGTAATATGGTATATAAAGTTATTATATGGACTAGTTAAATTAAATATCTATTAGTTCGTTACCTTTCCATTATATATTGAATTACAGTTAGGTATAAATTTCTTAATATACGACCCGTGTTTTTTAGTTACGTAATGAAAGGATTATGGTTTAATAGGTATATTAACAAACGATACCCTTTTCATCGCTATTACTAATTTTATTACATTGAAATAGTAGGTGAACAAGGACTTTCACTTTTGAAGTTAGAAACCGGTTATAACTCTAGCTGAAAGTAATAAACTTAACTTTGATAGATTGTTAATCAGTATACTTAATGTTAATGTTGGCTTCAGCTTTCGCTAAAAGGGCTAAAACGCAAATTTAGTCACAATTAATAAGACTAACGTGGGTGAAGCTTAATAGTACTTGGAATAACACGCACGTGGCAGCTATATCGCTACCTTATTTTAACCTAAAGCCTTTTACGACTTATCAATTACAATACTAATATGAAACTAAAGAAATGAAAACAATATCCAGTTAAATAAGATAATTAAATAATATATGCGGAATTTGAACCAAAGGATTAATATAGTTTCAATTAACCTATCTAATGCTAAGCTAATAATCTTTACGGATGGGTTCTTTAATAATAATACCGATTTTTCTGTACAAGTGGCTTTTTTTAATAACGTTTGACAATAAAAAAAACGGAAGGATTAATTTAATAATATTGGTAACGTAATCCATTAAACCTCCATCAAATATAAAAAAGTACGAAACGTATTAGCCTTAAAAATCTACGGCATAATAGCTATCTTTAATATAAGTATAACTTTATGGGAAACCCTTAATATTATTACTAGGCATTGAAATTTTCTTTCTATCCCGGTAGTAATTTATACCGATTCGAAAAGCTTATTCGAATGCCTTTTGAAACTCGGAAACACCAGTGAAAACCGCATAATAATCGACGTAATAACACTTCTTAAAGCCTACAAAAGGAGGGAAATCAAGGAGTTCTGATAAATCACTGAAAGAAACAATCCTGCTAAAGTTATAATGAAGGCATCACCAAACAAGGCTCTCAAAAGGTTTGTAAACAGAAATAGGCCAACTATACATATCGAAGGCTACGTTAACAGTCTAAAGCGAAGTTATGTACTAGCGGACAAAAATGTATTAATAAACTAGAAGACCACTAGAGGGATGGCGACTTCTTTAAATAATACAATTGAATTAAGGGCAACAGTGAGTTAATTAACCCACGTGAATTAAAAAAGACTGAAAAGTAGCTTAATCCACGTTAAATAAGATAGTTAATGGTAGTAAAGGTAATTCTGGTAATAGTAAATGGGTAATAGGTCTAATAGTAGCCCAGTTAACCTACGTAATTAACTAAAGTGACAGACAACTTAACCTACAAGGATTAAAAAAACCAATAGCGGTGGTGGGTAGTAGGCTTAAGTCTTTGGCGAAAAACTTGTTTACAGGAATTAATAAAGCCAGAACTTGAAGCTGTGTGGCAATTAAAGGTAATCGGAGTCAATTTGTGTATGGAAGTCAATTAGAATTAACAGTGTTCTGGCTAGTTAACGGGAACGTAATCCGGCGGTCGCTAAAAAAGTTTAGTCGATCATACTAGCATACGCGTATAAAAAAAAACCCCATCAGTGTAAAAATAGTAGTAATTATAATATAATAGGTCAAATTTACTTACAGTAAAGTTGACTATACTGCCTGAAAGTTAAGTGTATTTTTTATGTGAACCCACTATATTGGTTCCAAGTCAAGGACAGTATGCGCCTACTTTACACTAGGGCATATGCCAAGCAATTGGCTATACAAATTACTACGCAGACTGACTAGCGGTCTACCAAACCTAGAATACTACATCTACCTCTTGAACATGCAATACTACTGTTACTTCGACCAATCGAATCGACAACGTTGCAACATCTGAAGCCCTAACAACAAATTGTAAATATTATAATATTATGAGTAAATAACTTACCCGCTAATTAAAGACACCGCATATTCTTATCTTACCCCAACAACTTGACGAAACCACACGTTATACACCTAAAACCTGCCAACGGCTTATTTTTATGACTTATTTGGACATTAATCTCAATAAATACAACTATAGAATTTAGACTTATATTAGTCCTTACTTGAAATATAACTTTATTTTCAGTAAACCTTATATAAAGTATGAATAGGTAACTTATATCGCCCCAGAGTATGTATTGTTTTTAAAACAAATAGGTAATTACCGTTTATGAAAAAGTGGTTTTACGCCGATATACAAGGAACCTAAAGATATTAGTGCCGTTACTTTCCACAATATATTCCATGAGGATTAAATAAATCAAATCTTTATTGTATAAGTTGCCGTCGTCTCCTTCGAAATTATTAAGAAATTATTAACCCTAAAGTCACCCGTTTTCATTAATGATAAACTCCTTGATACCTTTCAAGAATTCACGACTTGATTTAACAAAGCTTTGAGGGATAAATTACTTTCTTACCTCTCTGAAACCAAATGCAAAATTATCTTTTAAACCAATAATTAAAACGAACTTTCAAAAACCCTTTAAATAACGCTATATAATATATGATGAGAAGAACTTCTCATATTACGAAAAACATTAACCTAATTATTAAATCAAGGTTATATTTACGTAAATAGGTTTTCAACCGATGACCTCATATTATTCGTCAAAGAGCCTGGAAAATGCCTATAATTTTATATCTATTACCATAAAGATAACGTTATTATAAAAGCCGACTATTATTCTCTTACTCCAATTAAGAAACCATTCTTAAATATTTTTAAAATGAAATAATTTACTAAATTCGTCGTTAAACTCGCTTCTTACAAACTCCGTTTTCAGGAGGGCAACGAATAAAAAATGCATTCGTTTTGAATTTTTTGCATAACTAGTTACCTCTTTCAGTCTTTTCCATATACGAAGTACATTTCAGCGATATATTAACAATTTGGTAGACTTATTTTTCAAAATTGCTCATTTTTTTTTTACCTTGACTACATGTCAGTATATTCGAATGATATTTTTAAAAATTATTTCATTGAAATTAAATAGACATTGAAAGTATCAAACAACATTTACACAAACTTCAATATCTTCACATATAAATTCGTGGTTGAAATCTTTTAGTATTTAGGGTTCGTTGTTGAAAGGGGCATCTAAATATATATAAATCCGGAGAAGTTACGTATTATCTGGAGTTAGGCGGCTTTTATGTTTATATTAAAGATATAAGGTTTCCTCAACTTTACTAACTTCTAATGAAAATTTATTTAAATTACTTTATAATCGCTGGACTTTTAATTCAATTAATGGAAAAGGCGCCGCTTTTTCTTTAAAGGAGCAAGGAAAAGGCTACTTTTAAAAACTTAAGCATTCCTTGGTTTCCGAACCAATTTTCTCTTCATAAAACCCTAATCGGAAAACTTTTTTTAAAGGTCGACTATTCCAATTAAGCCTTGAAAGGCTATTTACTTCAATAGTAAAATCACAAAACCCTATACACAATAATATATTACTCTCGTTATTTATAGCTTACGGGATATAATTACTAAATCAATGATAAAAAACGATTCAGGATTATAAACTACTTAAAATTATGGAATGCGGAGCTCCAAGGTATGACCTGCCTGTTTACTATACTTATGAATTCAAAAAAATTAAAATACTTTATAACCACCTAATAACTTTTTGAATAACAAGTTAGTTAATCAAAACGCCCTTCTCAATTCTGTTTTTAATTAATTCATAGTAACGGAGCTAATTCTATACTACTCAATATACTATTCAAACGAAACGAAGATATTCCTAAAGGTATTTATCAACCCCGACTCTTAAACCAGGAACTATAATTCCTACGCCTCAAATAAATCGCTTCTACAACACTCTCATATATATATGTCTTCCTATTGACTATTACCAACAAATTCATCCCCAAAGGTTATAATATTTTCACTTATATCGATCTTTAACAAAATTAAAACTCCGTTATTATCTAGACACTACTTACCCCCATTTAATTCGCGCGATATATATAAACAACCGAAAATTTCCTACCGATATTCGTATTAACAATAACTAAATACCCAAAGTCTCTATCTTAGAATATTCAATATATAATAATAGCATCCTAAAATTTCGTAACCACATTTGGGTTCCTATTTAAGATCTGTTTACTACAGCATTAATTCAAGTTATATACGATTTACCCTTTTACCAACTACCCAAACCGTAATGCTACCATCATCATTTTATCCAAAACATATTCCTAACCCGGGTTACACTATGAGATCCGACGCTTTTACCGGAATTGTAATATTTGTAAGCGAACAACTCATTAATAACATCATTGAAAAGAATCTTTCAAATCCTTACAAATTACTAAACGGCTTTAAAAAAAACTTTTAATCGACTTTATAATTGATTTACCTTAAAAACGAGTAATTAATTTACGTTTCCTTATAATTATCACGCATTATTTAAGTAAAAATATTACTTAAAAAGTAATGAATATTATAAACTCCAAAACTTACGCAAAACTGTTCCTAAATTAATTTTAACGATCATAAGGATTTATGTACATTATTATTAACAATCGATGTTGAAATTAAACTGATAGGTTCTCAAAACGCCTTTACAACTTAATAAGTATAAAATAATATCGAAACACCTCATTTCATCACAAAACGAATAATATCAACAAATACAACAATTGAAAAGTTTTAGCATGCCTATATTCCTTCGTTATTTACACCTGATTTAATTCAAATTTCTTATTATCCGATTACTCATTAGCGTTAATAATGAAAATACTACTACCATTAATACTAACATCTTTTTTATAATACATAATTACCAAATAAACCTTATATAACCTATTTAACGTTTACTTATTCCAGCTATAGAACTACACGTAAAATCCAAAACCTTTGTCTAACGTATTCTTAACGTTACTCAATTCGTATGAATCGTAATAACAACTACGTAATAACGTATAAAAAACCGTTAATAAACAACGTTTTCCCTAGAAACGGTTTCGGGTCAGCGATAACGCTTAGCTTCTTTTCAAAAATTACAAACCGAACCAAGTTTTTTTTTTTTAAAAAAAAAGCTCTAAGTTAACTTCATAACAAATATTATATTACACGTATCGTTAATTTCTACGTAGTAAAATCAAATAGTCTAGGTATAAAATACCTCCGACTTCATATCGACTGACTTATCCAAGCCGTTTTTAACTCGTTACCAAACTAACAACTTCACGATTTTTGACTAACTATTATTAAGATTATTAATAATAATAACGAAATCAAATTTAAATTCTCCGTCGAGCGTATTTTACAAACCCAGAATAAGTCTTAGATAAACTACCTTCATATTAATAACTATCTAAAACAATAAGTTTTCATTAAATGGGTAGAATATATATAGATAACTTTAAAGTTGTTTTCAAGTTTCTCGGATATCGCAACCTTCGACGTTTTCGAATCCTGGTTTAATTCGACCGAAAATAATGATAAGATTTTCTGCCCAACCCATTAACGAATACAACTTAATTTTATTTTTTACCAATTACCGAATTACCGTCGCTATGCGAATCGACTTGTGTTAGGTAACACGACAGGTTTTCGTAACCTTTTTAACCACGACCACCTGAGCTTAAACGTTATTTAACCGTTTATTAGTAGTTACAAAACCATTCGAAAACCGAGTAATTTACGCGTGTTAATAATAGTAATAGGTAAGTTACTTTACATAAATTTGTGATAATAGTAGGCAAATTAGCCTATATATATTAAAATGGCTAGTAATAGGTACTTTAACATATATAGGTTCAAGTAATGGTAATAGATCACGTAACCCATATTAGTTAAAATAGCCAACAAGTATCTATGTAAATGTAAAATTGAAATAATTTGTAAAAAAAACACGAGAAACGTTTTCATATTTTAGGGGGAGTATTATAGGGATTATTTATGGGAAGGGCGATAAGTAGGCTAATGTTGGCGCCTTTTACGCCGTATTAAAACAATTAACGGTAAGAACCTTTTACGCGTTGCTACAACTTTTCGAGCCGCTCTTAAGCGGTTATCACGCACCTTTTAGAACGATTTGCGGTCAGAGGATACTTTTCATTACATTTTTCAATTTGTCAACACTTTCTACCGTTTTTTTATAAGGCGTGGAAATTATAAGGGTGGACCGAGGTTAATATTATAAACTGGTGCTTAGGCTAATTATTACTAGGGATTTAGCCTTGGCGGTTGTTATGTTTCTACGATACTTTAAAGCCGTTTAAAAGCATGTCTTTATACCTGTTATATAACAGGGCCACCCCTTTTCGGTAGCTCTGTAACAGCTTCTTAACAGGGGTTCCTCCCCCCTTTGTTGTATCGAATATTATAGACAATATCTGACCGCCTTAAGCGACAGCTCTAGCTTAGTTCTTTCATACAAACCTTTAATTGAAGTGAGATTTGCATGTAAAACTCACTAGGATTGGTGGAAAAAAAACTGACAGGGATAGGACGGAATTCTAATGTTACTATTAATTGGTAATTTACTATATTAGCGTATATATATAAAAGACAAAATTACTAGTGTTGAAACAACGGTTAATTACAATATAATGAAGTTAACTATACTGACTTTAAGTCAATTACAGTGGAGTACTCAATTCAATGTAGGATACAAGTTAAATAGTTGCTTATACAAATTAGTATACAGACCGGCTAGTGGTCTACTAAACTTAGAAACACAAATTACTACTTTTAAAGCAATACATTAGTTACTTTGACCAAAGATTTGAATCGACTATGTTGCAACGATAAAGGCCTACGAACACAAAAGTGAATGAATATTTTTGCAAATAAGTTAAAAATTTCATATTTTAATAATATTGAGTTTTTTATATATAACTATATATAATCTAAATTCAAAAAGTTTATACCTAAATTAATTATAATACCTTTTACATACGTAACCAATTAAGCAATTCACTTGTTGCTTTAGGTTCAAAGCATTGTAGAATACACATAGTTACATTATTAGTTCCTTAAACCACTTGTGGTGTTTTAGGCTGTGCTACGCCCACAGTGGGCCAAGCCGTTTGCTGAGGTAAGGGATGGCATGGTTTGATTTACATGGACATGGTTCAAGGTTTGATCGGACACGGGCCATACCAAATCTACTATGGTGGTAGGGGTAATTGATAGCATCCTGGTCAGGTGTTTGGTGGTCCGTGCGCCCCACTTGCCAAGAATGCTAACCTCACCCAAAACAGTACGTACCTAACATATTTAGAGTCAATTCAATGAAGCTATCACCATTTCACATGCATCCCATTAGCAGCAATTACATCTTTGTAACGTTTCGGCATTAACTGCAACAGTTCCTCTAGGTACTGCTCAACAGACGTGTAGGAAAAAAAAGTGGTGTACTAGGCCAAATTTGGGTAAGCTCACGCTAGGGTGGCACAGACCAGTTACCTTGTAGGGATGCTATTATTTCGGTACGATACCGTAGTATTGTGAATTTTTTCGACGATGCACCAATGACCGCGACGTTACCACGGCACACCGGCGGCGACGTTGTATGGAGTAGCTCTTGTGATGTCTGTTGGCTCGGATTGCGCCTGTCAATCGTCCGCCTTGGTCTGTAGCCCCACGACCCCTCCTGACAGCTCCCCAGCTCCCGTCGCAGCACACCATGAAGCCATCACGCCTCCAGGCGGCACTCAGCCTCTTGCTCCGGCGGCCAAGTGCCGCGGCCGCCCGCGCGACCACCTCCACCACCACCACCATCCGTCCGGCCCGGCAGCCCCTCCAGATCCGATGCGCCCATAGACGCGCGCCCCTGGCGATCCCGGCGCCCATCCCCTTCGTCCCAGACGTCAAGACCTTCCTCACGCTCATCGGCCGCGGCCTGGCCAAGCACGCGGCCAAGTTCCCCACCTGGGAGGCCCTGTTCTCCCTCACGTCGCCACAGCTCAAGGAGCTCGGCATCGAGCCGCCGCGGACCCGGCGCTACCTCATCCACTGGCGGGACAAGTACCGGCTCGGCTACTTGGGCCCGGGCGGCGACGTCAGGCACGTGCGGGACGGCGTCGCGAAGCTTGCAGTCGAGGAGATCCAGAACGGCCCGCTCGAGTCGTACCGGAAGGCCTACAACATACCTTTCAACAAGAAGATTGGCGAGGTGACGGAGTCGGAGAAGGTCAAGGTGGACGGCTACAAGGCGCGGGGCCTGGGCGTGGCGGGGCCCTTCGCGTTGCCGATGAGAGGCGAGAGGGCGGCATTGCTCTCGCCCGTGGAGGGCATGTGGGAGAACAAGAGAGGGCGCAAGGTCCATGGCGGCGAGAGGCGGCGGAAGGAGGTGCTGTTTAAGAAGAACGTGGAGGCGCGGAGGGCGCAGAGGGAGGCGCTGGGCTTCGCATAGACGGCGATCAGAGGTGTGCAGAGCTCGACACAGGATGAAAAAAAACAAAAGAGGCGTTTCGCGCGCCCACAGCATCTGGATCCGTTTCCACAAGCCAGCACACGTGTAGAATCTACCAAAAGTTCTCGACTGCGTCAAGTTTGATCCCGATGCGGCTCACACCAGATCAGTCTCGACTCCTGCTCGAAGCTTGTCGTTATCTGACCATATGCCCAATGATACGAGTTCTGGAAGACAGACTGTACGTGCAGGAGCCTGCGTTACATGGAATATTGGCTGACATACTTTGAGCGCCAGAGGAACATTGTCTCTGGAAGATGGTGCCAAGGACACGGTGCGATGCTGGGCTAACAGTTGGGGCCGAAGCGCAGTATCCCGAGCCCTGCAGGCCTTTTTCACCAAGCTCTCGACGAATGAGCTATGATTGAGACCCATATACAGAAGTCACATTGGTGACAAGCCCAGCCGAGTGCCCACCATGCTCGATTGGGAACAAAAACCTTCTCACAAAGTTGTGTTTCCGCTCCTTCGCAGCTCGGCCACGACTACCTTCAGCCAAGGTTCGATCCATTTGCTTCAGCCACCAACACCCAGACACCACCTGCCAGTAAGCGCCATGAAGCGACGACGCCGAGGCTTCCTGTTTCGGTTGTATCGGCCTTGCCAACTCTGGTTGCAGTGGCCTTCGCGTTGGTGCTAACAACGGACAGAGCCAGGAGCAGGGAGGTAAAAAGCTGTGCAAGATACTTGTGACAAATCGCTGTGTTCTAAAGGAGAGGAGGAGTTTACCATCGGACAAAAAACAGTAAACACGCCTACCAACACTGATCTGTGCTTATTAGGTTAAGCACAGATAAGCTAAGTGTTATGACCCAAGAACATCGGAGGGTCAGAAAACAGGCCAGTATGGGGCTAAGCCACTAAGAACCTGATGTCCAACACATCAGGTGGGGATATCTCTTATGTCAGCAACCTTAGGGCTAGGGTTACGCACTAAGGATCATTGAGATCATGTTTCGATCCAACATGATCCAGCACTGAAGGCGTATGAAGGATTAAGGATATAAGGACACGGTCAGCACCACAAAGATAGTATTTCCTTCGTAGCTCTTCAGTTGTCAATCTAAGTATTCAGTCTACCCTGAATAGCCTCACGGCTTCTGATCATCACTCGCACGAACACAGTCTTGATATTGCACCTTTTGTTACCTCTGCTACCTTACTGCTAACATAAACCCTCTGACACCTTCAATATACTCACGGGTATTTAGTGTGATCATTATACTAAGTAGAAGAAAAGGCTACTTTCCGGTTACGCTTTGTGAAAGACCAAGGTAGAGGAAAGATTTTTGCGAAAGGCTTTTACTATTGCGTCGGTTTTTATGGCAGTAAGTAAAGAAGACTTCTAGGCTATGTCGCTTTTCACGGCAGCTTAAAGGTAGCGACGGTATTGCTATCGAAAATACCAAGAAATCTTTAACAAAGATCCTTTTTAAAGACGTTGAAATTAACTGTTCGAAGTCTCTAAATTTGGTAAGTTAGCAAATAGTTAAGTTAGTACTACTACGGGTACTGCTATTGCAAAAAAGAATAACTAAATCTCCACGCTAAACAACTTACAATAACAAACGACCTTCGATCTTACCTTTTATACTAAACCTTTGCCTCTACTTTACTTTTTTCACTTCCTTTATGTTAATTCAATCATTAAGTTCGCTACTTTAAGCAAAAACACCAAGAATCGACAAGTTGCGCTGAGAAAGTTAGGTTGCGCAACCCAACGCTAAATTACCAAATTCTCACGCGACTTTATGCTAAAACACCAAGTTTCTACGCTCTCAAACCATTAAGTCTACTTTACGCTACGCTACCAAGTCCTATACGAACCAAACCATTAATATAACTTTAAGTCAAGAATATATATAAAAAGTTAAAGCCCTCGAAATAGTCTTGGTTAACTATTACGATAAATAGCTTTATATTACGGATATTAATAAAACCTTCACTAAATCCTACGTAACCAATTATGTTAGCTAATATATTATTAACGCGGATTTTGGTAACGATTACGGCCGCGGCGCCCGCGTTTTGTAAGACTTTCGCGAGTTTTTCAACAATTAGACTTTTAATGTGTTGAGGTATTGGTAGGCCTTAGATGTTGCAAATTTATCAATTCGATTGGTCTTCTTCGAAGTAACAGTAGTATTGCAGTAGTTAGATAGTGGATGTATTGTTCTAGATTTGGCAGACCGCTAGCTAGTCTGCACTGTAATTTGTATGGTCAAATGCTTTGGCCTGTACCTCACTTTGAAGTGGGTACCTACTGCACTGCACTTGTAGTGTAGTACCTCAACCAGCAGTCAATACAGTCAACTTTACTATAAGTAATGTTGACTGACTGCACTGCAATTGACCTACTAAAAATAGCAGCCAATATTATTCCAATATGAGGATAATATAGCACACGATTAAGGCCAAGCTAAAAGGGACGTTACCTGCCATAGTATTTACATTCCAGAAAAAACACCATTGGACATAACTGAAACCTTTTTTAAATTGGCTTAACGAAAATATCCTTTCTAAAACTCTAATCCTTAAAACTGTTGAGGGAAAGATAAAGGCGTTAAAAACCTTTAACGCCCCCATACACGTTTTAAAGGACCTCCCCTTTATCCCTAGCTAAGTTAAGCCTCTTTATGCGCTAGCTATAAGGAACCTATTAATTTATTCGGCAGCCTGACACCTTTACGCGGTAATGCAGAGTATGCTTTTAATGGTGGTAAAGCGCGTAAAGCAACAGCCGCTTACGCGGCAAGAGGAATTGATGTCAGCACTCTATACCAGTTAATTAAGCAAGATTGTTGAGCCTTTCAAATCCTTTAAGTCGTTCTAACCCTTTAGCACTTTAATCAGAATCACCAAATCCCTTAGAAACCTTGATATGGCAGGTTGGCCTATACGCGAGAGCCTACTATAGGTTTTACTATAAGTCTTTATCCCTCGAGTTAAACAACTGGTAACTACTCTTAATACTGTGCTTGAAAGGCTCCAAAGCTTAATTTTCCAGGAAATACTAATAAAAATAAGGATAATCATCGCAATCTATCCTTAAAACCTATTAAAATATTTAATATTAATTATAAACTCTTTACGGACTTCTCTAAAATCTGGAACAATATAGAAAATTATAAAGGGAAGCCTTATGATCTCTTCGACATAAAGATAATAACCTTTTTAAATATCTGTAAGTAAATAGAGATTTCCCTTTTTAGTTTCTATTTACTATTTCCCGAAATCCTTATAAGGTACGCTAGGGATTACTATCTAACCCTTTTAACCCGAATAATCATATTCTGCGAGATTTATAACGATATAAAGAGCTATTTCGAATACGACGTCCAACTTACGTAATATAACACAAATTAGGCCATTATAAAATAGGCAACAATAATAGTTTAGAAAAAAAAGGAGGAAATACTAATGAATATGTTTAATCAGATAATTGATAAATTAATACTATGTTATAAAGTAATAGAGAAGGCCTATATTGGTGAAGCTACATTTCGCGAACAGGTACGGGTAATAGGTACGGGCGTTAACGAGTTTAAAGACGCCCTATAATATCTAAATACCACATATAAAGGCTTTTTTAGCCAGTTGCATTCCTTACTTACTATTGTAATAACGCGTACACCAAATTCGCTTAGTATTTACCCTTAAGCCGGCAACTTTCCTAACTTAAAGAAAGAAAACTTTGTAATGGTTAATTATGTCGATCGTAAATACGGTTATAGGTGCCTCCAACGCCTAAATTTTGGCCTATCAACTACAAACTAAAGGCAATAACCATGTTAACACTAACAGAGCCAAGATTTAAGCGTATCTGCTAACCGTAAGTACGATCGTCGTAATAGTGGCAAAATATATTGAATTTATGGCAAGTCTGGATATTAGTTAACTCGATACCCTCCTGCCAACCAAAATAATAGAAAGTTAATATATTATATTTAATACCCTATTACTTTTGAACAGTAATACTTGAATTTAATCGCAAACTTCGACGGCAACGAGCTAATTAACGGAGATTATAACCTTCAATAAATTAAATAATATAACGATACTGCTTTTAATACGATCTAGTAATTAGCCGACTGTAATGATCACACTAAATACCCGTGAGTAAATAGAAGATAACAGGGGGTTTATGTTAGCAGTAAGGTAGCAGAGATAATAAAGGTGCAATATCAAGAAGATATTTGTTCGTGCTGTAGAATGATCACTAGCCGTTAGGCTATTCAGGTATGTAGACTGAATACTTAGATTGACAACTGAAGAGCTATGAAGGAAATACTATATATGTAGTGATTACCGTGTCCTTATATCCTATGGACTTTATACCATCTTTAGTACTGGACCGCTGAAGTTGCTGGTCGCTTTTTGCGGTCCAATGTAGTATCGACTGGACCGCTCTTCGGTCCTTACGGTCCCAACCCTAACCCTGGGTCCTTACATAAGAGAGATCCCTAGCTTTATGTGTTGGACATTAGGCTTCTGATAGCGTAGCGGACCGCTGGCCTATTCTATGACCTACAGTTAGTCCTTGGGTTATAACACCGACCACGACTTCTTATACCGCTTAGGTGGTAAAAACCCTTACCTTTGCTCTAACGAAGCTTCTAACTCCTTATACACATTTAATCTTCGCGATCACTACGTGTACCACACGTTTTAAGGTATTATATCAGATATAAGGACAGTAAGGTACTAAATGAAACGCTATTTATAGTATATAACACTGCGAAAGAAAAGTATTACAATTACTAAAATTAATCGTTACGATATTAATCAAGCTAAAGTTAGCTTTGAACTAGGTGAATAACTATATTTACTGAAAATAACAGTAATTTGAACTATTATAGGAGTAATTACATTCTACATATTCAAGTTCCTTACCCTTTTCCTCCTTTATTTAAAGAATATGAAAACTCTCTGCATCAACATCGACGTTAACGTAAATAAGCTGGTTAAAAACCGCGAAAGGTTTCTCCTCAGCGAAAGGTTTCCCTTTGAAGAAAGGTTTCCCCTCGCCTTTAAGTGGAAACACTTATAGTTTTATATTTAAAAGCCTAAAACAGTGGTATTAAACCTAATGAAACCGGAAATATATTAATTACACTGGCGCTTTCACTACCCAGCCGTTAATAGACTATATAAAGATCTAAAGTTTCCGAGGTATAAACATATAAAATTTTTTTCCTTAAAATCTATTCAAAAGCTTTATTACCACTGCTCAACGCATATATCAACCCCCAAAAGAATTAAATTTATACTAAAAACCGATAAGGACTTTATTTATAAGGTTCTTATTAATATATTTTACTTAAATAATAAGCCTATTTTTTATGTTGTTTATTTCGTAACCCTTTTTTACAAAGCCAAATTCCTAAAGTCCCTTTCGGAAAAAGATATGTGGAAAACACCAAGAATACTGTGAATTAACACGTACTTGGACCCACCTAATATTGTTGTTTACGATGCTAGTACCAACTTTGCAGCGATAGAGTCTTAGGAAAATACTGAGATAATAGGTATTTAGTATAAATAAGTCTCTGTGAAGGTTGAATAAAGCATTAAAAAGGTTAAAGGGGTATACGACTTACGCTAGAAATTAAAAGTTTTACGGATCCGGAGATACGCCTTTAGATAGCGGTAAAGGGCCCAAACGATATTATAAGCCCTAATGGCTTAATACTAACGCTACTGGTTTTTAAAACGTACCTACTCCTAATGAGTAAATCTCTGCTATTATCAAGTACCCAACAGCATGCAGTAGTCTATAGCAAAGCTTTAAGGGAATTACAAAGGGAATCAGCACGCAATTGGGTTAATAATACCCTTAATACCAAAAAATGTACTATAACAATCAACGTACTTACTTTGCCGTTATAAAGTAAGATCCTCATATGACGGAAGCTAGGTAAATAAAAGGGCCCGTATAAAATCTTAAGTATCGTAAAATTTGAAGTAATTGTTAAAACTACTAATAATACTATATCTTTTCTAATAATCCAGGTTAAACCTCATATTGGTGTTACTGACTGTAAAGATTATTAAGCCAAGCGACTAAGCTAATACGAATCTCCTTTAACTATTATCAATAAACAGATGGAATGTGATTGGCACGGATAACCCCCGAAGAAAAAGAACATTAAATAGGAAGAATATATACCGGACCATATTTACAATACTACTTAGGTAAGTAGAAAGAAGAAGGATAACAAAAACTTAGCATTAAATCTCTAAATACAAAGAATTATTAAAACCTTTGGCAAACATTTTAAAGAAAGCGATAAGGTCGAAATTAACAGCCTATTAATCCGAAGAATTGTACAATTCGTTCCAAAACCCGATTTTAACCTTTAAAACCCAAACTTTACAATCTTTAAGTCGAGGATTATTTACGGGGTTAATGGCAAATTTACAGGGCCGCCGTACGAAAAGTAATGTTTAATCGTTTAAGGATATATCGATAAAAGCAAAGATTTGATCCTCATATAGTCGTCAACGATTCAAAAGATTACCTAACGCTTAGTAGTCGCTGTGAAAACCAGTTTACTAGCCAAAACTAAAGGTAAATTTACATTTAATAATCATAATATAACGAAAACCTATATGTCATTAATGACGGTTTCATAACAAATTATATTATTAGAATTACCATAGGAATTACAGCTTATATACCCTTTAGGAACGGTAATGCGATATATTAAACTACTATATAAACTGGCTAAAATAGGTATTTATTAATCTCTCACCTAGTAATCGCACTTGAAATCACGGTTAGGCATCAAGTCTTGAATATACGACCCGTACTTACTAAGAACGTAGGAGAAGGACTTCGACTTAATAGAAATAAAAATTGAAGATACCCTTTTCTTCGGAACGGATGGTTTAATAACATTAAAATAATAAGAGATTAAGGATTCCAAGTTCTAAAATTGTAATCAGATAACAACTTTAATCTAGGGTGTTTACTTTAATCTATGGTGTTTACCTTAATTTCAAATAATCGTTAATCTATATACATTGTATTCATGTTAGCCTTAGTTTTTGCCAAAAGGGCTAGGATACTAATTTGGCCATAATAGTTAAAATTAATGTAGCTAAGGCCTAGCGTTACCTGGAATAGAAAATTCGTAACGTTTATATTGCTACACTATGTTAACCGGAGGCATTTTACCACCTTTTTATTGCGGCGAAAATACAAGATCGAGTTAATGAAAACTTCGACCGATTGAATAAGAGAATCCATTGATGAATCTGGAATCTGGACCAAGAAATTAATATAGTCCTAATTGACCTGTCGAAGGTCAAGTTAATAATATTTATGGACAGATCTTTTATAAATAACATCAACCTATCTTTATAGATCGGCTTTCGAATAACCTTCATTAATAAAAATAGGTAGGAAAACCAGTTTATCATTATCGGCAACCTAATTTACTAGACCTTTGTTAAATGTAAAAGGATCATAAGAATAGTATTAGCTTCGTAGGTCTACGATATAATAATAGGCTTTAACGTAGATATAATACTAAGAAAAAACCTTAACCTTATTGCCAAATAGTTCAAGATTTTTCCTATTCCAGTGGTAATTTATACTAACTCGCGAAGTTTTTTTTAATGCTTTTTAATGTTTGGAACTACTAGCGAAAAACTGTTGATAATCGACGTAATAACACTCCGTAAAGTTTATAAAATAAGGGAAATTGAAGAGTTACGATAAATTAATGATAAAGATAATTCTATCAATATTATAATGAAAGCGTCTTCGAATAAGGCCTTCAAGAAGTTTATAGATAGTAATATGTTATTATACGTATCAAAGGCTACGTTAATAGGCCTCCCCGCAAGCATAGGTTACGTAGTGTCGGTTAAAGATATACTGGTAAACTATAAAACTGCTAGGAGAGTGGAGGAACTAACGTTGGCAACCTATTTGAGTGGCACGGCTAAAATAAAGGTTTACAAAGGTTTGTGACAGAAAACCCTTTTTTAAGAGTCGATAAAGTCAGACCTCGAATCCATGGGGCAAATTACGGCAATTGGGGTTAATTTACACGTAAATAGATACATTTGGATACAGAGGTCAATTGAAATTAACAAGGGTCTGGCTAGTTCACGAGGTCGCATTTTAACACTTACCAGAAAGATTGGTTCAATACACTAGCATACGCATACAAATTAAAAAGTTGCCAGTGATGGAACAGTACTACTTGCAGTGCAATAGGTCAACTTTACTTATAATAAATTTTAATATACTAACTGTAAGTTGAGTTTATTGTTTTGTGTAGGCTTACTGTATTGGATAAAAGTCGAGTACAGTATGCCACATTTTACATTAGGGCACGGGCCAAGAAATTAGCCATATAAATTACGGTGTAGACCGGCTAGTGGTCTGCCAAACCCAGAACAATATATCTACCACTTGACCACT
The DNA here is from genome assembly GCA_038502455.1 of Anisogramma anomala. Classification (NCBI taxonomy): domain Eukaryota; kingdom Fungi; phylum Ascomycota; class Sordariomycetes; order Diaporthales; family Gnomoniaceae; genus Anisogramma; species Anisogramma anomala. Next base: position 5,373,879 of record JASMMZ010000010.1, on the reverse strand, counting down.
CAATACTACTGTTACTACGACAAATCTAATCGACTACGTTGCAACATCTAATTCCCTACCAATAATAATATGAGAGGTTATTTCAAATAAAATATCAATTTTACCTAATACTATATCGAATGAAACATTATAAAGTAGTCCTACATACTAAATTATAAAAAAAGACGGAAATTAAGATATACCTCCTCAATCAAATACTTAACAGGCTAATACTTTGGTAACAAGTAATAAGGAACGTGCGATCTAGCGAAAACACACTATGCCAGCAGGTCCGATAAGCCTTTACTGGCCACAAGGAGTTCGAATACGCTTTTTAATACATAAATACCTCCTGCGAAGGGGTTTTTAACCAGTTACGTTCCTCGTTAGCAATTATAACAACTAGAGTTTCTAGGTTGACTAATATATACCCTTAAACTCCGAAATTTAATAACGATAAAGAAAACCCTTCCCATATATACTTTATTAATTTCAAATACAGAAGGTTCGAATAATACGGCTAACGAAAGGCTATAACCTGGGGACGAGATCAGACCACACACAAAGGGGGGTATTCCTTATCTTTAAGATCTTGAAACTAATGAAACAAATTCACTTTAAACGCTGAATAATACTGAATTTATGGTAAAAAGAGCTATTAATTAACACGTTATACTGCGGCCGAACGCGAATCAAAAAAGATAATATATAACATACACTTCTCATATACATTTAACTGGAGTTATATATTACGCGTTACAAAATCTAAACGTAATAAAGTTAAAAGGAAACCTAAAGCTATCTAATAGCATAAAAATACTAACACCAGCCTAAAATAAATACAATAACTCGCCGACCACGCCTTTCTATATCGACTGATAAGTAAAAACCTATACCGCCGATATAAAGATAAAAATCCTAGCCTTATACAACCTTTTACCATTTAAAATCGCTACGAAAAGCAGACTTTTTAAGGTATTATACCAGATACAAAAGCAACACAGTACTCAACAAAAAGCTATTCGCAATACTTGTTGTTATAAAATGATACTAATACTATTAAAAACATAACTATACGGATAATATCAAAACTAAAGTTAACTTTAACCCTAGAAAAAAAACCATTTTTACTAGGATCGATAACAGTTGAAACTATTATTAGCCCTATTATTTTCTACATCTCAAAATCCTCTATCCCTTTCCTCCTTTACCTTAAAGACATTAAAAGCCTTATCAACTTTAACTTTCAAAATAATGAACCAATCCAATTTAAAGTTAATAAAAGGTTTCCACTTAATATTAAATAAGAACATTTCTGGTTTCACCTTCAAAGTTCAAAGAAAATAGTATTAAACCTAACGAAGTCGAAACTTCGTCAACTACATCGTGAATTTTACCACCTGACGACTAACAAGCTTTATAAAATCTTATAGAAAACTATTTACAAAAATATAAACTTACCGGAGTTAAAAGCAATTAAATGGATTTACCACTACTACCAAACACACTTCTAACTCCCCCTAAAGTTTAAATTCACGTTGAAGAAAAACTAAGACTTTAACCTTCAAATTTTAGTAAACGTATTGTACCTAAACGGTAAACAGGTACTTTATGTTGTAAATTCAGACACGACTTTTTACGGCGAAAAATTCCTTAAAGCTATTACAGCGAAGGAAATGTAAAAGACACTACGTATTTCGTAAATTAACATGTATTTATAACCATCAAACGTACTAATTTACAATATCGACATTAACTTTACTACAATAAAATTCTAAACTAATATTAAGTCGATAGGTATTTAATAAAAATAAGTATTCGTTAAAGCTCACTAAAGTATCGGCAAAGTCGAAAAGACACACGCCCTCTGAAAAACGTCCTATAATATCCTTACACTAGAAATCGGAAACTTTACAAAGCAAAAAATAAGGCTTGAAATAACGGTAAAATATTTTAACAACACTAGTAGCCCTAACGAAATTATATTAACTTTACTAGTATTTAGGGCTTACTCAAGTATAAAAAATAAATCACCACCATCGTCAAATACTCAAAAACGCACTATAACATACAGAAAAGCCCTAAAAAAACCGAGGAAGAAATCGACACGCCGTTAAGTTAATAACGCCCTTAACACGAAGAACGAACCATTAACAACAAAGTATTATCCCTCCCCATTTAAAATAAAGTCCTTACATGGTGCAACCCAGATAAATAGGATAATCTATACAAGATTTTAAATATTACCAACCCAAATGTAATGGTTAAAACTGCTAACAGCTCTATCACTTTCTAAACCACACAAGTTAAATCGTATAAAAACCCCCTTGAATTAAATAAAAATCCTGGCGCCGATAATCTCCAAGCCAAACGAATCAACCAACATAATCCACCAAAATCGATTGTTAACAAGCCAATAAAACATCAACGACGTAAAAAACCACTCCAAAAAGAATATACACTAAAAAGTAGGACGGCGACGAAAACTACAAACCCAACAAGGCATATAAAACGACATGAATATCTCAAAAAGAAACGTTTAACGGAAAACTTACACTTAAAATACGTGCTAAAAGCATTATCAATATACCAGGTAAACCTTTTAAGGAAAACAACCAGGTTGAAATTAAGCTACTTTTTATACAAAGCGATATTCAACTTATACCGTTGACTAAATTCAAAGGCCAAAACGGTACTATTTTCAAGTTAAAATAATTGACGTGGTTAAAAGCAAAACCACGGACCGACCGTATAAAAAATCACGGCTAATCGCATAAAAATACAGTAATAAAAGTAAATCTTAAATTATGACTTAATCGTATTTAATCCAGAAAATCAACCAGTATTTAATCGTCGCAATTACTACCAATTTGACTATTAGCGTAAAAAGTCAGTTTATACTTAATAGTCAGGATATCACACAAACGTACATATAATTTTCCATAGATCTTGAGCGAATTATACTATTAAAACTACCGAAGAAATTAAGGGATAAGTTTCTGGATGACATAATAATATATTATATAAACCTTTATAAGGACTAACCAAAGCAAACGTCCGTTAATTTCTAACGTACCAAACGTAATTTAAAAATAAGCTAATCATAAAACCTTTAACATTTAACACTTACCTATTAATCATAAAGGGTAAAAACCTCGACATTATAGGTATACAAAATAACGATACCCTCTTCCATAGGAATACTAGGTTTATAACAGATAAGAATCTTGTTAATGAAAATCAGGCCTCTAAAAATATAAGCTAATCTAAGCGTTAACCAAAGGCACACAACTAGACTACAATGGATTGTCCATCCGTATCCATAATATTAAGGTTAAAAGCGGAACTTATATTAACCTACAATGAAAAAGGCAAACTACGAGCTTGACAACTATCGACAAGGCCGACGAGGCAAAATCACAAAAATACCTGGAACAAATGATATATACGGCTTACATAGCCACTCTATATTAACCGGAGGCATCTCACAAACTTTCTATTACATTATAAATACAAAATCCACAAAAAAAAGACTTGAAAAAACCAAACAAAAGTATTCAGTAACAATTAAATCAATTAAAAAGAAAAATTAGTATAATCTCGGTAAATCTAAAGAAGGCAAAACTAATGAGATTTACGAACAGATCAATTGCCAACAATACTAACCTTATAACGTAAATCGGCTTCCTAATAATATTCTTAAACATAAAAAGGTTTAAAAAGCTATTTATAATCACCGGAAGCCTTATACACTAAACATCCGTAAAGTATAAAAGTATAATTCGAAACATACGAGTTTCAGGAGTCTATGTCATAATAACAAGCTTTAACATTAGTATAATAACTAACAGCACATTGAAAATTATCACCAAACATCTAAACCTACCTTCGATATCTATAGTGATATATATTAACTCCCGAAAACTTTACAAATACCTATCAAAGTTAATGAAAACCAATAAAAAAACATCTGATAATGAACGTAATAGCTTTAAGGAAGGTATACTAAACCCGGGAAATCGATAGGTTCCGGTCGATTAACAGCAAAGATAACCTCGCTAACTCTATAACTAAATCCACAACCAATAGAACCCTAAAAAGATTTCTAAATAGTAATACGCTAACTATATGAATTGAGGGTTATATGAACCGCTTGACACGTAATATGATAAAACAGAGTTACCTTAACAAACTTAAAAAACTGCCAGGATAGTAATATTAATAGCAAAAGCGGCAATAGCAATAGGTTAAACTACTGAAAAAAGGTAAGCAAGTGGTAGAATAAGTAATACGCATAGGTTTGTAGTGAAAGACTTGCACAAGAGATTTAAAAAACGAAGACCTCGAAGGGACGGAGCAAAAGAGCCACGAAAAACCGTAATTAATATCAATTTTAGTACAGATTAATCGGAATTGATAGAGGGCTAGCTTTTTATTAGCTTGGGGACTAAGGAGGGATTTCAAAGGTTGCCACTAATTAATAGTAAGCCACGCTGGCGTATAGACATAAACCAAAAAGCCGCCAATGTTGGAATAATAATCAAATGCAATACAAATTAAGTTAACTTTACTATAAGTAAAGTTATTTATACGTATTACAAATTAACTATAATTTGTAAGATTTATATACACTGTATTGCAAGTGCAGTACAGTAAGTGCTTACTTCAAAATTGGGTACATGCCAAAGCGTTTAACCATATAAATTAGTGTGTAGACCGGCTAGCGGTCTGCCAAACTTAGAACTCATATCAATCAACCAACATTAATGCAACATAAGTTACTTCGACCACAGTAATTAGAATCAACTACGTTACAACGATAAAGACCTACTAACAAATCTTTTTACAATAATACGGTATTTGTTAATCGTACCTCTATTGGTAGAGCTTTAGATGTTGCAACATTATAGATTTGATTGATCGAAGTAACAGTAGTATTGCGTGGTCAGATGGTGGATATATTGTTTTATGTTTTACAGACCTCTAGCTCGTCTGCACAGTAATTTTTATGTCCAATTGCATAGCCTGTGAATGTGAAGTGAGCGCATACTATACTTGACTTATATCCAATACAGTAGGCCCATACAAAACAATACACTCAACTTGCAGTTAGTATAGTTAACTTTACTATAAGTAAAGTTAACCTACTGCATTGCAATTACTATTGTTCTAATACTAGCGGCTTTTTATTTTGTGCGCGTACGTAAGTGTGGTTGACCAATCTTTTCCGGTAACCTCTGAATTATGAACTCGTCAACTAGCCAAGCCTCTCTTAATTCCAATTGATTTTTACATTGAATTCTACCCATTTTGATTTAAATTAACCTTATTTTCCGTTAAATGCCCTATGGTTTTGAGGTCCGACTTTATTTATTTCCATAAAAAGTTTTTCCTTCATAGACCCGTGTAAACTTTTCAACTGTACCAATTAAATAAGTTGCTATCGATAGTTCCCCGATAATCTTTTAGTTCACCGATATATCTCTAACCGCCGTTACGTGATTTAGCGTTGCCGGGCGGCCTATTAACATAGCCCTCAATATATATGGTTATTTTATTACTATTTATAAACATTTTAATAGTCTTGTTCAGCGATAACTTTATCATATTGTTTGTAGGATTATATTTCCCATTAATCCGCTGGAACTCATCGATTTCCCCCCATTTGTAGGCTTTGCGAAGTACTATGACGTCGATTATCAGACGTTTTTCGCTAGTGGTTCCGAACTTTGAAAAACATTTAAATAAGCTCCTCGGGTCGGTACAAATTACCACTGGAATAAGAGGAATCTTCAATTGCCTAGTAATAACGTTAAAGGTTTTTCACAACTTTATACCTATATTAAATCCTTCCATTAAATCGTAAACTTTTAAAGTTAACACACTTCATGTAATTCATTTATATTGAATGAATGGTTAGAAAATTATGTTACCGATAATGCTAAATTAATCCTCTCGTTTGTCTTTATCAACGAAGGTTATTAAAAGCCGATTTATAAAACCAAGTTGTTATTATTTAAAGAATACCCGTTCTTAAAAATTATTCACTTAACGTTCAATAAATCGATCGAAACTATATTAATATTCAAGTCTAAGTTTTATATTTATTACTTAAACCTTTTATTTAGCTAATTAAAGTCTTCATCTATCGGTTCCTATTCCTATACCGTAATGAATAGGTTGTAGGAAGCTTTCGGCTGGTATAAGGTGACGATTTAGTTGCCACAAGTATGTTATTTCATATATCGTTAAGCTTTAGCCACGTTAGTATTATCGATTATAGTTTAATCATCGTCTTAGTCCTCTTTGAAAAAAAGTCAAATCAGTATTAATACGAAGTATATGGATTAACAATCCGTTAAAATCAAGTTGGCTACTTTTCGCTAACGTCGTAACCAGTTTACAATTTTAAAATTTAAAGTTTTAAATAGTTTGCTTTTCTGATACTATTAAGCCAGCCGTTTAAACGAAAAGAGTATCGTTAATTTACATACATATTAGGCCGAAATCTTTCTTTTACATTACCAATAAATACGGATCGTATATTAAAGATTTTATATCTAGCCATAATTGAAAGTGGGATTAATAGGTTACAACCAATAAACAACTGCTTTAACTAAGTCTGATAGTGGTTTAATATATCGTATTACCATCTCCAGAGGGTAAATAGTACTTAGTTTTTGTAACAATTCCAGTAAGATGATCCGTTACAAGTCAATTTCTAATTACGTATATATTTACGTTATATATCAGCTATTAAGTGTAAACTTAGCTTTAGTTTTAGCTAGCAAACTTATTATTCAAACAATCATCAAACGTTAAATAATCTTTTAAATCGTTAACTACTACGTAAAAATCCATGTTTTACCTTTATTACTGTATCCTGAAGCAATTAGACGTAATTTTTCGTATGGATTCCCCATGGTCTTACCTTTAACTTCGTAAATAATCCTCGATTGAAAAATCGTAACATTTAGGTTTTAGAGATTAAAGTCAGCCTTTAATATCAATTATATAACTCCTTAAGTTAAAAGGCTGTCAATATTGTTCTCATCGCTTTTCTTCAAGGGTTTGCCGAAGGTTTTAATAATACTTTATACTTGAAGTTTCAATACTAAGACTTTATTATACTTCTTTTTCCTGTTTACTCAAATAATATTATAAAAACGGCTCGGTGTATATTCCTCCTTCTTAAAATTTCTTTTCTTTAGAGGTTGTTCGCGCTGGCGGCGTTTTATTGGCTTATCAATAACGGGTAAAGGAGGCTAATATTAGCTCTGTTTCTTAATTTAAGTGTTTTTATTATTAGTTTCTCTCATATAAAGCTTAACCTAAATAGTATGAAACGTTATCGGACCGTTAATAGTTTCAAAAACTACTTTACAATTGGCGATACTTAAGTTTTTATGTAGGTCTTCTCATTTACCCGGCTTTTGTTATATAAAAACTTTACTTTACAACTGTAAAATAAATACGTCGATAATCGTGGGACCGTTTTTGATGTTAAGAGCGTTATTAATTTAGCGGCGTATCGATTCCTTCCGCAATTCCTTTAATATCTTACCGTAGGTTTCAGCTCGTTTCTAAATACTTACTAATAACCGAGATTTACTCGTTAGTCGTAGGTACGCTCCAGAGACCAGTAACGTTAGTATTAGGATATAAGTGCCTATATTATAGTTTAAGCCCTTTAAATCCGTAAAGTTTTCAATCTTTAACGTAAGGGTATTATACGCACGGAAAAGTAGTAAGTATACCTTTTTAACCTTTACAATACTCCAGTAGTCTTTTATAAGTACCTATTTACTCTAAATACCGATTATCTTAGCATTTTACTAAAACCTCGCCGTCGTAAAATGAATACTAATGTTGTGGAAAAAGATGTTAGGTAAACCCAAATACGTGTTAATTTAAAATATCCCTAACACTTTCTACGTATCTTTTACCGATGAGAACTTTAGAAGCTTAAATTTGTAAAATGAAGTTACGAAGTTAACGACGTGAAAAATATGCCTGTACTTTAAGTAAAACACATTAACAAAATTCTTATAGTTAAAGCCTTCGTCTTTTTTTAATAGAAATTTAAATTTTAGGAGGGCTTAAGTATATATTTATTAATGTTAACAAAGATTTTCGGAAACAATTCGAATGAAAAATTTGACATCTTTATAACTTACGAACTTTAGGACTAGATATAATTTATTAACAACTAGATAATTAAAACGTTTATATAATTAACGTATCTCCAATTTCATTAGGTTCAATACTATTACCCCTAGACCTTAAATCTAAAATCATAGGTGCCTCCACTTAAAGTAAGTGTAAACTTTTAGCCATTTTCAATCGGTTTGTCGGCGTCAACGTTAATGCTAACACCGAAGGTCTTTATATCTTCTAAATAAATAAAAAAGGGTAATGAATTAAAAAATATGTAATTTAATCGATTTATTAGCAGTTCAAATTACCGTTATTGTTCGCAGGTCTTTATATCGTTGCGATGTTGTCGATTAGAATCGTGGTCGAAGTAATAGTAGTATTGCATTAGTTAAGTGGTGGATGTATTGCTTTAGATTTGGCAGACCGCTAGCCGGTCTGCACTGTAATTTGTATAGCCAATTGCTTGGCTCGTACCCTAAAATATAGTGTAGCGTATTGCATTCGACTTACATCTAATGCGGTAAGTCCATAAAGCAATACATTTAACTAGCAGTCCAGTATAGTCAACTTCAATGTAAGTAAAGTTGACCTACTATATTGCATGTAATATTATTCCAATATTGGCGGCTTTTTAGTTTATGCGCCTACGCTAGTATGGCTGACTAATATTTTCCGGTTACAACTAAATTGCCTCCTTGTTAACTGGCTAGACCCCTATCAATTCCAGTTGACTTCCATACTGAATTGTACCCAATTACATGCAAATTGACCCTATTTAGCTTTAATTTCTCTATCACTCCGAGATCCGAGTTCATTAACTCCCACAAAACCTTCTTTCGCTACAAACTTTTGAAAGCCTCCACTTTAACCATATTACTTAAATAAATCACTATTATTAATTCCCTAGTAGTCTTTCATTTTGCTAGCACATCCTTGTCCGCCGTCATGTGATTTAGGCATTTCGGTTGGCCTATTAACGTAGCTCTCGATGCGTATGATTAGCTTGTTACTGTTTAAAAACCTTTCCAGAGCCTTATTTGGTGATACCTTCGTTATGGCATTAATAAGGTTATCTTTGCCATCTATCCATCGGAACTTTTTAATTTCTTTCCCTTTGTAGGCTTTAAGGAGTGCTATTACGTCGATTATCAGGCGTTCTTTACTGGTGGTTCCGAGTTTCAAAAAGCATTCAAAAAGGCTTTTTTAATCGGTGTAAATTACCACTGGAATAAGAGGAATCTTTAGCTACTTGGTGATAATATTTAAGGTTTTTTTATAATATTGTGCCTATATTAAAGCCCGTTATTATGTCATAGACCTCCGAGGCTAATATGCTTTGTTTAATCCTTATAAATTTAATGAAGGTCCAGTAAATTAGGTTGCTGATAATATAAAACTGTTTTTTCCGTCTATCTTCGTTAACGAGGCTTATAAGAAGGTTTATTTATAAAAACAAGTCGGTGTTATTTATAAAGGACCCGTCCGTAAAGATTATCAACTTTGCCTTCGATAGGTCGATTAGGTCTATTTTAATCCCGAGGTCTAGGTTTTGTATTTGCTACTTAAGCCTTTTATTTAATCGGTTAAAGTCTTTATTCGTTAGCTTTTATACTTACGCCGCGATACATAAGTCGTAAAAAACTTCCGATTATCATAAGGTAGTAATATAGCTGCCTTAAACACTCTATTACAAATACCATTGGGATTTGACCACATTAATCTTGGTAATTATAACTAAAATAACGCCTTAGCCCTTTTAATAAAAGTTAAAGCCGGCATTAGTACCAAATATACGAATTGACGATTAATTAAAGTGAAGTTAACTACCCTTAGTTAACATAGTTACCGGCTTGTATTTCCAAAACTTAAAATTTCAATCGCCTGTTATTCTAATGTCATAAAGTTAGCTGTTCCAATAAAAATGTATCATTAGTTTACATATCTATTAAGCTGAAGTCTTTTTTCTTACGTTACTAACAAGTATAAGTCGTATATTAAAAACTTTATCGTGAACCGTAATTTCAACTACGACTAGTGAATCAAAAACTAATAAATACTTGTTTCAATTAATCCGTATAGTAGCTTAATACATTATATTACCGTGCTTAAAGGTTTAATAGCACGTAGTTCCTATGATAGTTTTGGCAATACGATCTATCATCAATCATTTACTAATTGTATATAGGCTTGTATTATATCGCGGCTATTAAACGTAAAATTTCCTTTGATTTTAACTAATAAACTTGTTACGAAAGTAACTACCAAACGCTAGCTAATTGTCTAAATTGTTAGTGACTACATAAGTATCCATTCTTTACCCTTATTACCATATCCTTAAGCGATTAAACGTGATGTTCTATACAGCCGCCCCGTAATTTTACTATTAACTTCGTAAATAATCCTCAATTTAAAAATCGTAATTTTTAGGTCTTGAAAGTTAAAATCGGTTTTTAACACGAATTGTATAATCCCTCAAATTAATAAGCCGTTAATATCGATCCTATTGCTTTTATTAAAAGGTTTACAGAAGGTTTCAATAATCCCTTACACTTGAAGATTTAATGCTAAGTCTTTATTATCCTTTTTTTCTACTTACTTAAGTAGTATTGTAAATGAGACCCAGTGTATAGTTATCCTCTTTAACGTTCCTCTTTTTCGGGGATCGTCCACGCTAGCGGCATTTTATCGGATTATCGATAATAGGTAAAGGAGGTTAGTATTAGCTCGGTCGTTTGACTTAAGAGTATTTATTATCAGTAGCTCTAATATAAGGTTTAACTTAAGTAGTTCGAAAAGATATAGAACCGTTAGCAGTTTTAATAACTATTTCGAATTTTGCGATACTTAATATCTTATACGGGACTTTCCATCCCGGCTCTCGCCACACGAAGACTTCATTTTATAATGGTAAAGTAAATACATCGATTGTTATAGGGCCGTTTCTAATATTACGGGCCTTATTAATATAGCAACGTACCGATTTTCTTCGGAACTCCTTTAAAGCTTTGCTATAGGCCATAATACGTTTTTAAATACTTCCCAAAAGTGGAGATTTACTCGTTAGGCATGGGTACGTTCCAAAGATCAGCAACGTTAGCACTAAGCCGTCAGGGCCCACGGTGTCATTAAGGCCTTTAACTGCTATTTGTAAACGTGCCTCCGTATCCGTAAAGATTCTAGTTTCCAATGTAAGGATATTATACGTTCGATAAAAAAGGGTGTATACCCTTTTAACTTTCCTAATACTTTGGTAGACTTTTATAGACACCTGTTTACACTAAAAACATATTATCTTAACATTTTCCTAAAACTCCGCCGCCGTAAATTTGGTGCCGGCATCATAGACGACTATGTTAAGTAGGTAAAAGTAAGTGTCAATCTATAGTATCTGTCATGACCCAGACAGCGGTTAGGTCAGGAAAACAGGCCAGCAAGGAAACTACGCCACTGAGACGCCTGAAGTCTAACACATCAGGCGGGGAACATCTCTTATGTCAGCAGACCCAGGGTTAGGGTTAATGCCAAGGATATGTTGGATATGTTGGATATGAGGTTATCCAAGCTATCCAAGGACATGCCAAGGATATGTCGGATATGTTGGATCGGAGGTTATCCAAGCTATCCACATTATACAGTACTGAAGACGTATGAAGGATTGAGGATATAAGGACACGGTCAGCACCACACAGATAGTATTTCCTTCATAGCTCTTCAGTTGTCAATCTAAGTATTCAGTCTACCCTGAATAGCCTCACGGCTTCTGATCATCACTCGCACGAACACAGTCTTGATATTGCACCTTTTGTTACCTCTGCTACCTTACTGTTAACATAAACCCTCTGACACCTTCTACATACTCACGGGTATTTAGTGTGATCATTACAGTATCCTTGGCGTTTCCTACGAATTTTTTGCCGAAAAGGACTTTGAAAACTTATCTTCGTAAAATAAGGTTAGGAAGTTAACAACATGAAAAACAGGCTTATCATTTAAGTGAAATATATTAATGAAGATCTCGTAATTAAAGTTATTGTTATGTTTCAATGTTCATTTAAATTTCTGGAGGGCTTAGGAATATATTTAATAACAGAGACAAAGTTTTTCATGGATTTTAAGTCAAATTATTCTCCATCTTTATGCTCTACGGATTTTAAAACTTTGTATAACCTGTTAACGGCCGGATGGTTAAAGCGCTAGTATAATTAACGTATCTCCGGCATCATTAAATTTAATACCATTGCTTTTAGACCTTAAAGATAAAACTATAGGTTCACCTACTTAAAAGAGAGTAAAACCATTTAGGTGTTCTTAGCTAGTTCGTCTACGCTAACGTTGATGTTAACACCGAGGGTCTTTATATCCTTTAATAAAAGTCAAAAAAGGGGTAGAGGACATAAAGATATAAACCTTAATTTCTCCTATAACAGTTTAAACTACCTTTATACCTAGTAATAATAGTTATTCTCCTAGGATAAAGCTAAATTTAACCTTGCTAACATCGTAACGATCAATCTTAATAGCTGTAATATTTTTCTTTCATAATGCTACGTACTATGAATAACTTATTATTAAGTACTTTACTACTTCTATATCTAGTATAATACCTTAAAACATGTAGTCCACGTAACTATCGCAAAGATTAAAAGCATATAAGGGATTATGGGCCTGGTCAAGGCAAAAGTAAAGGTCTTTACCATCTAAACGGTATAAAAAGGCGTGGTCAGCTAATTACTAAGTCACGTTAAAATAAATATCTTTATGCAACCTTATTTGATTAAGAGCTTTGACGCCATGAATGAACTCGTCGCCTTTAAAGTTTACAATTTAATCTAAATAATTCTATTTAAAATTAATGGGATACTAGACGTAATATATTGCCTTTTTATTATTACGCTCAGCGAAAGGGTATTAAGTTAACTAACAACCGGACTTATTACAAATCCAACATTTTTTACCACTATTACAACGATAGTACTCACGGTTAATAGGTTCACCTAACTCTTAGCCTTGCTAGCGTTAACGTAGCTATTGTCCCCAGTTTATAGCCGGTAGGCTAAACCTTAAGCATTATAAGCCCCCATACTTACGGTTGACGTAATGAACTATCGTAAAGTCTTTTTTTCATTTACGTTAAGAAAGTTACTGGTTTAGGAGTACATATCAAATGATTTTGGTATACATACCATTACGATGGTAAACGAAAAACGCAACTAGCTAAAAAAGCCTTCGTAAGTGGTATCTAAATGTTGTAAAGCGTATTCGAACTCACTAACGCGTGTAACTGTTACCCGTACCTGTTATTGAAGTGTAACTTCGCTAATATAGGTTTTTCCCATTACTTTCTAACATAATATTAACTTATCGAACATTTGTTCAAAAATATCCATTAAAGTTTCCTCTTTTTTCCTCGCCATTATTATATTTTATCGCATAATAGCACAGTTTGTGTAATATTATATAAAGTGGACGTCGTATTTGAAGTGGATCTTTATGGCATCGTAAATCTCGTGGAATGTAATAACTTTTGTAAGGAAGGTCAAGTAGTAGTTCCTAATGTACCCTGTAAGGATTATAGGAAATAGTAAGTAAAAACCTAAAGGAAAAACCTCCATCCACTTACAAATATTGAGGAAGGGTATTATTTTAGTATCTAAAAGGTTATATAGCTTTCCGTCATACTTCTTTACGTCGTTTCAGATTTTAGTGAAGTCCGTAAAAAGCTTATAGTTGATGTTAACTATTTAGATAGATTTTAGGGGATGGTTGCGATAATTATCCCAGCTTTAAATAGTGTTTACTGGTAATTTAAGCCTTAAAGCTTTCGAGGCATAGTGTTAAAAGTAATTGCTAGTTGCCTAACCCAAGGGGTAAAGTCCTATGGTAAGACTTATAGTAGGTTTTTGTATATATGTGAACTTAAATGGGGAAATGTCTTAAAGGGCCTATTAATAAAATTGCTAAGGGGGAATAGCACTTAAGGGTTTTGGAAAACCTGAAGATCTTGTTTAATTGACTGGTGTATAGCGCTGGCGTCGATGCCTTTGACCGCGTTTACGGCCCTTACTTTACGCTTTCGGCCGCCGCTAAAGACGTACTTTGCGTTGTTATGTAAAGGTGTTGGACTACCGAATAGGTTAATATATTCATTATCGCTAACGCGTAAAGATTTTTAACTTAGCTAAAAGTAAAAGAAAGGTCCCCTAACTTTCGTATAAAAGCGGTAAAGTTTCTTAACTCCTTTTTTCTTAGAATGTGATCTTTAAAGGCGTTCCTAAAGCTGAGCTAAGTCGAAAAGTTTTTACGCTAGCTTTATAGTAACCTTCAATAACATATAAACTCTTTAACGTTTAAATTCTTTTTTGACCCTTAACTTGACCCTTTTTAAAATTAAAATCCATATATTAACGGTCCAGTCGCCAAAAAGGGTACGAAAGCTATTAAAGGCGTAATTATGGTTTTTAGTATTGTTATAATTAATGATGTAATAACCAACGAAGTTGGTAAGGTGTTTTTTGGTTAATTTTTCGTTAACATTTTTTCCCTAAAGGTTTTCGTCGTATAAGCGTCAATCTCTTTTTAAATCTCTATAGTAGGTATTATTTTGAGGTTCAAGCTTATATAGAACGTGTAAGGCGAGGCACTTGGTAATCTTGGGCGTAGGAACTTAGTGTTTTAGCGTAAAATCGCGTGGAAACTTGCCGATTCAGCGTGGAGTCGCGTGACGTGACTTTCTCGGCGCAACTTAGTGATTCTTGATGTTTTCGCTCAAAGTAGCGGACTTGACGATTTAATTGGCGTGGGGAAGTAAAAAGAGTAAAGTAGGGGAAAAGGTTTGGTGTAAAGGGTAGGGTCGAAAGTTGTTTATTGTTGTAGGTAATTTAGCATAGGGATTTAGTTGTTTTTTTTGCAGTAGTAACACCCGCAGTAGTACTAACTTAGCCGTTTGTTAACTTGCCGAACTTTAAAACTTCTAACAGTCAATCTTAACGTCTTTAAGGAAGATCTGGTAAAGATTTCTTGGCGTTTTCAATAGCGATACCATCGCTAACTTCCTGATTGCCGTTGTGAAACTAACATAACCCAAAAGTCTTCTTTGTTTCCCTACCGTTGTAAGACTAACACAATACTAATAAAGGTATTTCACAATTTTTTTTCCTTTACTCTAGCCGCTGTAGCCCTAAATCGTAACCGGAAATTAGCTTCTTCTTTTACTTAGATGATCTGTGCTTAACCTAATAAGCACTAATTAGTATTAATAGGTCTTTAGATAGTTGCAATGTTGTCGATTCGAATCTTGGTCGAAGTAACAGTAGTATTTCATTAGTCAAGTGGTGGATGTATTGTTTTAGATTTGACATACAGCTAGCCGATCTGCATTGTAATTTGTATAGCCAATTGCTTGGCCTGTGCCCTAGAGTGAAGTGCAGTGTACTGCACTCGACTTATACCCAATACGGTAAGTCCATAAAGCAATACACTCAACTTGCACTCCAGTATAGTCAACTTCACTATAAGTAAAGTTGACCTACTGCACTGCATGTAATATTATTCCAATAGTTATTTTGAATAACGATGGTAATTCACCTAATACGAAACCAACTTTAACCTTACTAATATCGTAACAATCAATTTCGGTATCCGTAGTGTTTTCTCTCCGCAGCGCCACGTACTACGAATAATATCCTATTAACTACCTTTTTTCCTATGTGTTTGGCATAATACCTTAAAACGTGTGTTCCGCATAACAATCGCGAAGATTGAAGGTATTTAAAGAGTTAGAAAATTGCTTATGGCGAAGGTAAGTGCCTTTATCGCTGAGACGATATAAGAAGGTATAGTTGACTAGTTACTCAGCAGCTTTAAAAGAAGTATCTTTATACTATTAAATTTTATTGAGGGTACTATTACCGTCAATTAACTCGTCGCCTTTGAAATTTATAATGTAATTTAAATAATTTTATTTGGAGGTTATAAAGTATTAGATATAATATATTACCTTTTTATTTTTATAATTAGTTGGAGAATAACGACTTTACTAATAGGCAGGCTTTTTATAAATTTAATATTTTCAATATTATTACGACGATAAATATTTCGGTTATCTAGTTCGTTTAAATTTTTGTCTTATTAACTCTAACGTAGCTATTTTCTGCAGTTCAAAGCTGTTAAACTATATCTTGGTCTTTAGGGACGCTTAAAGCCATATTTTCCGTCGATGTAAGTAACTATCGTAAAGTCTTCTTCTTTCACGTTACGAAAGTCGCCAGCTTAGGTGTATATAATAAGTAGATTTAGTATACACGCTATTACTGTTACGAGCAAAGAACGCAACTGACTAAAAAAGCCTTTATAAGTAGCATAAAGGCGTTATAAGGCGTATTGAAACTCGTTAGCACCCGTAACAACTACACGTACCTGTTTGCAAAGTGTAGCTTTGTGTCATAACTCAAGCATGATAGCGGGTCAGGAAGCACGCCAGGAAGCAAGCTAGTGTGCAGCTGAGCCCGAAGTCCAACACATCAAGCGGGAAACACCTTTCCTTTGTTAGTGGAAATGACTAAACCAATTATGTGATTAGGATCAGTAAGATTAACACTGATCCAAGTGATCCAGTACTGAAGACGGTATGAAGGCACGGATATATAAGGACACAGTCATTACCACACAGATAGCATTTCCTTCATAGCTCTTCAGTTGTCAATCTAAGTATTCAGTCTCAGTATATTCTGAATAGCCTCACAGCTTTTGATAATTACTTGCACGGTTGCGATATTGTTCACTCAGCACCTCTGCTACCTTCTTAATAATATAAACCCTCTGACATCTTCTATATACTCACGGGTATTTATTGTGATCATTACACTTCGCTAACATGGGCTTCCCCTATTACCTATTAGTACAATATCAATTTATTAATTATCTAGTTAAACACATCCATTGGTGTTTCCTTCTCTTTTTTCTTTACCATTATTGTAATCCCCCTCATAGTAACCTAGTCTGTATAGTATTGGGTAAAGCGGACGTCGTATTCGAAATAGCTTTTGATGTTGTCGTAAATTTTTCGAAGGGAAGTCATTCGAGTTAGGAAACTTAGGTAATAGTTTTTAACTTACCTTTTGAAGATTTTCAAAAATAATAAGTAAAAATCAAAAGCAGAAACCTTCTTTTACCTATAAATATTTAAAAA
This sequence comes from Anisogramma anomala, assembly GCA_038502455.1. NCBI lineage: Eukaryota > Fungi > Ascomycota > Sordariomycetes > Diaporthales > Gnomoniaceae > Anisogramma > Anisogramma anomala. Next base: position 5,356,556 of record JASMMZ010000010.1, on the reverse strand, counting down.
GTGTATTATCTTTGTATCGAATAAGCTATAGGGTTTTCTGTTATACTTTTTTACATAATTTTAAATCTGGCCGAATTTCGTGAAAATTTTATAGTTAAAATTAACTAGTTTAACAGGTGTTAGGAAAAGGTCGCGATAATTATCACAATATTTATTAGTGTTTTTTTTTTAAAAAAAAAATTAAGCTTTAAAACTTTGGAAACACAGTGTGAAGGGTAATTTCCAGTAGCTTTACTCAAGCGGTAAAGTTTTACAATAAAACCTGTAGTAGGCTAGCGCATGTAGGCAAACCTGTTGTAAAAGAGATCTTAAAAAACTTGGAGATTTTGATTAAATAGCTAGGGGGCAATAAAGGCTTGAAGATTCTAAGAAATTTGACGATCTTATTTAATTAAATTGTATAGAGCGTTAGCTTCAATTCCCTTTTTCGTATTGGCAGCCGCTACTTCACGTGCTTTAGCGTCGCTAAAAGCGTACTCCGCGCTATTACGTTGCGGTGTTAAGCTAATAAATAGGTTAATAGGTTCCTTATCATTAACGCATAAAGAGGCTTAACTTAACTAGGGGTAAAAAGAAGGTTCCATGAGATGCGTATAGGAGAGACAGGGTTTCTTAACACTTTTTCCCTTAGGGTATAGGTTTTAAGGGTATTTCTTAAGTTGTATTAATTTGAAAAAAGTTTATGTTAACTTTACATCGCCTTATACTAGTAAGTAAACCCTTCGTCTTTTAAATTTTAAATTAAGCCTCGATTTAAACCCTTTTCAAATTGTCTTTTACATATTAACAATTTACTGATTAAAAAAGTCACTATACTTACAAAATGAACAGTTACCGCGCTCAAGATCTTTAACGCTGTTCTAATTGATAATATAACTACCAACGAAGTTAACCAGGTATTTTTCCGTTATTCTTTTGTCGATGTCTAATCCCCAAAGCTTTTTATCATAATACCTTGAAAATAGGTTCCAAAGGCTTTAATTACCTCCCTCCTGGCAGAATCTATAATGGTGTCAAATCCAGCGCGTTTTAAAGCTATTTTGATGGTCTAGCTGGTGTAGGACTTGGTGGGTAAGAAACTTGGTGATTCTTGGACTTGGTGTTTTGGTATGAAATCGTATGGGAACTTGGCGACTTGGCGTTGGGTTTCGCAACGTGGTCTTTTGGCGCGGTCGTGTAGGACTTGGTGGGCGAGGGAATTGGTGATTTTAAGACTTAGTGTTTAGGCGTAAAGTTGTATAGTAACTTGACAACTTGGCATTGGGTCGCGTGACATGGTCCCTCGGCGCAGCTGCGTGAATTTTGGTGTTTTAGCTCACAGTAGCGAACTTGGCGATTGAATTGGTGTAGGGGAAATAAAAAAAGTAAATTAAAGGGAAAATTTGGTATTTAGGTAAACGTTTAGTATAAATAATAAAGTCTAAAATCGTTTATTGTTTAGCCGTAGTACTTAGTCGTTTTTACAATAGTAATACCCAAAGTATTATTAACTTAGCCTTTTGCCAACCTACCAAACTTGAAGACTTTTGACAGTTAATTTTAACGTTTTCAAGAAAAATCTGGTAAAGAATTTTTAGTATTTTCAATAATAATACCGTCGCTAACTTCCAGATTGCCGTTACAGATTAACGTAACACAAAAGTATTCTCTGTTTTCCTGCCATTATGGACTAGAGTATTACTAATAAAGGCCCTTCGCAAAAATATTTCCTCTACTCTAACCGCTGTTGTTAACTTAAAGCGTAACCGAAAAGTAGTTCATTCTTCTACTTAGCCAATCTGAGATTAACCCAATAAGCACTGATTAGGGTTGGTAGGGCTCTAGACATTACAACGTTATCGATTCGATTGGTCGAAGTAACAGTAATATTACGTGGTTAGATGGTGAATGTATTGTTTTAGGTTTTGCAGACCGCTAGCCGATCTATACAGTAATTTGTATAGCTAATTACTTAGCCTATGTCTTAGTATGAAATGAGCGCATACTGTACTTGATTTACAGCCAATACAGTAGGCACACAAAAAACAATATACTCAACTTTCAGTTAGTATAGTTAACTTTACTGTAATTAAAGTTGACCTACTGCACTGCAATTACTACTATTCCAACAATCTCCGTAATTTAGGAATCAAAGGATAATTTTACCCCCTTGTACCAATAAACGTTCAATAAATTTTATATCATCGTCGAATTTTATTAAAGCTGCATAAAGGGAAAATTAAGCCTTCGATACGTAAATATCGCCGGAAATAAAGCCGTCGATAAATTCGTTAATGAGAGTACTAAAGCTTATACCTAAATATACGACGACAATGATCCCTTTACAAATTAAATAAAACGTATACTTTAGTTGCACCAAACAGTAATCCAAAAAGATTGGTATGTTTCAAAATCAAAAAATTTATCACCTTCATATAAACATTAAGAATGTGCGTATTCTATCAAACCCGGGTTGTAATTTGGTAAAATACAGCATTTAAGTCGTTTTTTACTTTTGCCGCTACCATTAAAGCCATTTTATATCGGTTTTCAGCGAAAAATTACAATTGAAACTTTTTTAGAATATATTATAAGGGTTTTGAACTATTCAATACGAATTAATGTTATATTGAATATGAAAGAAAAAGAAATGCCGTTTACCTACTACACTACCCGACCTCTCTAAAGATTTGGAAGCTCTAGCTTCAACCACCTAAAAAAACCTCTGGATGGACGGGTACGTAAAACCTATATATATAAGATTTTTTCGGACTCTAAAAATTTCCGGACATTTATTTGTATTACAAAATATTTTTTAAATCATAAAAAAATCAAGTACAATTTGAATAAGTTTACATTTGACATTCGCCAGTAATAATGACTTTTTACACCAGTTGATAATATTATTTTTTTACGCCTACTAACATATCAAAAACTACAAACCTTTTTTTCTTCACTAACTTTACTACAGCGACTATAAAGGTTTTAATAACCTTTACTAGTTACGTTTATCCATATTTTTAGGTAAAAGTAAGGCCTGAGAAAGAACGAGGCATAACAGTGGATTCGACTGAAAAGTAAGTAACGGTAATAATAACGGGGGCGTCGGTTATGGGCTCGTTTTTAATCGAGCCCGTTTCTCCTTTATTATTATTGTTGTTATCGCCGTCGCCGCTTTCTCTTCCAGAGAGTGAAATCAAACGATTTAGTATTACTCAGTGGCCAGCTAACAACACTGTGATCGTGGCCTAGGCGGCGCCGCCCTCCGATATATTAACAACGATACGAAAGGGCCTCTGGAAGACAGTAAAACGCCCTTCTGAAGCCTTCGTGGCGACGTTAATCCAATAAACGGCCAAAGTTTTTATGATAACAACGACGACGGGAATACAACCATTCTTACGCTTTATTATTACCAATCATCAAGTTTAATCATTTTATGTAAAACCGATTAAAACTTTTTACAAACGTAAAATGCATATTTTACGCCAACTTTACTTTCACTACCGTAAATCTCGTTACTTCCTCTTACGAAAAGAAACTGAATATAACTTATAGAAGGTTAGACTCTGTAAGTTTAGTCGGGATTAGAAAATGCTGTGTTAGTCGAGGCTAGGGAGGAGGAAGAAGAGAAAAAAAGAGGAGTTGGGGGGCGGGGAAGTGCATTTGCATAGAGACTTTTTAAAAACCTTAAAGTCCACCGCATGGGCCTAGAAGCAACAACGCATAACACGTAAGCTTCTTTTTTCACGAAATAATACAACTATTTATATTAATATAAAAACCCATGTTATGATTATATGACATACAAGTTATTTAATAATTAAAAAGAATTCATTATAGTATTATATAATACAGGGTTATAAGTAGGATTTGTATTAATAAGGATTTCATGTTTATTTATTTCGCTTTAAACGCGCGATACATGAGTCATTATACATGTAAATGTCTCCTTATAATACTTTACAGAGCTTAATAATACACGTTACTATAACGCGTTTTACTTTCGCCTTTTATATGTGCTACGTTTCTGCATTTATAATTTATGGAGCCCTTCTATTAAGGGTATATATAGTCGTATAACCGGTTTAAATAAGCTCTAGGTAGAGATTAATTAGTCCACATTTTTCAGCCCGACCCGAGCCACAATTTACAAGACCACAAATCTTTAAATTATAGGGTATCCTAAGGTTTAGATTCGTGGGATAGCTCGGAGGCTTTAGAGCCTATAGAGGTTCCCTTTATAACCAGATTATGATTCATCCCGCTGGTATCTACAGTATTATTTCGTATCAGCAAGAGTTACCTATTGTAGAAGGCACTACCCAGTGATAGTAAGATACAAAAAAATAAGCTTACATTAAAAAGGCTATAAAAGCTACAACTCCTACCTATAACAATATTACAGCTATATAACCATTATAGACCTAACTATTACAAATTAGGTCACTGCTATACTAGTGTAATTTTTTTTGCCTTACTTACTAATATTAACGTTCGTTATTTCTATGAATAATATCAAATTGAAAGCGTAATTGTTTTTGGCTTGTGATTTTTTCAATTATTTCGAAAAAGGTTTATATGTTTATAGGTCTCTAAGCGTTGCAACTATTATCAATTCAAATAGGTTAAAGTTTCAGTAGTATCATGTGGTGAAGTGTTAGATATATTATCTTTGGTTCGGTAGACTGATAGCCGGTCTGTATACTAATTTCAAAATTCAATGATTTGCTATGTGCCCTAGTTTGAAATGGTCACATATTAAACTTAACTTACAATTAACTCGTAAACTTACGGACAACCAATTCTGTCGTACTAATCAATCAAATCCGTATTAACAACAGTTTCGACTTTAACTTCAACCCCCTAGTAATCTTTCAGTTTGTCAAAATACCCCTGCTTCCATTTCTATTCGTCTTTACATGACGTTTTAATAGGTAATCTTTTAACGTAGTTATCGATATATATAATTAACCTATTACTATCCACAACCTTTGCAAAGCCTTATTTAATATTAATTTCGTCATAACTTTCATAATATTATCTTCACTATCAACGTACCTAAACTTGATATCCCTGCTTTTGTAAGCTTCAAAAAAAGATATTATATTAATCATCGGACGTTTTTAGTTGACAATTCCTAAATTTAAACAGCACTTGAATAAACTCTTCGAATCAGTATGAATTAAAACCGGGATACGTTAAATATTCAGATGTATGGTAACGATATTAAGTGTTTTCACATAAAGATACCCACATTGAATATAGTTATCATTCCGTGGACTTTAGAGGCAAGTATGCTTCGTGTAACTCTTTTACGTTTGACAGAGGTTTAGTAAATCAAGTTTCATATAATCGTAAACTAGTCGTTTCGTAATTTATCTTCATTAAGGATAGTTATGAAAAATCGGATTTATAACGACAAATCTGTCTTTTTGGTAAGGAAACCTTCCATAAAAGTTATTAACTTAACCTTCGACAAGTTAATAAAAACCATATTAATCCTTCAATCCAAATTCTTTATCGACCAGTCTAACTTCTTATTAAATCGATCTTCATTCTCATCAATTGGGTTTTAGGCTTATTCCGTAACTAATAAATTATATAATACTTCCGGTTGTCATAAGGTTATGATATAATTGCCACGAATACGTTACTTCGAATAATTTTAAGCTTTTGCCATGTTAGTCTCAATAATCTTAACCAAGTCAACGCCTTGGACCTTTAATCATAAACCAAAATAGGATTTTATACGTTCAGTATTATGCTTACGAATCAAAGATTCATTAAAGTCTAAATCTTTACCCTTAGCTAAAGTCGAAACAGTCTTATAATTCCAAACTTTGAATCCTTAATCGCACTTTATTTCAATAACACAAAGCCAGCAATTCTAATGAAAATTATATCATCAATTTTCATACATACCATTCCAAAAAAAGAATTTACCTAGGTAGTTCACAAATATATATTGTAAGTTAAAGGTTTGAATCCTAATTTCAACTTAAAGTGTGATTAACAAATTTTTAAAAAAATAAACACGTATTTCATCTAATATTTATAATAGTTTAACGCATCACATCTTCTTTTGTAAAAGGTAGTTATCACTTAATATTCAATCTAACCCTAGTAAAACGATATTTCATAAGACGATTATCAATTTCATATACGCTTAATTAATATTAAGGCTATTAAAGGTAAACTTTCTATAATTTTTTACCAGAAAACCTTCTATCATCAATACTAACAAACTTTAATTAATCTTCATCATTATTATGGATTATATAAGGATCCAGTTTTTGCCATTATAATGGTATCTTTGAACGATTAAATGTAACGTTTTATATTATTTTACTATAATATTACCCTTAACTTTGTGTAAAATCCTTGACTTAAAGATTGTAACATTAAGATCGTAAAAGTCAGAGTCATGTTTAGGTATAAATTGTATAAGTACTCGTATAAAGAGTCCATTAATTTCAATCGTATCGTTCTATTCAAAAAGTATATTTAAAGTTTTAATAATTATTTATATGTGGAACGCAACGGCTAAATCTTGATTATCTTTTTCCTTTCTGTTAATTCAAGAAATAGTAAAGGTACGCCACAGAGTATATTTCTTATCCTTCATATTCCTTTTCTTTAGTAATCGGCCGCACCATTATTGTTTTATCGGAGTATTAATTTTTGGAGGAGAAGGAGTATATTATCTAATTAGTTTACCTTAAAGATTTTTATCGTTATCGTTTTCTTTGATAGCCTTAACTGAAGATTTAACCCAATTTATACGAAACATTGCAAAATCGTCAAGAATTTTCATAATTACTTTTAAGTTGGAGATACTTAAGACTTTTACCTAGCCATTATATTTATCTGGCTTTCGCTACACGAAAATTTCATTTTCTAACGGCAAAGTTAAAACGTCGATTGTCATAAGACCGTTACTAGTATCAAAAGAGTTATTCACTTAACGACTGACAGATTCCATCTGTAGTAACGACTGACAGATTCCATCTGTAGTTAGTTCAAAGACTTTCCATACGCTGTAACCCTCTTTTATGTATTTGCTAATAATGAATATTTACTATTTAAACGAGGATATAATTCAAAAACCAGTAGCGTTGGTAACAGGCCATCTAGAACTACAATATTATTTAGGCTCTTCACCGCTATTTAAAGAAGTGCCTCCTAGTACATAAAACTTTGAATCTTTAACGTAGGATATTATACACCCTACGAATTGACGTGTATCCTCTCATCCTTCCTAATATTTTATTAAGTCTTAATATATACTTATCTAATATGAATCCTCATTATCTTAAAATTGGTTCAGAACTTCGCTCCAGCAAAATTAGTACTGGCGTCGTGAAAGATAACGCTTGTTAGTACTACGTACGAATAATTCATAAAATCCTTAGCGTTTTACAGATATCTTTCGCCTACAACGATTGAAAAACTTTAGCGTTGTGAAAAGAATTTATCGAATCCATAATATATAGAAAACATATTTGTTCCTCAAGTAAAATACGTTAGCAGAATCTTACAATTAAGGTATCTATTATATTTTTAAATAAACTTAAATCTTTTAGGTATTTAAACATAGATTTAGTAATAGTAGTAAAGCTTTTCATTAATTTTCAAAATAGAGTATTTCATATTTCTATACCTTATGAACTCAAGAATTTTGTACAGCCTATCTACTGCAAGGTAATTAAAATGTCGATATATCTGACGTGTCTCTCACTCCATCAAGTTTATTACCGTTGCCTTTGGCTCTTAAAGGTAAAGCCATAAATATCTCTACTTGAAGGTAAGAATGAATCTCCAGCTTATTTTAACCAGTTTATCAACTCTGAAGTCGACTCTAACGCCAAGGGTCTTCATATTTCCTAAGCAAATCAGAAATGTGGTAGGGGATTTTAGAATATAGAACGTAATTAGCCCAATAACTATTTTTACAGTCGTCGATTACAATAACGATAATTACTAATCTGGGCCGAAGACAAAACTGGTCTTGCTTGTATTTTAACGATCAATCTTTATAATAGTAATGATTTCCCGTCGTAATATGGTGTATTTCAAATAACCTCCTGTTCAACATCTTACTGCCTCTGTATCTAGCATAATACCTTAAAACATGTAATTTTCGTTACAATTACGAAAGCTAAAGGTTTTTAAACATTTGTGTATTCGATCTTTATGGTAAAGGTAGAGGTCTTAGCTAGTTAAGTGGTATAGAAAGGAATGATCGGTTAGTTATTGAGTTGTTTTAAAGACAGTATGTTTATTTTACGTAACTATTTTCGACGTTTTATCTTAATCGTTTGGAGTATCGTCACTTCCAAAATATATAATGTGATTTAAATAATTTTTTTTAAAAGTAATAAGGTATTAGATATGATATATCACATATTATTTATAGAATTTAATAGCCTAGTGAATACTTTTCTAAAAAAAATCGAATTTATTATAGATTCAATTATTGGTAGGGTATTAGATTGTTGCAGCGTTATCGATTCGAATCGTGGTCAAAGTAACAGTAGTATTGCATTGGTCAAGTGGTGGATGTATTATTCTAGGTTTGGCAGACCGCGAGCCGGTCTACACAGTAATTTATATAGCTGATTGCTTGACCCGTACCCTAGAGTGAAATGCAGCGTACTGCACTTGACTTACACTCAATGTGGTAAGTCCATATAAAGCAATACACTCAACTTACAGTAAAGTTAACCTACTATATTGTATGTAGTACTATTCTAACAATAACGGCTTTTTAGTTTGTACGTATACGCTAGTATAATTAACTAATATTTTCCGGTTAACTCTAAACAGCAGCTTCGTCAACTTACCAATCTCCTATAAATTCCAAAAAACCTGCATACTAAATTATACTTAATTACATAAAAAATAACTCCATTCGAACTTAATTATTCTGTCGCTCCGAGGTCCGAGTTTGTCAAGTCTCACAAAAAGTTCTTCTGTTATAGGCTTTGACAGGCCTTTATTTTAAATATACTCATCAAACAGATTACTATTATTAATTCCTCCACTTCCCAAGCAGTTTTTCAATTTTCCAGTATATTCCTTACTGCCGTTACATAGTCTAGGCTTTTTAGGAGACCTATTTACGTAGCTCTCGATACGTATAATTAATCTGTCGCTATTTACAACCCTTTTTAGGGTTTTATTTGGTATTACCTTCGTCATAGAATTTGCGGGGTTGTCTTTACCGTTGATCCATTTATATTCTTTAATATTCCTCCATTTGTAGGCTTTATGAAGTGCTATTACGTCGATTGTTAGGCGTTTTTCGCTAGTGGTTCCGAACTTGAAAAGGTATTCAAGAAAGCTTTTCAAGTTGATACAAATTACTACCGTAATAGGATAAATCTTTAACTATCTAATAATAGGGTTAATGATTTCCCATAGTGCTATACCTACATTAAAGCCTTTCATTATACCGTAGACCTCCAAAGTTAATACGCTTCTTATAATCCTTTTATACTTAATAGAGTTTTAGTAAATTAGATTACCTATAATGCTAAACCGGTCCTCTCGTCTATTTTCGTTAATAAAGGTTATTAGAAAGCAAATCTATGAAGATAGGTCAGTATTATTTATAAAATAACCGTTCATAAATATCATTAACTTGGTCTTTTAAAGGTCGATTAAAACTATATTAATTCCGTGATCTAGGTTTCACATTTGTTACTCGAAACTTTTATTTAACCGGTTAAAATTCTTATCCGTTAGCTTTTATATTTATACCGCGATAGATAGGTCGTATAATACCTTCGGTTAGTATAAGTTGATAATATAACTGTTACAGGTATATTATTTAAATTACCATTAGGCTTTGATTGTATTAGTTTCGTTCATTGTTGTTAAAAAAGTTCCCTAACCCTTTTAACAAAGGTTATGCCTAGTATTGATACTAAATATATGAATTGAATATTTATTAAATTTAATTTAGTTACCCATCATTAACATCGTTACCGGTTTGCAATTTTAAAACTTGAAGTATTTAATTGGTTTTATTCCAATATTATAAAGTTAACCGTTTTAATGAAAAAAGTATCGTTAATCTACATAATTACTACGTCGAAATCCCTTTTTTACATTGCTAACAAATACGAGTTGTACATTCAAAACTTTATCTCTAAACGTAATTTAAAGTGCGACTAATAGGTTAAAACTTAATAAACGCTTACTTTAACTAATCCGTATAATAGCTTACTATATCGTATTACTATATTTAAAGGGTATATTACACAACATTCCTATATCAGTTTTAATAATACGATCCATTGAAGATTCTTTGTTAATTACGTATAAGCCTACGTTTTATCATGGCTATTAAACGTAAATTTACCTTTATTTTTAGTTAATAAACTGATTACCAATACAATTACCAAACTTAAATTGATCTTTTAAATCGTTAACGATCAAGTAATGATTTAATCCTTACCTTTATCGCTACATCCTTAAGAGATTAGGCGTGATTTTTCGTATAGTTGACCAATACTCTTACCTTTAACCTCGTAAATAATACTCGACTTAAAAATCATAACATTTGGGGTTTAAAAGTTAAAATCGGGTTTTGATACGAATTATACAACCCTTTAAGTTAATAAGCCATTAATCTCGATATTATTTCTCTCCTTAAAAGGTTTACCGAAAGTTTTAATAATTCTTTATACTTAAAGCTTTAGTGTTAAGTTTTTTTTTTCCTTTTTTCCCTCTTTATTTCTAAATATTATAGATACGGCCTGGTATATATTCCTCCTCTTTAACATTCCTTTTCTTCTAGGGTCGTCCGTGCCGGCAGCGTTTCATCGACTCATCGATAATGGGTGGACGAGGTTTATATTAGCTCGGTCGTTTGGTTTAAAAGTATTCATCGTGAGTATTCCTAAAATAGGACTTGATCCAAATTATTCGAAAAGATATATGACTTTTAGCAGTTTTGAAAATTATTTAAGAGTTCGCGATACTTAATATTTCATACGGGCCTTTCTTTTTACCCAGATTTCGCTATACGAAGACTTTACTTTATTATGGAAAAATAAGTACATCGATTATTATTAGGTTATTCCTAATATTAAAGGTATTATTAACTTAATGGCGTACCGACTCTTTTCGCAACTCTTTTTAAGCTTTATTGTAAGCCGTAACACGTTTTTAAGTATTTGTTGAGGGTGGAAATTCATCTATTATGCTAAGGTACGCTTTAAAACCCAATAACATTGGCATTGAGATATTAAAGCCCATAATGTCATTCAGACCTTTTACTGTCATCTGTAAACGTGCCTTCGGATCCGTGAAGTTTTTGATTTCCAATATAAAAATATTATTCGTTTTACGAAATAGGGTGTATATCTTTTTAACCTTTACGATGCGTTAGTGGACTTTTACAAGTACTTATTTATATCAAATACTCATTGTCTTAATATCTTTTTAAAACTTCACCGCCGTAAAATTAGTATCGGTATTGTAAACAACGACGTGTAGTAAACCTAGGTACGTGTTAATTTACAGTATCCTTAACGTTTCCCATATTTTTTTTCTGAAAGGGATTTTAAAAACTTAGCTTCGTAAAAAATGTTACGGAGTTAACGACGTAAAAAATAAGTTTATTATTTAAGTATAATACGTTAATTAAAATTTCGTAATTAGGATCCTTATCGTTTTTTAATGTAAATTTAAATTTCTAGGGGGCTTAGATATACATTCAGAAATGGTAATAAAGTCCTTTAATAGATTTTAAGGGAAAATATTTCAAATTTTCATACCTTACGAACTTTAGGATTTTATATAACCAATTAACTTCTAAGGAAGTAAAGCACCAATATAGTTAATGTATTTCCGGCTCCGTTAGGTTTAACACTACTGCTACCAGGTCTTAAAAATAAAATCATAAGTACACTTATTTAAAGGCGAGGAGAAACCTTTAGCTGTTTTTGACCAGTTCGTCTTCGTTAACGTCGACGTTAACACTAAGGGCTTTTATACTTTCCAAACAAAAAAGAAATGGGGTAAGGGATTGAAGGATATAAAATGTAATTGTTCCTATAACAATTCAAAATATCTTTATCCTCAATAAGGATAGTTATTATCTCAATTCAAAGTTAACTTTAACTTTATTAGCATCGGAACAATTAATATTAGTAATTATAATATTTTCCCTTTACATATCACATATTACAAATAATATATTATTGAACGTCTTACCGTCTTTATATGTAATATAGTACCTTAAAACGTATGGTCCGTGTTACTATCGCAAATTTTTAAGATATATAAGGTGTTAAGGGCTTAGATAAAATAAAGGTAAGGGTTTTTACCACCTAAACGGTATCAAAAGGCGTAGTCGACTAATTACTAAATCGCGCTAGAAACAGTATCTTTATACTACTTAATCTAATTAAGGTTATTAACACCGTGAATTAACTTATCGCCCTCGAAGTTAACGATTTAATTTAAGTAATCCTATTTAAAAATGGTAGGGTATGAAATATAATATATTACCCTCCTATTCTTTCACTCTACGGAGGGGTGCCGATTTAATTCATATCTAGACTTATAATAAATTAAATATTTCCTACTATTATTAAAACGATAATACTAATAGTTAACAGATCCGCCTTCATCTTAGCTTCATTGGCGTTAAAGTGGTTATTACCTTTAATTTATAGCCGTTAAGCTACATATTAGGCGTTAAAGGCTCACATAGCTATACTCACAATCTACGTGATTAACCACCGTAAAATCTACTTTATTCACGTTAGGAAAGTTGCCGGCTTAGAGGTATATACCAAGCGAATTTAGTATACGCGTTATTACAGTGGTAAGCGAAAAACGCAACTGGTTCAAAAAGCATTTGTAAGTAATATCTGGGCGTTATAAGACGTATTTAAACTCGTTAACACCCGTAACTGCTACCCGTATCTATTCGCGAAATGTAGCTTTGTTAGCGTAAGTTTTCTTCATTGCTTTCTGATATAGTATTAACTTATTGATTATCTAGTTAAATACATTTATCGGTATTTCCTCCTTTTTTTTTAACTATTATTGTTACTTATCTCGTAGTAACCTAATTTATATAATATTACGTAAGGTAAAAGTTGTATTCGAAGTAGCCCTTTATATCGTTATAGATCTCGCGAAACATGGTAACTAAGGTAAGGAAAGTTAGGTCATAGTTTTTAAAGTACCTTGTAAGGATTCCGGAAAGCAATAAATAAAAATTTGAAGGGGAAACTTTTATTTACTTATAAATATTTAGGAAGGGTATGATCTTCATATCAAGGAGGTTATAAGTCTTTTTGTTATACTTCTTTACGTTGTTTTAAATCATAACGAAGTCCATAAAAGCTTATAATTAATATTAACCATTTTAATAGGTTTTAGGGGTAAGTTGCAATAATTATCCCAATTTTAATTAGTGTTTACTAGCAGTAAAAGCCTTAAAGTTTTCGAAATATGGTATTAAAGGTAATTGCCAATCGCTTAACCCGAAAGGTAAAATCCTATGGTAAAACCTGTGGTAGGCTTTCATGTATAAGTAAACTTAAAGAGGAAAAGTTCTTAAGGAGCCTATCGATTAAATTACTAGAGGGTAATAAATATTTAAAGGCTTTAGGAGGCCTAACAATCCTGCTTAATTAACTAGTATAAAGCGCCAACGTCGATATCTCTGGCCTCGTTGGCGGCCCTTACTTTACGCGTTCTACCACCGCTAAAAGCGTACTCTGCATTATCACGTGGATGTGTTAGGCTACTAAACAGGTTAATAGGTTCCTTGTCGCCGGCGCGTGAAAAGTCTTAACTTATTTAAAAGTAAAGAGAAAGCCCTTTTAATCGTGTATATGGGTGTTAAGGTTTTTCAATACCCTTTCCCTTAAACCGTAAGTTTTAAGGGTATTTTTTAAGTTGAGGTAACTCGAAAAGGGTTTTCGCTAATTTAGTAAAGCTTTCCTTTAACACGTAAATCCTCCGACGCTCAAATTCAGCCTTTAATTTGGACTTAACGGTCTTTTAAATTACTTTTCATATATTAATAGTCCAATTATCGAAAAATTTGCGATATTTACGAGAAACGCGGTCAAGGTTTTTACCGCCGTTATATTTCAAAAAAAAGCAGCCGACAAAGTTGGTCAAATAATCTTCGGTTAAGTTTTCATCGATGTCGTATCCCTAAAGGTCGTGGTTATAATGTTTAGCGAAAAGGTGACCGAGGGTCTTCATTATTTCTTTACCAATAGGGTCGTTAATAACTTCAAAGTATGCGCTAAAGTTAGCCATCTTAATTTTCTAGCTTATATAAGACGTATAGGATGCGTAAGACGATGGACTTGGTAATTTTTAGGCATAAAGACTTGGTATTTTGGCGTAAAGTTGCGTAAAAACTTGGCGACTTGGTGTTAGGTTGTGTATTATAACTTTTTTTAGCGCGACTTAACGATTCTTAGTGTTTTAGCTCAGGACAGCGATCTTGGCGATTAAATTAACGTGGGGAAAGTAAAAAGAGTAAAGTAAAGGTAAAGGTTTGGCATAAAAGGTAAAGTTGAAGGTTATTTATTATAGTTATTTAGCCTTAAGACTTAATCTTTTTCATAGTGATAATATCCGTAGTGGTATTAACTTAGCTGTTTGCTAACCTGCCAAACTTTAAGACTTCTAATAGTCAATCTTAACGTTTTTGAAAAGGATTTGATAAAGATTTCTTATTTTTTTTCAATAACGATACCATCGTTACCTCTAAGCTGACGTTAAAACCAACATAACCTAAAAGTCTTCTTTACTTACTGCCGTAAAAACCGACGCAGAAGTAAAGGCCTTTCACACAAATCTTTCCTCTACCATAACCATCGTTTAACGTAAAGCGTAACCAGAAAGTATTTTCTTTTTTTACTTAGCTAATCTGTACTTAATACAATAAGTACTAATTAGTATTAGTAGGGCCTTAGATCGTTACAACGTTGTAAATTTGAATCGTGGTCGAAGTAACAGTAGTATTTCATTGGTCAAGTGATGGATGTATCATTCTAGGTTTGGTATATCGCTAGCTGATCTGCACAGTAATTTTTATGGCCAATTGCTTAGCTTGTGCCCTAGAGTAAAATGCAGCGTACTGCACTCGACTTACACCTAATGCGGTAAGTCCACACAAAGAAATACACTCAACTTGCAGTACAGTCAACTTTACTTACAGTAAAGTTGACCTACTGCACTACATGTAGTACTATTCCCACGCCAATACTTTTTTTCACTATTACAACAATAGTTTTTACGTTTAATAGGTCTACTTAAGTCCTATTCGCGTTATTGTTGCCTGTAGGGCCTTTAATCCAAAAGCTTTAAATCAGATCTTAAACGTGTATGCCTTTCGTGCTTACGGTTTACATGATATATAGTTAAAAGGTTTGCGTTATCCCAGTTGCAGAAGTCATTATTTCAGGGGCATATACTAATTTAATCTGATGTAAGTACTATTATAGTTGTAAGAGAGGACCTTAAATAGCTACAAAAGCCTTTATAGGTGGCATTTGGGCGTTATAAGGAGTATTTCAACTCGTTAACGCCCGTAATGATTACGCGTATCTACTCATGAAATACAACTTTGCTAATATATACTTTTTTATTACTTGTTGGCATAACATTAACTTGCTAAGTATTTTGTTTCGGATGTCCATTAATGTTTACTTCTTTTTCTTCTTTACTATTATCGTCTTTTACCTATTTGTAGCCTAATCAATGTGATACTACGCAAAGTAGACGTATTTGAAGTAACTTTTTATTCCGTTATAGATTTCACAAAAGATGCATTCCTTGGTCATAAATGTTAGATAGTATTCCTTTTCGTAACCCGTAAGAATTCCTGGAAATAGTGAGTGAAAACCTAAAAAGATCAAACCTCTATTGATTTACAAATATTAACAAAAGACATTATATTTATATTAAACAAATTATAAGGTTTCCCGTTATATTTCTCTATATCATTCTCAATCTTAGCGAAATCGGTGAAAATCTTATAGTTAATATTTACCATCGTAACCAGCTTCAGATATAAGTTAACATAGGAATACCAGTTGTAGACTGTATTTATTATAATAAATTTAAGTTTTATACCTTTAAAGTTGTAGTAATAAGGATAGTTACCAGTGGTCTATCTCGAGAGGCAAAGTTCTATGATAAATCATTCAATAGACTCACGTGTGTAAGCGTATCTGCTGCGGAAAGATTAGCTTTAAAAAGCGTAAAAATCATAAGGAAAGTTTTAAAGAACTTAATAATCTTGAAGATTTTTTTTAAAAAACTTAACGATTTTATCTAATCAACCGTTCAATAGTGCAGACGTCAATTCCTCTTGATACGTCTGCAACCGCTACTTTACTTGCTCTGCCTCTACTGAACACATACTCCGCAGTATCGCGAATAATAACTAAAGTTAAAATATCTAACAAATTAATATGTTCTTCAAATTGTAAAATAAAAACTGAATTCAACTAGAAATCAAGAGCTGGTCTCCTGAAACGTATATAATGACGATCGTTAACATTAGTTTTTCCTTTACCCTTTGGTTTTCAAACTTTGGAGTCCTAAAAGCATTTATCTATCTAAGTTAAGTCGAAAAGAGTATGTAATATGTTTCCTTTCATATTTAGGATAATAATCCCACGATTTCGAAGGTGTATCTTCAACTTGTATTTAACTGTTTTTGAAGTCTTATTCTATATTTGAATGATCCAGTCCGTAACGTATTTATAAAAGTTCTAAAAAGCCTAAATACCACAATCAACCTTGTCGAGATTCAAGTAAAATAAAAGTTAGCCGACGAAATGAATCAAATTATCTCCCGTAACATCAGTATTAACATCATTAAACCAAAGATTTTCGTCGTAACTCTTGTTGAAAAGCGATTTAAGTGCTTCGACGGTTTATATACTTAAGTTCTCCAATACTATTTTGACGTTTTAACTAATAAATGAACGTCAATTTAGATGGGAATTGGTGTTTTAAGTAAGGGGACTTAGCGATTTTGGTATGGGGTTCAAGTTATTTAAGTAAGTAAATTTAAAGATTTGGGAGCGGTGTCATATGATTATTTGGCGTGACTTGACTATTTAGCGTGACTTGATAATATTTGGTGTTTTGACTAAGAATAGCGACTTTAACGTGTTTGCTGGCGGGATCAATTAACGATATTATAATATATGAGGAGGAAAATTTGATTTAGAGGTAAAAAGTTGATATAAATGATAAAGCTGTATATTGTTGTTACTAAATTTGTTGTTTGTTTCATGGGTCTTGGATTTAGCGATTTACGATGGTGGTGGTAGTAGTAACAACTTAGCCGTTTGACAACTGTAAAGAACTTGAAAACTTGGTGATCGCTTTCTTAACGACTTGAGACCTTTAACCGTTAATTTTAACGTTTGTCTTTAAAAATGATTCAATAAATTTTTTTTTAGTGTTTTCAATTAGTAATTCTTTTGCTACCTCTATATGACCGTAGAAACTGCTATAATTTAGAGATTTCCCTTGCCTACTACCGTGAAAATTACCGCAATTTATAGAGGCTTTTCGCAAAATCATTTCCTCTACCTTACAATACGATGTTAAACGTAACCAGAAAAAAAGCTTCTTCTTCTACCTAGCTTATCTGTGCTTGACCTAATAAGCACTGATCAGTATTGACAGGCCTTTAAACATTACAACGATTGTCGATTAGAATTGGTTGAAGTAACAGTAGTATTATGTGGTCAAGTAGTGG
Source organism: Anisogramma anomala (assembly GCA_038502455.1). NCBI lineage: Eukaryota > Fungi > Ascomycota > Sordariomycetes > Diaporthales > Gnomoniaceae > Anisogramma > Anisogramma anomala. The sequence goes on along the minus strand of JASMMZ010000010.1, from coordinate 5,338,804 downwards.
ATGTATTAATATATGTTTGGTAGACCTCTAGCTAGCTTACCCACTAATATGTATAGTCAATTGCTAGGCTGGTGCCCTAATCGAAAATGGACACCTACTGTACTTGACTTGAAGTCAATATAATCAATCTCATAAACAATACAATAAACTTGTAGTCATTACAATTAACTAACTATCAGTATATTTGACTTAACCGTACTACAAAAAACTGCTATTCAAATAGTCTGTATATTAATCATAATTCTACATCAATTTTCATTTTCTCGGTCGAAAATACCTATAACTCACACATATCAAAACTTGGTTTTAATATAATTACGAAAGTTATATTTGTTTTATATCAAGTTTGGTAGGGTAATGGTCATCTCCTCGCATCTTTTCATAGCATGGGTACGATCCATTTCAAATCGTTAGGTTGAAAGGTTTATAATACTTTTAGAATTTATCCAGATCAACTTCATATTTTCCTTATGATAAAATCCGTTATTCACCAAATAATGTCGATACCTTGTGATAAAATACCAAATATAAAGACAATTCTTATTTTTACATTAGTATTAAACTTAACAAGTATTTATCAATAAGTTTTAAAACTCCAAACTTCGGTATAAAAAAAACGTTTCGATTTATCATTATATAATACATACCAAAGAGATTGAAATAATCAAAATTATATATATATATATATTCTTACGCCTGAAACAACGGAAGCTGTTGATGAAGGATTGTGTAGCTAGTGAGTTTCGATTATTATAACAACATTGGTGCTTAAAGTTGCGGTAAAGATGTCTAAAGCCGCGAATAGAACATCCAAGGCTACGAAGAGAACGTTTAGAACTACAAATATATTTAAAGTTACGAGGAAAAATAATATAAGAACTATTGAAATAGTAATACCTACAGTATATTAGATCAACTTAACTCTAAGTAAAGTTGAATATACTGAACTGCAAGTTGAGTGTATTATTTTGTATGGGCCTAATATATTAGCTGTGAGTCAAGTACAGTATACGCCCATTTCACACTAGAGCACGGACTAAGCAATTGGCCATACAAATTACTGTGCAGACCGGCTGGAGGTCTGCCAAACCTAGAATAATACATCGACTACTTGACCACGTAATACTACGGTTACTTTGAGCAATCTAATCGATAATATTGTAACGTCTAAAGCCCTACCAACATTGATTAGTGCTCATTGGGTTAATCACAGATTGGTTAAGTAGAAGAAGAAGCTACTTTCCGGTTACGCTTTACGTTTAATAAAGGCTAGGGTAGAAGAAAGATTTTTGCGAAAGGCTTTTATGAATTGAGGCGGTTTTTATGGCAGTAAGTAGAGAAAAGTTTTATATTACGGCGGGTTTTACGATAATTTAGGAGTAAGGACGGTATCGCTATCAAAAACACTAAGAAATTTTTATAAATCTTTTTCAAGACGTTTAGATTGACTGTCAGAAGTTTTAAAGTTCGGCAAGATGGAAAACTGGTGAGTTAATTACTATGGATATTACTACTACAAAAACAACTAAGTCTCACGTTAAATAACAATGATAAATGACCTTTAACTTTATCTTTTATATCAAAACTTTTTCCTCCACTCTATTATTTTCCATTCCCTTACCTTACATTAATCTTCAAGTTTTCTACCTTAAGCAAAAACTCCAAAAACACCAAGTTGTACCAAAAAAGCTATGTCGCGCGACTTTACGCTAAATCGCCGAGTTTTCACGCGAATTTCTGCTAAAACGCTAAATCCTACGCTTCCAAATCGCTAAATTTACTTCAAGCCACACCACCAAGTCCTACGCTACCTAAAACCTTAAGATGACACCTTTCTAAGACCTACTAAGGGTGGTTGAAGTCCTCGGATCCATCTTTTCCAAATGATATAATCAAGACCTTTAAGGCTAAAATGTCGACGAAAACTTAACGGAAAAATACCCGGTAAATTTTATCGGCTATCATATAGTTGAATATAACAATAGTAAAGATACTGACCGCGTTTTCCGTGAGTATAGTAAGTTTTTTAACGACTAGACGATTAATAAATAGAAAATGGTTTAAAAAACTATTAAATCCAAACTAAAGTTATAAATTAAACAAGTAATTTACGTACTAAAAGAAAATTTTACCAAATTAGTAGAAACCCTCTTCGAATTGGCATAAATTAAGGAATACCCTTAAGATACACACCCTAAAGAAAAAGGGATTAAAGAACCTCAACACCCTCATACACGTTTCAAATAACCTTACAACACCCAATTAAATTAAACCCTTTTATGCGTTAACGATAAGAAACCTGTTGATTTATTCGACAGCCCAATACCTTCATATGACAGCGCGAATTACGCTTTTAACGGCGGTAGAACACGTGAAGTAACGGCTGCTAACAAGGCAAAAGGAATTGACGTTAGCGCTCTCCACCAATCAATTAAACCAAACCTCCAAGTTCCTTAAAATTTTTAAGCCCCTATGTTACGACCCAAGCATGATAGCAGGTTAGGAAGCAAGCCAGTGTGCAGCTGAGCCCGAAGTCCAACACATTAGGCGGGGAACACCTTTCCTTTGTTAGCGGAAATGACTAAGCCAATCATGTGATTAGGATCAGTGGGATCAGCACTGATCCAAGTGATCCAGTACTGAAGACGGTATGAAGGCACGGATATATAAGGACACGGTTATCACTACATAGATAGTATTTCCTTCATAGCTCTTCAGTTTTCAGTCTAAGTATTCAGTCTCAGTGTATTCTGAATAGCCTCACGGCTTTTGATTATTAATTGCACGATTGCGATATTGTTCACTCAGCACCTCTACTACCTTCTTGATAACATAAACCCTCTGACACCTTCTATATACTCACGGGTATTTAGTGTGATCATTACACTCTATTACCCCCCAACTATTTAATTGAAATCGTTAAACCCCTTAAAAACCTTTCCACGGCAGGCTTACCTACACGTACGAACCCACTACAGATCCTACTATAGGACTTTACCCTTCGGGTTAGGAAACTAGCAATTACCCTTAATACCGTATCTCGAAGGCTTGAAAACTTAAATTTCCAGAAATTCTAATAAATATCAGGATAAATATTCAGACCTTTCCCCAAAACTTGTTAAAATAGTCAATATTAACTGAAAGATTTTGACAAACTTTACCAAAATTTTAATCGATATAAAAAGTATAAAGAAAAGCCTTATAACATTTTTAATATAAAGATAATGCCCTTCCTAAATATCTGTAAGTAAATAGAGGTCCTTCTTTTTAATTTTCACTTACTATTTCCTATAATCCTCGCAAAATACGTCAGAAACTACTAACTAAACTTTCTAATCCAAGTAACGACCTTTCGTGAAGTTTACGATAATATTAAAAGCCACTTTAAACACAATGTCTACCTTACCTAATATTATAGGAATTAGGTCATTATAAGTGAAACTACAATAATAGCGAAAAAGGAATAGGAGAAAATACTAATAGAAGTGTTAAATCAGATGCTTAATAAGCTGATATTATGCTAATAGGAAATAGGGAAAGCTCACGTTAGAGAAGCTACATCTCGCGAGTAGGTACAAGTAGCTGTTACGAGTATTAGCGATTTTAAATACGCCTTATAACACCTAAATGCCACTTGTAAAGGCTTTTTAGCTATTTAATATTTTCGTTTATAACCTTGATAACGCGTATACCAATCTCACTTAATATATACCATTAATTTGGCAACTTTCTTAACGTGAATAAAGAAAACCTTACGATAGTTAATTACGTCGACTAAATACGGCGATGAACGCCTTTAACGCCTAAAATCTGGACTAACGACCTTAGTTTAGAGGTAACAGTTACGCTAGCACTGATAAAGCTAATATTTAAATGGACCTGTTAACCGTAAAAACTATTGTCATAATAATGGTAAGAGATATTAGATTTATCGCAAATTCGGCTATTAGTTAACTCGATATCCACATGCCGAGCATAACAATGAAGAGGGAGTATACCATATCCAATACCTTATTACTTTCGAAGAAAATTACTTAAATTACATCGTAAACTTTAAGGTCGACGAGGTAATTAACGGTAACGATACCTTTTAACAAATAAAATAGCATAAAAAGACTGCTCCTAACGCGGCCTAATAATTAGCCGACTACGCCTTTTTTATACCGTTTAGGTGGTGAAAAGCCTTAAATTTACTTTAAATAAGTTTCTAACCCCTTATACACTTTTAACATTTGCGATTGTTACGCGAACTATACGTTTTAAGGTATTATATTAGACATAATGATAACAAGGTACTTAATAGGAAGCTATTTATAATACGTGATATTGCGAAGGGAAAGCATTACGGCTATCGAGATCGATTGTTACGATACTGGTAAAGTTAAAGTTAATTTTAACCTAAGCGAATAATTATTGTAACTAGAGATAACGGTAAATTAAACTATTATAAGCTTAATTACATTTTACATTTCTAATTCTCCTACCCACTTTTTCATTTACCCAAAAGATATAAAAACCTTCAGCGTCAAAGTTAATATTAATATCAACGAACTAGTTAAAAAAAGCAAAAAAAAAAAATTCCTTGCTTTTAACTGGAGATACCTATGATTTCACCTTTGAATCCTAAAGGCAATGATATTAAACCTAACGAAGAAAAAGATACGTTAAATATACCAGCGTTTTAACCACCTAGTTTTTAATAGGCTATACAAAGTTCTAAAGTCCGTAAGGCATAAAATCTAGAATACTTTTCTTTAAAAGTTATCGAAAAGCTTTATTACCACTGCCAAACATATATCCAACCCCCCCGAAAATTGAAATTTATGATAAAAGATAATAAAGACTTTAACTGTAAGATCTTTATTAATATTTTTTACTTAGATAATAGGCTTATTTTCCACATCGTTAACTCTGTAACCTCTTTTTATGGAGCTTAGTTCCTAAAGTCCTTATCGGCAAAGGATACGTAGGAAACTCTAAGAATACTGTAGATTAACACGTAATTGGTTCCACTTAACGTCTTTATTCACGATGTTAGTACCAACTTTATGACAGTGGAGTTTTAGGAAATATCTGTAAAAGTCTACTAAAGTATTAAAAAGGTTAAAAGGGTATACGTATTACTTTTCCAAGCGTATAATATCTTTACTATAAATATTAGAAGCTTTTCGGATTTAGAGGCACGCTTTAAAATGACGATAAAGGACCTGAATACTATTATGAGTCCTGACGGCCTAGTACTAAAGCTACTGGTCTTTGGAGAGTATTTACGCCTGACGAGTGAATTTTCGCTATTAGCAAGTATTTAGAAACAGGCTATAGCCTAAGGCAAAGTATTAAATGAATTGCGAAAGGAATCGGTACACCGCTAAGTCAACGACACCTTTAATATCAGAAATAGCCTTACGATTATAGATGTATTTTCTTTGCCTTTATAAAGTAAAGTCTTCGTGTAATGGGAGCAAGGAAAATGGGAAGGCTTATACAAAACCTTAAATATCGTCAATTTTAAAGTAGTTATTAAAAGTATTAAAGATCTTTTAACATTTCGTACTACCTAGTTTTAATCTTATATCAGGGTAACTAACGATAAAGACGCTTAATCTAAAAGACAGAGTTAATATAAACCTTCTCCACCCGTTATTGATAAGTCGATAAAACACCGTCAATGCGAACAACTACTTAAAAAAAGGAATGTTAAAAGAAGAAATACACACCGGGTTATATCTATAATACTGTTTAGGTAAGCAGGAAAGAGAAGGATAACAAAAACTTAATACTAAGGCTTGGGGTACAAGGTATTATTGATACCTTTAATAAATCTTTTAAGGAAAGCGAAAAAGTCGAAATTAACGGCCTATTAACTCTTAAAGTTGTATAATTCGTACTGAAGGCCGACTTTAACCTTTAAAACCCAAGTATTACGATTTTTAGGTCGAGGATTATCCAAGAGGTTAGGGGTAAGATTATGGGGCGACTGTACAAAAAGTTACGCCTAATCGTTTGAAAATAAAATAATAAAGGTAAAAACTAAATCTTTACATAGCCATTAACGATTTGGAGGATTAATTACCGTTTAATAATTGTTTTAATAACAAGTTCACTAGCTAAAATCAAAGGTAATTTTACATTTAATAGCTGAGATATAACGAAAATATACATGTAATTAGTAAACGATTTATAGCGGATCGTCTTACTAGAATAGCCATAGGAACTACGTGTTATTTATTTTCCGGAGACAGTAATACGATGTATTAAACTACTATACAAATTAGTTAAAACATGCGTTTATTAATTTTTAGCCTATTGATTGTACTTTTAATCACGGTTAAGCATTAAATATTTAATATACGACCCGTATCTGCTGGTAACGTAAAAGAAGGAATTCGGTCAAGTAGGCATATAAACTGACGATAACCTTTTTGTTGGAACGGCTAGCTTTGTAATATTAAAATAGAAAGTGATTCAAGACTTCAAATTTTAAAATTGCAAACCGGTTACAACGTTAGTAGAGGTTAACTAACTTAACTTTAATGGATAGTTAATCCGTATACTTAGTATTAATACCGGCCTTAATTTTTGCGAATAGTTTTAAAGAATTAACTTAACCATAATCGATAGTATTAAAGTGGCTAAAGCTTAATAGCTCTTGTAACAACACGCTTGCAACAGCTATATCGCCACTTTATATCAATCGAAAACCTTCTACGATCTATCTATGACGGTATAAATATAAAACTTGATCAATGAAGACTTTAACCGGTTGAATAAAAGGCTTAATCAGTAAATATAAAACTTGGACCAAGGGATTAATATAATTCCGATCGACTTATCGAAAACTAAGTTAATAATTTTTACGAATAAATCCTTCATAAATAATATCAACTTGTCTTTATAAATTGGCTTCCTAATAACCTTTATTAATAAAGATAGGCGGAAGTATTAGTTTAGTATTATTGATAACCTCATCTACTAGACTTTTATCAAATACAAAAGGATTATATGAAACGTACTGACTTCAAATGTCTACGGTATAATAATAGGCTTTAATGTAGGCATGCTATTGTAGAAAACCCTTAACTTTATTACCAGGCAACTAAAGATTCCTTTTATCCCGGTAATAATTTATACCGACTCGAAAAGCCTATTCAAATACCTTTCCAAACTCGGAACTACTAGCGAATAACGCCTAATAATCAATGTAATGGCACTCCGCGAAGCTTACGAAGGCAGAGAAATTAAATAGTTCCGGTGGATTAATGGGAAAAACAATCTTTCCAACGTTATAATGCAGGTATTACTGAATAAGATCTTTAGGAGGTTTGTAGATAGTAATGGGCTGACTATACGTATCAAGGGTTACGTTAAAAGGTCGCCCGGTAAGACCAAATCACGTGGCGCTAGTTAGGGATAAGCTAACTAACTAAAAAATTGATAAGTAACTGACGATGGCGATTTATTGATTTAATATAGTTAAAAAATTTATACAGGTTTGCAGAAAAAGAACTTTTTATGGAAATTTATAAAGTTGAACTTCGGAGCTGTGTAGCAATGAAAGGTTTTTGGTGTCAATTTAAGTTCAAATAGGTTTCATTTGACTATGAGAGTCAACTGGAATTGACGGAGGTTTGGCCAGTTAATAAGGTTGTAATTTAGTAATAACCGGAAAATATTGGTTGACTGAACTAACGTACGCGTATAAAATAAAAAGCCGTTAGTGTTGGAATAGTAATACCTATAACATAGTAGGGTAACTTTACTATAAATAAAGTTAATTATACTAAACTGTAAGTTACGTGTATTATTTTACATAGGCCTAATGTATTGGCTGTGGGTTAAGTACAGTATACGCCCACTTTACATTAGAGCACGGGCCAAGTAATTAGCCATACAAATTACTATAAAAATCGGCTAGCGGTCTGACAAACCTAGAATAATACATCTACCACTTAACCACGTAATACTACTGTTACTTCGACCAATCGAATCGACAACGCTGCAACATCTAAAGCCTTACCAACAAAAACAACATTTATTTGCATACGAGTTAAGTTATTAAAACAACTTACCGTAATAGTTCAATTATCTTTGATTTGTTATTCAAAGCTTATATTAATGGAGTCAAGTACGTAATTAAAACCAGTATATATCTCCGTCATTTGCTACCATAACTTTTTAATCTATTTAAAGTTAAGTTTAATATCATTGTAGTTTAGATAGGCGTCCAAAAAACTGGCGTGTAAAAACAGGAAATAACTATTAAAGGATTTTTTTAAGCTGGCAGAGGAATGCATAAGGATATAGATAACGTAGGTGTTCTCAACTTATTCAGCTTTATTATGACCCAACAGCTGCAGGTCACACCAGCAGCAGCCTACAGCACTAATGAAGGAAATCAGTTGGACACAGCCTGACAGCAGGCATCTGGTCCCACAGACCCCCCAGGGCTGGAGTCGTTAGGGACCCACTCGGCACACCGAGAGCCAGAGACTGGATATGTTGGATATGCTACATATCCAAATGATCCAGTCTGGATATATTGGATCGCGCACATATCCAATATATCTCACGCCACTACGTCAACTGAAGGAACTAGATATAAGGACGTGGTCATCACCACGTTAGGTAGCTTCATTAGATAGTTCTTCAGTTGTCAATCTAAGTATTTAGTCTACACACCTGAATAGCCTAACGGCTAGTGATCATTCTATAGCACGAACAAATATCTTCTTGATATTGCACCTTTGTTACCTCTGCTACCTTGCTGCTAACATAAATTCCCTAACACCTTCTACATACTCACGGATATTTAGTGTGATCATTACAAGCTTGTAGTACATATAACGCAACGTTAAAAGGGTAAGTGCATTAGAATCTAAGCCTAAGGCAAGCAGCTTACGCCTGCCAATAGGGAATTAAGGCGTAAATTTAAAGCACAAAACTAGTAACATAAGTAACAAGATAAAGATTAAGGGGGAATATAGTTAATAGTTAATAGTTGATAGGGAAGTGGTTTTAATCGAAGAGTTGTAGAGCAAAAAATTGAAAGGCGGGGTTTTTTTGTTTTGGCTTCGAACTAGTGACTTTACTCCTTCTTTTTTGACTTTTGAAAACTAGTAAAAGGGTAATATCTAGCGTGTTACAGCTTTTTTGCTTACAATTACTAATTGTTGGTAGTGTAGGTAGGGCAACGTATTATTAGATCAGTTGTAATATTTGACGATAAAAAAGGAAGAAACTAGACTAGAGTAGAGCTCAGCGGAGCTGTACATGTAAGATATGATATGCACGAGCACGTATCTTCGCAATACTATGTACCAGTCCTTACCCTTTATTGTAAATATATTTGTACCCTCACGTTTATACAACATTACATAAAAACCCGCTATCCATTTAAAAGGTTATGATAATACCTTCGTTTGTCTCCTAACCCTTAATCCCAATAAACCAAGTCTTTTAACTCTTATATCACGATATCTGGGATTTTAAAATTCAGTTCATTTAAAATAATCAAAAAACTGAAACCCTTAACAAATAAAATACGGTTAATTTAATAGTATTATATAATACTATTCAAAATATTGATTATTTTGGATCACGTGCGTCAAATGAATCAAATATAAGATGAGATAAATGTATGAAATATTAGGCTGTTTGAACTATATAAATGAATAAAATGAAAAAAAAAAGCGAAATGAACGATATTAGGCTCAAAGCCATGTAAGTTACCAAATTTATCTTAATTTTGCGTAAATTTATAAAATCACTTCGTTTTTACTTTCACTTATTTATATTGCGTTTATGTCTATAAGGAAAGTCTGATTACACGTTTCAAAACGAAACCTGCTTTTACAGCGAGGTACTGTTACGGGTTCAAACTTAACTAATGAAACCAGGACCCTATTAATACAAAGCATGCTGGCACACGCTGAGGTCTTCTCTTTTCCCTCCTCTATAGACAAATCCATATACATCGACCTGACAGTCTTTGGCCCGTGATAATAGCCGTGCGGCCCTGCAGTGTTCTGCACGGGGCTTGCTACAGGCATGCGCCGTTGTATTTCATTGCATGTATCCCTTTAGAAGATACACAATTGCTGGTTTGCCCATCGTAAATGTGCTATTCTCTGCGAGTGTCCTTGTCATTATAGTTATCAGGCCCCAATCGCGACAACTCCCACCAGTGCTTCCTTTTAACTTCAATAAAATACTGTATGTTGTATGAAAATGTCCCAAAATCACTTGTTATAACATCTTTTCGAACGTTGTGCCATACTCCCCATCTGATGGACCCCAAGTCACTTGGATGCAACGTTCCAACACGCCATTTTCTTCTTGTATCCTTGCTATGTGTCCGAAGCTGTACTCATGTTTACCATTTATGCTGCACCTTGCTATCGGAGAGAACCTGGTGTCTGTGCCACTCACCTCAATGGCATATGCTGACGCACGATATTTGTTGTCGAACGTCAGACTTAGGCCCCGCCATTCGATCGCCTTGTAGACCCCCTGACCTCCCAACCTCGCATTCGACAAATCTTGAAAGGGTTTGAAAACCTGTGGTTGGTCATCGCGGAGTTTGACATGGTGGTGCCACATTCTCTCTGTGACCTCCACATAGGGCACAGCTTGCACCTTGCGGGCCTGTAGATGACCAGGCGACTCCGGGGCTGCCACCTGGATGGCTAACGGGCGGTTTGGATTGGGTAGTGGTGATGACCATGCAGTGGCATCGGTGGTGAGGATGGAGAGTGCACACCAGACGGGGAGAATATACATTTCGGAGGGATTATGGATGGACACCCTTGGGAGTGCTGAAAGGAAAATCTCGTGTGTGCAGGCGTGTGACAGTGTGATGGTTCGTACCGCATATAAACATTGGTTCCTTTCCCTGAAGCCCGACTCGCATGCAACCTTGTCTTAATCGCTAGTATTCATAAATAGCTATGAGATGCCTTCTACACAGGCATTGTTTCATCTTGAGAATAGTTCCCTTGTGTCACCTGGCTGACTGGCTGCATTGCGTAAACGTCGATTGACTATAAACAACCAGGGGAAAGGGGGTAGGTCACATGGGGTATAGAGATTTGTACTAGATACAAGGCTTAGACCCGGCTTAGACCCCCAGTCATGGAATCTTGTAGTAACATGGTGCAACCTCCCATGCGCCTCACAGTGATACAGAGTCACCCTCGAGGAGGCAGAATTGTGCCAGGTATGCACGGAAACGTCGGGACTGGAACCCTGCCAGGCGGTTGTCGGCGTCGGCGTCGGCGGCGGCGGCGGCGGCGGCGGCGACGACGATGCAGCGCCGGGCGCCCACCGCGAGAGGCTGGCCGCCGTTGCCGGGGAACTCGGCGCCCAGGGGTTTTTTGCTGCGGTCCGCTGCTGTTTTCTGGGCCAGAGGCTCCGATCGCAGGATATGGAATACCTGGGCAGCCACGGGGCCGAAGGAGACATCAGGTGGAGGCCTCGGAAGGCAAGGAGAGTCTAGGGTAGGTACCAGACAAAAAAAAAAAAAACAAGGACTCACCACTCCAGGATGGAAGCTTTCTTTTGAGGAGATTGTGGATTCTAACCGTCATATTCACGCGTCAGGGCCTATGTTGCGAATGCCATCTTTCCCCTTCCACACCGTTTTGCACGGCACGAGATGCGATACGCACGTGGATCCAGAAGATGCTCGGGGCTTATGACGGCGGACCCCGCCCAGGCTGCCGCGTGCGGCGTCTTCGCCAAGCCGCCATCAGGTTGTTGCTGTTGTTGCTGTTGTTGCTGTTGCGGCTGCTCCTCCATCGTTGACTGGCGGGTTGACTGCGACCCGGAAGCTGAAAAGAAAGAAGAAGAGGAAGAAGAAGACGACGAAGAAGAAGACGACGAAGAAGATGATGAAGAAGAAGAAGAAGAAGAAGAAGAGCCATCGTCGCTTGGGTAGCAGGGCGGCTCTGCGTAGACGCTGGCCCCGCTCCCTGGGGCGTCGAACCAAGGACTGGACAGGCGCGGGAGCAGCGCACGCGACTCGGCAAGCTCCGCGTCTGTGCTGGGCGCCGCGGCGGCGGCGTCAAGGCGCACGGCATGCACGGCAGACGGTGGTGGGGCGCCGCGGCGCCGTCGTGTGAGCGCCTGGTAGCTGCTGCTGCTCTGCGGCTGCGGCTGCGCATGGCGGCCGCCGGCAAGGGCCGCGTCGCCAGCGGGTGTTGGTGGTGCCGCGGCACACGTGGTGGACGCGATGGCGCCGCAGCCGCTGGCAGCCGCGGCCTCGGACGGGGACGACCCGTTGGCGTCGCTGCTCCGCTGGCGAACCGCCACCGTAGGGCTTGTGTCGTGCTTGGGGGCTTCGATCTCGCGCTCGCCTGGTTGTGGAACAGGAGGGCCCGCGTGCCGCTGCGTCGCGAAAGATGTTTTGTCCGGCACGGCTGCCTTCTGGACCGCGCCCGGTTCCATCGACGCCAGGGCCCGCTCGCCCATGCGTTCGTGCGAGGGATTCTGCTGCTGACGGTGCAGCGTGGGGGGCTGTGGGCCGGACGCCTCGGGCGGGCTCGGTGGCGGGTCTTGCTTCGCGAATCCAACGAAGCGGTGGGCGGCGGAGGGCTCTAGCGCGGCCCATACCGCCACGGGAAGCTGGAGGATGAGCAGCGTGGAGCAGCTTCGGATGGCGTTCAAGACCTTGATCCGCGAGGCCTGGGGCGGCGCGCTGCAGATCCACGTGTTGAGGTCGCGCACCAGGTCGGCTGCTACGTGGTCGCCCGTCAATGAAATCGCGAGGACGATCTCGACGGTCTCCACCTTCGACAGAACGGCGTTGACCTCCTCGATGTCCAGCGCGTTCTGGTCAGCCCCTGGGTCATGATCGCTTGGCACATCAGCTGGTGGCGGCTGCGAAGGGAGGGGCGCCAGCTCGATATGCCTGGAGCAGCGTTGTTCCTTCTTGCTGCAGGAAAGAGGCAGGTAGAGCGGGATGCGTCTCGTCCCTCCAATGCGCGCGAAGCCGGTCTCGAGGTCCCTCATCGGACGCAGGCTGCCATCTTCTCCTTGCCTCCATTTGACCTTCGGTTCTGGATTCTGCGAGCGCGTTACGAGCTTGTCGTATAGCTGGAGCGTGTTGAGGGGATGCGGCGACCGCGACGCAAGATAGAGCTCGTTGGTCAGGAGCGTGGTGAAGGAGTCCAGCCCAGCCTCCAGCGCCTTCATGTCTGCGCACGCGGCGATCATCTCGCAGACAGACTCGTCGTGCACGCGCGGCGTCTGGCGCGGGACGGGATCGCAGCAGTCCAGCAGGAAGAGGGTGTCGAAGGACCGGTTCCGTGATCGCTCCGTGATGATCTTGATGAACGGGTCGGGGTCGAGTGACGAGGCGTCCTCTGTGTTCTTGGCCTTCCACAAACGTTGCCCCGTAAACTCGTCCCGCGTTCCATGGCCTGCGTAGTAGAAGATGAAGAGCGTGCTGGCAAGGCTGTGTTTGCCAGCCCCGATGAAGTCGTTCATCTTCGTCATGAGCTCGCCTGCAGAGTCCTCCTCGTCGTCCGGGATCAGGAAACTCTCCGTTTCGAAGTGGAAGTCGTCCTTGAAAGCAGCCTGCAGCCGGTCCAGTTCCGTTTTCATGCTTCTGGAGCCGGATTTCCAGCTCATCAGGAGCACCTTGACGGAGGAATAGCGGCTTTCGTGCCGCCTCGGGTAGGCTTCCTCGACCGCGCGCTGCACGTCCACGCGACACTTCTCCCATTGCTTGTGGTCGTTCAGCTGGACGACCGGGCATCTCACTGCGTAGGGTCCATTGGTTGACGACGGCACGCGTCTGGACGCCACCTCCAGCTCCTCCTGGTCGAATTTCGGTCTTTGGCGACGGTCTGACGGGGTGGACTCCTGTGACCCAACGAGCGTTTCCGCGTCCTCGAGAAAAGAGGTGCTGCGAGACCGGGACGTGGCCGAAGTGGGCGATGGGTACCTCGTGTGGCTCTGTCCTCGGCTCATGCCGACCTGCATCAGGTCGTTGTCTTGCTCGCTGGCCATGTCCGCATTCACGCGGATGTCCGGTGTTGAATGCTCTGCTGGCTTCGGCACGTCAAGGCCACCGTCAGCATCCTGGCTGGTTTCTTGCCGCTTGGGAAGCAATGGTGGGGCCCAGGGTGGATAGAGGGAACGCCTCCAGCGGTGGAGAAGAAGGCCCAAGAGGAGAATGCTCGCCAAGATCCATTGCCAGTAGAGTCCATCGCATGCTGACTGGAAGACAAGCAGCAGCGGCATGTTCTCGTGTGGAGGCTGCACTGGATGTATCAGAAACATCTTGGTCCCAGTGACTCTTTTTCATCAAGGGAAACGAGGAGCTAGAAGCCACTACGGTTCACGAAGGGGTCTGTATGATGTCTATAAAGGACTGTGATGAGTGCTTTGGATACCGGTATCATCACATCGAGGCTGATGTCTACACGGCGTCTACATACCATTCCGGCGGCGGAGCTGCGCCACCGCCGATCAAGGGCTGAGTCTGACAGCATCTTGCTTACTTCTTTGTGTGCCCACTTCTGTGCACAGCTTGCAGGCTCTGGGCGCTGAAGGCTTCCCCACCGTTGACATACTCGCCAGCATCGTCCGCCAGGAGATACCTCCCACTGCCATTCGCGAAGACCCGATAAGGGCCAGCTGGCGGTTGACCAGCGAGTCGAAGCCAGACTCTGTCACCGTCCCGGAACTGCGGTTTCGGTCCCTTCCTCGCATCGACATGGTGTCCGCGTCCATCATCGTCCGAGACGGGCTCCTCGGGCTGTTGGCGTTTTCTGTACGCCTCGTCAGCGGGATCGAGCTGAGAAGGCATGGATCATCTTACTTGTCCACTTCGGGGTCCATGTTTCCCGACATGAACGTGTTTGCACTTGGTGTTGTACCGCAGTGGCGGTGGCGACCGTCCCGGAGATATGCTTCAGGTGGAGGCAGGTATAGGTAGGCAAGGTTGACTGGCGATGTTCAGGCATGGACAGAGAGTGCCTTGGCTGTGCAATGGACGGATTCTTGCGCAGCCTCATTTCCTTATGTACTCCGGGCCTCTGGCGCAGCCCCCACGCGCATATTGCACTCCGCAGCACTCTGCGACCATGACTGCAGCTTGCCGCAGTCGGGGACCCAATCAGCCCCAGGCTAAGCCCCGCAGATGATACAGCCTCTGCGGATGGTGATGTATATGCGTCTTCAAGAGAGACAGGTCAGCCCCAGTGGCCAGCCTGACTTGAGTGGGTGCGACCGCCATGCATACGCCCCGGGCCAGTGAGCCTTCGCGGGGCGATCTCCTGGAACGGCAAGGCACTTTACCAATCCATGGATTCAATAGAGCCAGGCGTCCTTCCGAAGTTTCATCAGAGGTCCGTGGTGGTGCTCGCACGCCATATGTTCCCAGTTAAAAGCCTCACGCACGAAGCGGGCTTCTGTCCCTCTTTTGTCCTTCCTTGGCCCCAGATCACCAGCCAGCATCGAAGAGGAATAGCCAGGAGCCATGGGAAAAAGCTGGCAAAATTTCGATGTGGAGTGCGGTGCTGTGGAAGTGCCCCAGGTCACGGGGGAGGTCCGTCGCCAGGGTGTCGTGCGAAGACTGAGCACGCTCATCGTCCTGGCGCCTCGAAGAATCCTCCTCCACACATCGAAGCTGTGGACTCGGCTTCCATGGCCGTCTCCAAGCGCTGGAGAAGCAGAGGCGTCCCCGGGCGGCGCGGCCGAGGAGGTCGAGGAAGTCCAAGTGGTCCAGAGTGAGTCGTGTCCTTCACACGCCGCGGCAAGGCAGCTAGCTGGTGGCTGACATGTACACCCAGTCGAGGACTTCCCACCGGGCTACCCGCGCTTCTCGGCCTTCGTCGCCGCGCTCGACAACTTCCAAGTCTTCCGGCGCTTCGCCCATGTGCGCTCGCGGCTGCTGCTCCTCGAGCAGGACCGCATCGCCGAGCTGGAGGAGCGCCTGAATTGTATCGACCAGGCGGAGCCAAAGGAGGTCTTCCGATCCACGCGGCGCGGGGACAGAAACACGGAGCGCAGGTCGGTGATCCGGGATCTGGGGGACGCGTTGGAATCGTATGGTGAGTGACATGACCTGGCTCGAGTTTGTACTGTGCCCACTCCGTGATCCCGAGAAGGTGGAAGAGGATGGAGATACCTCGAGGCAACTAACGCTCCGCAGATAGCTTGTTGACACGAACCCACCACATCTTGGAACTTCCAAAACCTGCCATCCGGCACGTGGACAACATACACAACTGGCTTGACTGGAATCCTTGTATCACACGAGAAGAGACCGAGTACCTCTCCAGACACGAGGACTTGCTCATCCTCAAGAAAGACGACGACCTGGTGCTGTCGTGGCTGGACCGCCTGGTGACGCTATGGCTCAAGTACTTCACAAAGGTAGCCCACCGTCACAGCGCCTGGCGCCCCTCCTCCCTCCCTCTGCCAAGCAGCGAAGCCGCACCCGAGAGACGACAGTCCAGCTGACCACCCCCGCGCCCCTCCGCAGCCCGCCGCCGCCGCCGCCGCCGCCGCCGCCGCCGACGTCTCTCGCGACAGCCACGTGCACATCTTCCCCCGGGACCTGGTCGAGACCAAGGCCCGGCTGCTGCTGACCCCGCTGCTCATCGCCCTGCTGCTGGCCCCGGTCGTCATCTGCGCCGTCGAGCCCAGCCTCACGTTCCGGCTGAGCGTCATCATCGCGGCCACGAGCCTGTTCATCACGCTGCTGTCTGTCCTGTCCCGGGCGAAGACAGTCGAGCTGGCGGTGGCCGGGTCGACGTGAGTCCGCCCGCCTTCCTTCCCACGCCCGCATGCATGCATGCAGAGGAGAGAGCAAAGCAGATTTTCTAATGGCAGCGGAGAAGCTACGCAACGGTCCTTCTTGTGTTCATCACGAACAATGCCGAGGCCTGAGGCGTCGCGAGCATCGAGGCACAGGAATGGGGCGAGAGGTACGTGGGCGGTGCCGCCGCCGGAGCCCACGAAAGGGGTCGGAAAGAGGCACGGGGCTTCTTCTACGCAGCTGGTGGTAGGTAGGAAAGGTGCGAGCGTCCGACACCGGATGTACCGTATCTATGTACTGTTCGGGAACATCTAGACATTAGGTACTTCTTGTGGTGACTCGGCAGGGAGGCCTGTGCGTCCATTGCAAAGCACTAAATACACCGGCCCCCTTGACCTTCATGCACAGGCCCCCTGAAACCCACATGATCGGGGCCAACCCGCCGGTCAAGGTATGCATATCAATACTCGTGTATATATGTCTCCCATCTGTCAATATGCGATACATTCATTTTCATACGAGGTACGAAATTCGAAAAATTCCATGTCAGTGGCCCGATAAGTGGGCTGGCTCGGAGGGTGATCAAGAACAGTAGGCCAGATTGGGTACCGGCGCACAGGGTAGGTTAGGAAACCGTGAAGTGTTTCTCTTAGCCTGTGACCCGACTGGAGCATCTACAAAGAATTCAAAACCCAGCCAGTCGACGCTCCAACCGCACGGATGCCCCCGCCGATCCAGATCTCCTCTATCCCCCATCGCATCCTACAGTACCAGGCTGCAAGAACCTCTCCTGTGTAGAGAGGGCCGAAGAATAAGACGAGATGGGTGGTGAATCCAACCACTTCCTGCCCCCTTGGACGCCCTAAACGCCCCCAGCCAAAATCGAGGTCCAGATCCCGTCTCCAAGCGCTCGAGCTGGGGGGTGCTGTCCTGCCCAGGATTTGCTTCTACATGCCAGACCAGTGGGTCCGGCATGCGGGATTTTTCCTGCGCTGGAGACCGGCTCAGACGTATCTACTATCGTCGCCACATTCCATTATTTCCTTGTGGTGGCTGTCAGTCTCCGCGACGCCCATCACATCCCCCATGTTCGCAATAGAAACGGGAAGGGAGAAAAGAGCAACGCACATGACCATCATACCGTGCCCTCGCCTCGCCCTCCTCTACTACCTCTTCCCCGTTCCCACCTGGCTGCCACCGTCCCCTGAAAATGCACCATACGATAAATAGGATGGCGACGAGCTCGAGGCCGACGACGCGGTGGTGAAGCACCCGCCATCCCCACCGACGACCACGCCGTACCCGCCATACCCGCCCGCGTCCACACCGCGACTACCGTACGCCGCCATCTGCTGGGGGCCGTAGTACTGCTGCTGCTGCTGCTGCTGCTGCTGCTGCTGCTGCTGCCGCCGCCGCTCCTGCTGGGAGTCGTACTGCTCCGCCGCCGCCCCGTGCCGGCTGCTGCTGCCGCCGCCGGCGCCGCCGGTGCTCTCGTGGCCACGCTGCACCATGTGCGGGATGTTGAGCCCGCCCCAGGGCAGGCCGGAGAGCTGGTCCTGGCCGGCCGCCAGGTCCGCGGCCGACGGCACGCGGTACGCCGCCCCGGCCAGCTTCTGGGTGCGCGCCGCGCGCTCCTGGAGCTCTTTGTGCTCGCGGGCCTTCTCGCCTGCGGAGCCCCAAGCAGAGCGTTAGCTCGTTTCGGGGGCGCGGAGAAATTGGTTTCGGCGGGGGCGGCAAGGGAATTTGGGCTGCG
>JASMMZ010000010.1:5275039-5320117 GCA_038502455.1 Anisogramma anomala | reverse complement strand
ACGGAATTTTCTCTGGGCGATTCTGTTTTGGATCCGTCTCCTCTCTTCCGGCGCTGTCACGCCACTCCAGTCGTCGCTCTGGGTGGGGTACGTTGATGAAGAGCTGAAGCCAATGTGACTGGAACTGTGGTGCTTCTTGGAGCTGGAAAAGGAAGAGTGGTGTTTTGATGATGAGCCAGACGGCATGTTAGCGGTGTTTTTCTGTCTTCGTCTCTGAGCCTGTGTTGCTGGATTTGGCCTCCTTCCCGGGTAAGTTATCGTCTTTCTCTGCGTCTGAGAGGAATTGTGCTTGGCAAGGGGTTGCTCTCTCCTCGGATTGTTCTTCTGTCTCTTGTGGAGGAGCTGTAGTGGTGATGGAGAGATTGGTGATGGAATCGGTGATAACAGGGCGTTCAGATGAGAACATATAAACCCCTGGAGAATATGACGGTCCCAAGATCCTTCTTCAACCTGTCCAAAAACAGATGATATCGACTTCGGTGGCAGTTGGGTGGGTCAATGTGCCAGCAGGCTGCTCCAATATTGCTTGTATCTGGCGGAGTAGTCAACCACAAGGTGACAGACTAGTCAGTAGTAATAGCGTGACGATGGTGCTTTGTCAACAATGTTGTGATGGCTGGGGCGGGTATGGACTGAAGATTCAGGTGGCAACATCTGGACGTATATATAGGACATGGTCCTCTTCTGCTTCATCAGGCAAGACCAGGCGACAGGCGACAAGCGACAGGCGACAGGCGACAGGCGACAGGCGACTAGGGTATGGCCCTGCAAGTGTAGGTCGCAACATACACCCTAAGGCCGACGCGTGGGTTTAGGGGGTAAGAAAGAGAGGCTCTGGGCCATAGCGGCCATGCCGGAGTACGACCACTCGGACCAGACATGATGACTAGCAGCCACGACAGCGGTGACGCAGAGGGAACGACGAACCCTGGCCAAGTCGACACCGGGGACAAGCAGCAGGCAGCTACCGAGGGTAGAGCAGTTCCGGACGGTTGGGGAACGATCGATTGAGCTTGCAAGCTGTACGGGAAGGTCTGGAATACTTGGGCACGCCTTGCGGCCAGCCTTGTTGTCTGACATGCATTAGCCGCTCCAGAGGGGTGGAAGTGACAGCCTGCAGCCCTACCAACGCAGTAGCAACATGAATGTGAAGGCTTCCAGTCTTGCAGGCCTGCATAGCAAGCAGACAGTTGCATGGCCTAGGCCTGGCGCAAGCACAACTGCGTCCATCACACGCTCCCCAACACGGCAGTACCTATCTCGCGTAGGTCGTGGCGTTCGAGGAGGTGCACAACAGATGCTCCGGCCTGGAGCTAAAGCTTGAGGCTCCGCCACGTCGCCAGCAGTCAGAACGGCTGACACTGGTTCCGCGTTCTTTGGCATAACCCCTCGCGCCACGGCCCACGCGCGGGCGTTGAGACCCAAACGGCTTGGCCGTCGGACAGCCTGTTGGTGACGCACAGCGACGACGCGTGGCTGTAGGCTTCCATGAGTGATGTGTATGGTTGGTGGTAATGGCCCTGTACTGTAGGTAGTACACACTCTACCGGTAGCAGGAGGCGGACGACTGATGGAACGTGGTGTTTTGGTAAGATTGGATGTCCTGGGCCGAGGTCCCTGTCGGGCCACGTGAGGCCGTTGACGTGCAGCAGGTCGGGATCGGAACGAGGGACCTTGATGATGTTAGTGGCAACTTGAACAGTACAAGGCAGCAGAAAGGCGGCCGTTGAAGCCGGAGTGACTCATGGTGAATCACGGACCGCGGACCCGCGTTGAGTCACCGGTGCTCACACTCGGACAAATTGGAATCCACACTGCCAAGCAGGTGAGCATGTGTTGACTGCAACGGGCCTACCGACGTTGTTTCAAGTCACTTGGCAGCTAACGCAGTTGTCTGATGAGGTGCTTGGTGTGGGAAAGAATCTGTGTCATGGCTCAAGACGTTACCACGAAATTTAAAGACACGTAGTTTACACGTAATGTATATGTAATTTATATAATTGGTACGAAGTTTTTTACACATATGAGTATTTTCTTCGGAATTATAATTGATAATACCATTAAAAACTGATGTATGAAATACTACTTTCAGGATGTATTATTATATTTAAGTATAATCTCTATTTTTAACTAAGAAAAAGAATTCATTTCTGGAATAAACATGTTGATAGTAGGTAATAAATATTTTAATTAATAAATCCTTTATTTCACATGCGCTCCTTCAATCATTGGGTAATAGAAACCTTAATTCAACCAAAACACTATTTTAAATCAACTATTGCTATTATAAACCAATATTTATTACCTGGAGAAAATAGTTTAATATATAACTATTGATCGATAAATGTTTTATTATTTAACGTAATTACTTACATTCATTTTCTAGTTGAACTATTAACTGTTTTCTAAAAACTGATCTTAAACTTAATTTGATTCATTGTTTGTATTTTCAACTAGAAATGAATTTTCTTATTATCAATAGAAATAGAAATAATATATTTGATCAATTTTCAAAATATCGCTAAATCTTACGCACAATCCGTTCAATTATATAATATAATTGAGGAAAATAATCATTAATATTTGATGTTATACTTTTATTTTAAAATGAAATATTATATTATATTCGTTTCTAGTATTTTTTTTGGTGGGAGCAATAGTCATTTGCAATACGTCTCAGTCAACTATATTTACTGTAATTCCATTGCAGTGCAGAAACCAATTCAGAATAGGGCTCGGAATAAGCAGTGACCTATACAAACTAGTATGTAAATTAGCTAGCGGTCGGCCAAACTTAGAAAAATAATTATGCCACTTGCAATGAAATACCAATTACTTCGACTAAATATTCGAATCGATCACATCTCATAATAAAGGTCTATTAATATTAATCAGTGCTGATGAGTTGAAGAACAAATAAGTTAGATAAAAGGAAAGGCTACTTTTTAGTGACGTTTTACGTTAACGTTGAAGTAATGGGAAAAAAATTATGAAGTGTTCTAGTTGCTGCATCTGTTGTTTACAAGCAGTAAAAGAGATAGATTCTAATTACGTCTGCTTTTTACAGATACTTGAAAGTGGTGAAAGTATTGTTGAATTATAAATAAATCTTGATTAAACCATATTCAAAGTTTAAACATTAGTATTGACACCTAAAAACCCTAAATTCCCCAAAAAAGCGTTATTAATGCTACTCTAACAATAATCTTTAAACGAAAAAAAACAAAAAAAAACCTCGAAAACAGTTCTCGTACGCATAAGATAAATAATCACCTTGACAATAGTCCTTAAATAAATAAAATAAACGGACACACTATACGAAACATATAAAATAAACAACTATATCATACAAAAAACTACTCGGTAACCAGAATAACAGACGAAAATTTAATAGACAAGCCTACCTTTATGTCAGCTAACGTATCGATAATACATTTCGAAAACGGCAGATAACAAACTGAAAAAAAGCTGAAAAATCAAATAAAAATCAAGGATATCGACAATAAACTGGGAGATTATTTTAATAAAAACCTTGACTATAACTTTTAGATTACCGATATGATACCAAAATCTTTCCAAAAACATTTTATAAACTACATCAGAAGGTTCTTCAATGAATTGACCAATTTAAAAAGTAACCTGATTTTAGGGACCTCCAGAACATCTTTATGGATTGGATTCAAAATATATGGGAAGTATTGGTAAGGTCTCTGTATGTTAACGTAAGAAGAAGACAGTATAGTATTTCAAGTAGTAAGGTAAGATATTGGATGCAAGAGGAAGAAGAGGCATACGGAGAGTGCACGCCTCAGGTGAAAGCTTATAAGCTCTTACCCGAAACGTAGCACTCTATCTTGTACTTTACCAATGTCCTTCCTGTTGTGTAGCACGTTATCATATACTCCTCAAATATAGTCCCCTACGTTTGCTAGCAATGGTAATATCTAATCAAATCCACATGGACAATCTTTTCTTTTTTAGAGAGTTTTGTATTCATAATCTAGTAATAACAGTATAATTTATTCTAGCTTTTAATTAGTCGTTCAGTAACAATAGTGTCATTCCTATAAGCTTTTCATCAGTTATTTTGGTAGTGATAGTGATATAGTTCGTTTAAGTCCATAATTAGTTGTTTTGGTAATAACAATAGTATAGGTTTTGAAGGGTTATTTGGGAAAGTCGGTAATCTTTGTAAAGGTGTGATTGTAAAGGTGTGATTGTAAAGGTGTGATTGTAAAAGTGTGATCATCAATGTTACGTTTTTTGAAGTTATTATAAAAAGATGTATCGTTATTCGTTTAGGAAGAATTTTTATTCTTTTCCCTTTAACGACGTGATTTTACCTTTAAGGTAAGCTCCTTATTGGCTATTCGGTATTCGCATGCCTAAATCACCTGTTTCTAATTAATTATTTGGCGCTTTTATATAGATTAATTATTTAATTGATGACATATCCTCATCGTGTTTTTAAATAAATACCGTGTAAAAATAGGGTTTCAATGCGTCGTTTAGCGCGTTAGCAGCGTTGGAATGAGTTTATAGCAGTTTCTACACACCACACCGCCACTAATATCAATATTAATTCTAGCAATTCGATTATATCGTCGATCCCCAACTTTATCCTTTCGCCGCCCACCGTTGTTAAATCCGTTACTCCATTTTTTCCTCTTTCCTACTTTCCTGCCGCTTTTGTAATCATTATACTCCATTGTTATAACCCAGACAACGGTTGGGTCAGGAAACAGGCCAGCATGCAGCTGAGCCACAGAGAGCCTATAGTCCAACACATCAGGCGGGGAACATCTCTTATGTAAGCAAGGTGACTAAGTAAGTCATGTAATGGATCAGTATGGATCAGTTACTGATCCAAGGTGAGGCAGCACTAGATCAGTGGGATCAGTGCGGTGATCCAAACGATCCAGTACTGAAGATGGTATGAAGGCACGGATATATAAGGACACGGTCATCACCATATAGACAGTATTTCCTTCATAGCTCTTCAGTTGTCAATCTAAGTATTCAGTCCACACACCTGAATAGCCTAACAGCTAGTGATCACTCTACAGCACGAATAAACATCTTCTTGATATTGCACCTTTGTTACTTCTAATGCTTTACTGCTAACATAAACCCCCTGACACCTTCTATTTACTCACGGGTATTTAGTGTGATTATTACATCCATTTCATTTCTTTTTTCTCCCCCTCACCTCTACCATCTTACCTCCAGGGTCAGGAACGGGGGTTTTCTGAAATTATAAACTTTATCTTTTCGTTATAGGTAAAAACCATTTTACCCGTGACAGTTTTTTGCCGCTGTAAGCGTAGTATTGAAAAGTTGTAAGGCGATATATAATAATTATCACTTTAAATTGTATTATATTAATATTTATTAAACGAGACGGAAATGGTAAAACGGGCCCGCCGCCTCGATGCGCGATTCGCAAGGGTGTGTCGTGAGGCCTTTTTAGTGCGTCAAGTATTGGAACAGCGTACTTGGGTTTGTATCCTCGAACCGTTTATGGATACACTTTACGTGTCATATATTACGTCCACTATCGCGGGTAAGTTTATTAACGATTGTCGTCAAAATGGGGATCGTTCGTATGGATATTACTATATACCCTCATAGATAGTATACATAGGTCAAGTAGAAGTGCACTGTATTGCAGGGTGCACTCCTGCAGTTTATACGGTAACGTGTCACGCTGCAGGCTGCACTCTTACAAGACGCAAAGTGCATCATACATAGATTGGTCTGGAATGGCTATTCCAGACCGACGGCAATGCGTGGATCGGTCTAGAAGAAGTATTCCAGAGTAATACGCTCTGGGTGGAGGGCTTATAAGCTCTCACCTGTAGCGTACACCTCTGGATGCTTCTTCTTGAATCAATCATCATCTTTTATACTACAATGCCAATCATTCTGATTACTCTTCAAAGACCTTAGTTCACGTGAACCTTATAGGCTTAAGACCTTACCGACAGTTCGTTTCGTTATTACCTTTACAAGTAGAATAGCATTAGGCACGCCCCCATTCTGGTAGTGTTAAAGCCATAAACCGAAGCTTTATGGAGGTTATTTACCGTTAAAGTTGGTGTTTTTTGTTAAAGGTCATGAGATTTAGTTGTTTTTACGATTTGAAATTTGCAGTATTAGTGCCTGCAATATTAGTAGCTGAAATAGCACTAACTTAACTGTTTGCCAACTTTACAACTTAGTGATTTTTGAGACTTTTAGACGGTCAATCTCAACGCTTTATTTTCTTTAAGACTATTTTACTAATGATTTCTTGGTGTTTTCAGTTATGGAGATACTGTCGCTACTTTTCAAGTACCTTTAAACAGAATACTCACTTGGAAAGTCTTTCTCTTTACTACCTGTAAACAGTAGATGTAGCAGAAGGGTGCTTTTCATAAGAATTTTCCCTCTACCTTACGAAATTGCAAAGCGTGACCAGAAATTAGCTTCTTCTTTTACATAGCTTATCCGTGCTTAACTTTATAATCACTGATTAGTGTTGGTAGGCCTTTATTGTTGCAACGTAGTCGATTCGAAATTTGTCGAAGTAACTAGTGTTGCATTGAAAATGGTTGATAAGTTGTAAGTTCTAAGTTTGGCAGATTGCTAGCTGGTCTGCACGCTAATTTGTATGGCCAAAGGCTTTTGTCTATACTATACTCTGAAGTGGGCGCCCATTGTATTATACTTGCAGTTAATCCTACAAACTGCAGTTAATTTTCAGTTAGTACAATCAACCAACTGTAATTATATTTAACTTGACTATACTACATTTGACTGCAATTTCGATAGTTATAAAAAATCTGATTTATAACGATAGGTTAGTATTATTAGTAAAAGAGTCATTCATGAAAATCATTAACTTAGCTTTCGATAAATCGATTGGGATTAATTAATTCTACGGTCCAAGTTTTTCATTTGCTATTCCAACCTTGTATTTAATTGATTTGAATTTTCGTCCGTTAGGTTTTGAACTTATACTATTGGAAAAATTGTATAATGCCTCCAGTTGGTATAGGGTCGCAATATATTTGCTACAAATGTGTTTCTTGAGATGCCTTTAAATTTTAGTTATATTAGTCTTGTTAATCGTAATCACGTCAACATCTTAACCCTTTTGACGAAAACTAAGGTAAATGTTAATATCGTTAATATTATACCAATGAATTGATAATAAGTTAAAATCTAGACGTTGGTCTTTTGCTAAAGTCGCGACCGATTATAATTCCAAAACTTTGATTCATTAATAGTATACTGTTCCAATACTACAAATTTTATAATTCCGACGAAAAGAATATCATTGGTATATATATTTATTTAGTTAAAATATTTATCTTACGTAATTAGCAAATACGTGTTATGTCGGTAAAGTTTCTATTACGTTAACATAGTAGAAGAGAAATCATAAAAATTGGTGTAGATTGAATTAAGATAAGATGTCAAAGGGAAAAAAAGCATTCGGAGAGTGCACGCCACATGTAAGAGGTTATAAAACCTCTTACTCAAGCAGTGGTACCCTGCCATGCACTCTGCTAATCTCCCTTTTGAGCAGTGATACTTTATCGTATACTTTACAAATGCTACTTTCAGCCAATAACACACTATTATACACTTTAGAAGAATAAACTTTACAAAGTGGTACGTTACTGTATATTTTTATAAATCTGTACTCCGTAATGTAACCACTTATTAACTATAAGGATATATGGTAATATCTACACAAACAATCTTTTTTTTTCTACTTATGGATTGTATTCGCTATTTAGTAATAATAGTAAAGTTTATAGCGTAATCCGTATCCGTAGTTTAGTAATAATAGTATAGTTATAGTAAAAATTGTAAAGGCTTAAATTAGTAGTTTCTAGCTATGGTAGCAATTATAGTAAAGGTTTGGTTAATATTATTCATTGGTAGCGATATAATTGTTTATAACATTTGCTATTATTCATCTATTTTTAATTACGTAGATACTACAGGGGTATAATTATGTAAACTTTATAGGGGTGTAATTACCTAGGGGTGATTACGGCTTTACATGTTTTAGGGGTAGTATAAAAAGATATATCGCCATCAGTTTAGACAAAATCTCTTTTCTTTTCCTTTTAAACAATACATATCTAAAGTTAATGTAAGTTTTAACTAGCCAATTAGTATATACAAACTTAACCTATTATTTCAATCACATATTTTAAACCGATCCAATAAGTAGGTTACTTAACCAATTCCTATATACTAACCTTGCCTATAAATAAATACCGCGTAAAAACAAAAGTCCTAAGTGCCATTTAACGCGTAAACATAAGCGGGCCAAAGCTMCCGCCGCCGCCGTTATCCGCATTATCGTTACCATTACCACCACCACATTTAACCCCACCTCCTTTAATATAATATCCTTAATTTCTGTCGCCCTTTTCGCTTTACCGTCCATCGCCGCCGCTGCCGAGACTACTACCCCCTTTTCCCCTTTTTCCTCCTCTCCCCTTTCCTTTAACCTTTGAGGGGAGAAATGGGGGGCTTTTAGGGTTATAAACCTTACCTTTTCCTTACGGGTAAAAATCCTATTACCTGCGGAACCCCCCCTTCCCTCGCTATAAATATAACTTGGTGAAGCTATAATGCAATTCGTATCGTTAGTTTTTCCTGTATATTACCGTTATACTAATATCCCCATTAATGAAGCGGTTGAAGCGAATCTACTTCATTGCTTTGAGTTACGTATCGTTAAAGTTCGTCGCAAGGCATTTTTAACGCGTAAATTGTTAAAACAATGTATCTAGGTTTGTAACCTCGAGCCGTTAATAAATATGCCTTATGTGGCGTATGTCGCATCCGCGGCCGCGGGTAAATCTATTAACGATTATTACTAAAACGGGGGTCAGTCGGCTCGTTACTACCATTACAAGTAGATTAGCAGCGAATACGCCTTTTTTTCCGATGGTTTCAAATCTGTGAACCAAGGCCGTATTACGCGACCATTGGCTTAACAATAACTTTACTTTAAAACTATACTTTGAATCACAAACATAAATCATTCAATTTCAAAAATATATTACCCTAAACGCCCTTAAAAATAAGTATTTTTGTAAATAATCAAAATGAGTTAATACTAATTAATAATAGGTGTTAACTGGCGTATTAAGGAGTTGGAAGCCGTTATTACCACCTAAAAGCGGAGCCTACGTATATATTATGTAGGAGGATTTGACAACGCTATTCTGTGTCGCCTCAATGAGAGTAAATACCTCACTGCGCTTCTACTTAAGGGTATACGGCCTAGGGCGCGGGGCTACCCTTCCGGTGGCGCCAATAACAGCGTCGATAACGATAATAACAGTAGCTCCAATACAGATGGGAAGTGCAACGAAAAGAAGAGTGAGGACGCGACGGCGTTGCTCTCTCCCTTTCTCTTAACTAGCTAATAGCTACTTCTTTATGCCGGGCCGGCGTACTCGGCCATAATACAATACGTTATATAGTAATATAATTGCTTTGTAAAAAAAAATCTCAACACAGACGAAAAATATAGAAGGAAAAAAGGGAAAGTAAATTTAATAAGGGAAAGTATATGAAACAAAAAGTGATAATATATTAGAAGCAGTACGAATGGAAAATTCAAAGAAAGTAAAATTCCGTAAAAATTGTGTAAATAGTGTATTTAAAGAAAGAAAAAGTCTATAGTAGAATTATAAATAAAAGATATATACTGCGACGAAATACGGAAAACGGTGTAAAAAGAACATTTCGAACCGTTTAAAAATATTAAAAGGGGTATAATCGTATGAAATAAAAAAGGTAAAAGTAAAGCGTAAAATGTTAGCCTATATAAGGCTATAAACCCTTTTAGTAATATTAAAGAAAAAAGTGCTCGTTAATATAAACATCTTTAAAGCTCCATTTGGAACACCCTTAGCTATTACATTTAATAGGTTCAACTTTCCATCGATTTATCTTATTTTTTCAATTTCGTGGCGCTTATACTTTTCGCGTAAAGCCATAATATGAATTATAAGGCGGTTTTCATTCGTAATGCCAAGTTGAATCAAATATTCGTAAAGCGAAAAAAAATAGTGTAAACAATAAGGAAAAAAGATTACAAACTAAGGTTTAAAATAATTATTCGTATCTTTATCTTTATGGTAATATTAAATCAAAACCTTTAACTATATTTTAGATTTCTAAGGCTAGAAAGTTTCTTATAATCCGTTTATACTAAGTTGAGATTTAATGATTTTTTTTTAACGAAACGTAAACATGTTTTTAACCAGTATTTCGTTGCCTAAAATAAAAACGAATTCTATCTACGAATTATAGTCGGTATTATTAGCGAAAAAACCGTTAGTAAAAATAAGTAGCTTTATAATACATATTTCAAACGATACGAATTATAAATCGCGTTTTAAATTATATATTTTCTACGTTATGCACTTATTTAACGCCTTATATATATCGTTCGAAAGGGAAATTTGGTATTATACGACGACCGAAAAATTGAACGCCGCTTTTGGTTATACTACTAATGTAACCTAAGCGTTATGTACAAGTTAAAATTTATATTCGTCGGCCCGTTTCGCGTTATTCACAGCGATAAGGGCAACTTTGTCTAATTTCCCTTTTTAAGTAAGGCACAAAAAGCTATTTAGGAAAGTAATTGCCACGTTATTAAAGTCGATCATATAGTCCTCCGTTAGGTACTTTTTAAGTTTTATCTTTAAGCCAGCTTTTGAAAGTTTTTTCTTTTTTGATACAGAAAACTACGCGTTTTATAACGTTAACGTGTTATCTGTTTATATTCTCGTTAGTTTAAAGCATTTAAAACGGATTATCAAAATTAATAGGTATAAGTTAAAGGTTCAACTAACTATTTCAATCCGTTCTTTATAATATTTTTAATAAATTTTATACTAATATACACCAACGTCAACCAGGTTTTAAAGCGGTGTTATAATATGTGTAATCATTTCAGGTAAATGATTTTTTTGAGATTTATAGGTATATTGGCGTAAATATACCTTCTAGGCTGTTTTTCGAATTATTTATAAGTCTTTGTAATATTAAAAAGTTTAATACAAAGTTAAAACAGGGTATTAAAAAAGGTGGCGAACGTAAAAATAAGGTGGTAGCTCACCTATTATAAAGTAGACGACTAGGTTATAATATTCTTTTTACCATTGGTATTATACCCCTCTATAATAAGGCGAGTATTTTCGTATAACCTTTCGGTTTTATTCTTAACTTTATATACAAGGAGTTTAGGGAAAATCTTATATGCGTCGTAAATCGTTGGTTAGAACCTTTTAAAGCGGAAAAATGCTTTGTGCGATTAAGGTAAAGATTTCTATTTAAGTAAATTATTCGAATGGAACGCTTACGGTAGTAGTAATACCTTCGCGACGGCGCTTTAAGCTAAGCTTACGGTTTTCCATCTCGTTTTAAGTAATAAAAGAATTTATAACAAAAGTTTTAAAAGTTTTTTTGTTTTTAGAACTAGGTAGGCGTCCTCAGCGACAAGGTACTAATAGTGTTAGTATAAGCGAACCGTTTTAGAATAGTGGTAACGGTTCGAAAATGCGATCCAGAGTATACATTGGATCTAGAGGCGACTTAGATTCCTATCGTAAAACTAATTCCATTAGTGTTGCTGGTCGGATTACGGTTCCAGGTCGCTCTTTTTTATCTTTTTTTTTGTACTTTCTTACTATTATTTAGGGGAACGAATTTGTATTATTTGAAAAATTAACGAGTATATTATGGCCTTTGAATCTGTTAATATTTTAAAAGCTAGTCTATTCGTCCTTATTTTTTTAAAATGAAATTTTAAATCATAATACTAAATCCAAAACTTCGGTTTTACATAGACTGTTACTTGTAGTTAGTGTTTTCGAAATATTATTTTTAACCCGTAAAAATCGTAACTCTACTATAGCTTTCGCCATAATATTCTCTTTTTATAATAATATTAGTAACGTTGTAAAGTTTATATAAATACTTAGGTAAGTACTAAAAACAAAAATCATAAAGATTAGCTTACTTAAGCTAAAAGTGTTATTAACGGCATTGATTATTATTTATAAGATATATTACTTAAAATTAATACCTTTTAGTTGTTTTTTTGTATAATACTGTATACCTTCTTTTTCATGGTTTATAATACCGTTTATACTTTTTAATACTTTAATTTACTTTTACCGTTATTAATTTATATTTATTACCGGCAATCTTAGCTTTAATACACCATTTACTAGAGTCGAAGGCCATATTTACGTTGTAGGTAATTTTAATTCAAAAGCCTTACATAAATGTTTAACTAGTAATTTATCAAAGTATTTTAATAGTTTGTAACCAAAACGTTTCGTGTAAACTTCGCAGCTTAAAATAATGTTACCATGTCGATAACGTATAGTATCGGCTAGCTGTTAAGGTATATTACATTTATAATCACCTTGTAATTAAAGTTTATATCGTTTGAAAAGCGAAATTAAAACCGCCATAAAGTTTACTAATATAGCTAACATTTATATTGAAACATTTTAATAGCTTTAAATGTTTCCCCCCTACATTTATATAGCCTATAGCATCAAACATCCGTAAAAAACGTTTCGTAACTGGGTATTTGAATCGGTGGTATAATATTCGTAATTTCGGCTACGTTAGGTAAATAGCTTTAATTATACTTGGTTTAGAGAAAAACTATAAATAACTCAATTCAAGCCGAAGCGGTATAGATACGCTATCCGAAACGCAAACAAATTAATTAGTCGTATTCCAAACCTCGATTTCGAGCTTATTTATATTGAATAACGATGATAAAGATAACGTCTGAAAAACCAATACATAAAATTTAACCGGTTCGAATCGTGTGTTTATAACTATCGTCCTAAGTGACAACGTTTTACCTTTGCCAAGTAGGACTTTTCGATGTTTTTTTATTCGATCGAGCTGAAATTTAGGAAATTTCGCCGCGAACGCGTTAAATTATTGCTTTCCGACCGTTAGGATTTCAGCTACATCGGTATTAGGCATAATTCCCTGAAATTGGTTTTCGTATATATTCGAAAACGTGAACTACAATATTATGTAGGCGTTCAACACGCTATTTTCGCAATTCAGAACTATACAATAAAGGAATATAATATCCTATAGGTTTGTAAAAATCCTTTAAGCTGTTTTGTTATCCTAAGTTATTATTTAAGTATTATCGCTTTTAAAGTCCTTTTCTCTGGAGGTATATTCGTAAGGGTAGAAGTTCAACTTATTTTCTGCGCCTTTTAATTCAGTTACTTATGTTATAAATTAACTTCCGTTTCATTCTTAAATGAGTAGTCAGCTTAAATTTATCGTTTAATCCTAATTTATTCATATGCTAAGTGGTTAGCAAATTAATAGACGATTTTATTGTATATAATTTAACGCTTTTGAAAACCTATAAAGCTTCGTATACTTTTTCGTAGTTATTACTATAAGCGTAGTAAGTTTCGCTTTTAGTTATAAGCTTGCTTTCGGTTTCCAGAGCTTTCTTTTTAATATGTTCTAGTATCCGTATTTGGGTCGCTTATTTTACCTTGAGTATACTTTGAATCTTCGGTTGTAAACATGGTAAATTGTTTCTGCAAAGTTTATTTTAGTAATCTAGCCTTCGCTTTAAATTTTGTTGACCACAAATATGAATGCAAAACTCGCTTATCGACGTATGAAGGTTTGAAACTATGTGTTAAAATTCTTATAAAATGTTTTTAAATATTTTCAGGTTTAAATAAAATAAGGTCAAAATTTGGGTTTCTGCAGTATACTTGTATTACTTTTCAAATAAATAGTATATTACTCTTATATTCCGGTCCAAAGACCGTTTAATACTTTCGAAACTTTGCTAATAAGGTGGTAAACATATCTCATGGGTTTTTATTAAAGTTTTTATGCTAAGTTTTTATGGATTCCCAGGTAGTATTAGTCTAGTCCCTATTATAAAGTTCATAGTAAATTTCCGTATCGAAGTGTGATTTCAAAGTTAACACAATTATAAAGTCGTTAACGGTTATAATACATATTAAGTGTGTTTAACTACTTATAGTAGTATATATACTACTTTTTGGCTTACCACGACAATATGTTAAATAAGATAACAAAAAATTATAATAATTAATATTTTGGTTTTTGTATATATTTAATATTACACGTATTTTATTATCAAGTACGTCGTATGGTTCGCCGTTATAATTTTCGTCTTTGTCCTATAATCTGGTAAAATTGGTAAGTTTTGTTAAATCTCTTTTATTAGTTGGAAAGCAATACGATAAAAGGTTACAGTAAAGATCGTAGTTAAAAGGTATCGGTCCGTAAAGTATATATTAAATTTCTACGCCGTTTATATTATTTCCGGGCGGATTATTTCTTTTTCTGGGTCGCTTTTACTGTAGTCGAAGTAATTATTAACGGTATCCGAAGCGTAATTTTGTTTTGGTTTTCGTTTAAAACTAAGTTTCGGGGAGGGTTCTTGTTTAATCCGCGTTATAGATAATCTTTGTGGTACTTCCTCCTCTTCCGTCGATTCCTCCAGTTCAGTTTCTACTTTGCGGCGTACTTTTAGCCCTGTTGAGCGCCTCGTTTCCTATATTTTCGAAGTTTTTTTCTCGTTCCCTATCTGTTATTTTAAAAATGCTATCCTATTGCTTTTTTAGCCAGTGTTTCTTTATAAACCTTACCTCTATTTCTTTATTGTTGGTTTACCTTGGTATTTACATAAGCCGTACCGGTATTAATAAAGCCTTTACAATACGTCTATTATTACCACCAATCGTATTAATACCTATATTTCGTAGTTATTTTCGTAATATTTAGGATATTATATTATTAACCATAGTTTATATATATAACGTTCAATTTACAGAATTCTCTTGAATATTGTTAAATAAATCTCGCCCCTTTATACGGCCTCTATAATAGTTAAAGATTATATTATTCAAGTACGTATTTTCCGTAAAAGGGTCCAAATTCTTTATTCATACCTCAATTTTATTATCGTATAGGTTAAGGTCTATATACTTGAAAATTATATTACGAAAAAACGTATTTATAGATAGTTAATTCATATATTTGTTACATTTTACCAAGTCCATCATTAGTAAAACTAAATTTATGAGAGTGTAAAAGGTAATAAAGCGGTTAGAGGGGGCGATTTGTACGTATACCTGAAATGCTGGAGCGGTGTAAATATCGGGTTTACGTAATAGATAAGATTTGGATGCGTTCTGAATATAGTGATTAGGATGGTTAACCAAAGTGAAAAGCTTATAAATACGTAAATACGAAGCAGATAAGGGTTAATTAAGCAATTGAAATAAAGTTTTTAACGTTTACGAGTATAAATGAAATCCAAATAAAGTGTAAATAAAG
This sequence comes from Anisogramma anomala, assembly GCA_038502455.1. NCBI lineage: Eukaryota > Fungi > Ascomycota > Sordariomycetes > Diaporthales > Gnomoniaceae > Anisogramma > Anisogramma anomala. The sequence goes on along the minus strand of JASMMZ010000010.1, from coordinate 5,304,709 downwards.
CGTAACTACAAGCTAATTTAACGTTTCAAATTAGTTTTTTTGTAACGCTTTATAAGCGTTATATTAGTTAAGCGGCTAATAAATTCAAACGTCGTCAGTAAATAATTTAAAAATTAGCTGTGTAAGGCGGAGAGAAGAAAGAGAACTGGGTAATGGGAAGGAAAAAATGTAAGGAAGTGTATGTGTATAATCCGGTGTGTAAGGCTCGGTTCGTATTTGGTGAGCGATTCGAATGTCGTATTATTACTACTCATATTGTTTTCGAGCGGTTTGCTTGCTATATATTAACCGCTTTTGAGTTTCGTAAATGGTATGAATATTACGTTTTGTTCGCTTTTAGATTTCATAAGTGGATTTGAATGCTATATTTATATCGGATGGGTCCTAATAAAAGGTTTCAAAACTTGGTAGTTTTAACTCTCGTATATTAATACTTGATAAGACGCTTTTTTAAAAATACCAGGGTACATTCAAAACGCCAAAACGAGTTAACAGATAACGTAATGCGCTTTTGGTAAATGAGTTCCTAATTGATTAATAATATAGTATTGAAGTAATTCTTTTTAAAGGTACTTTAAATTTTACAGTCTTATTACGTTTTTTGTTTTAAAGACTCTCCAGCATAGTTCTACACTCCCGTATGGTTTTAATAAGTTGTAGTATTGAAGTAAAAACAGTTGAAACCGTTATTACATCCCGCTATAGGTTTTTAATTTAAATTTGTCTCCTTTTTCCTAGGCTATTTTTCATCAACTTAGTCGACTACTAATTAGTATCGGTAAGGTTTTCATTACATAAATGTAATAGAAAGAATTATGAAAATTGGTATAAATTAAAGTAAAATAAGATATCAAAGGAAGATAAAGCATTCGTAGAGTATGCGCCACAGGTAAAAGATTATAATCATTTCACCTAGGAAGTAATACCTTGCTATGTATTTTACTAATCTCCCTTAAGAGCAGTGACGCTTTATCGTATACTTTGCAAATGCCACTTCCAGCCAGTTGCATGCTATCATATACTCTGCAGGAATACACTTTGTAGAGTGGTACGTTACCGTACACTCTTGCAAAGATGCACTCTACAATATGGTCGCTTACTAACTAAAGGGACATATGGTAATATCCACAGGTTATAAGTTAAAGGTTTTATTTTTAGCATCGATTAAAATTGTAACTAGTAGGTTCAAAACTAATAAACACCTGATTTAGTCAATCCATATAATAGGTTAATATATTGTATAACCATTTCTAACGAGTATTGATTAAGTAGGTTTTTCGGTACTTTTAATAATATCATTCTCTGTAAATCAATTACTCACTATTTATACGTATCAATAATATTACAGCCATTCAGGGTAGATTTTTCATCAGTTTTGGCTAGTAAACTTGTTTTCAATACAATTACAAAACGTTAGATAATCTTCTAAATCATTGGTGATTGTATGAGCATTCAGCTTTTGACTTCATCATCATATTGTTAAGCGATTAGGCATGACTTTTCGTTTGGTCTCCCCATGATCTTATCCTCAACTAATATTTTATCCGCGACCTAAAGATTATAACGATTAGGTTTTAGAGGTTGAAATTACGTTTGGACAGAAATTACAAGGCTTTTTAAGGAAAAAGTCCATTAATCTTAACTCTATCATTCTTTTTAAAAGGTCCGCCCTAAATTTTAATAATTACTTATATTTGGACCCTAACAATCAAGTTTTGATTATTTTTCTTCTTCCTATTAACATAAATAGTATTTTAAATCGAAGCCAGTATATATTCTTTATCCTTAGTATTACTCTTATGAAATGGTTAGTCAAGTTATTGACATTTTATTGGTCTATAGATTTAAAAAAACGGGGGGGGGGGGGGTTATACTAACTATTAACCTAGTTCAAGGATTTTCATCATTATTATTCCCTTTAGTCACCCTAATATAAAATGTAAAACAAGTTATTCGAAATATCATAAAACCGTCAATAATTTGATCAACCATTTTAAGGTTAATAATATTTATAATCTTAAATAGGCAATTCTATATATATTGAATGTACTACAAATAAAGATATTGTGTAAGCTTGTAGATTCAAGTATTCTAGAATCTACATAAAGGACTTGATATATGAACAAGTGTATCCTCATAGAGATCTCGATCAAATGTAGAGACTCTATATTAGTCAATACTAGTATATACTAGTCAATACAAGTACTTGCACTAGTAAACACTAGTACCTCTTAAAGATATCTATATTTCCGGTGAATTCCTTATGCTTTGATGTTAAGAGGTTCAGTACTTAAAGATGTACCAAATACTGATTGGCTCTGTTATAGCACTGTAGTTAAGTAACTATACTTGTTGTATTTGCAACACATACCCTCAAAAGGTATTGTTTCTCAGAAATGTAATGATCACACTAAATACCCGTGAGTAAATAGAAGTTGTCAGGGGGTTTATGTTAGCAGTAAGGTAGCAGAGGTAACAAAGGTGCAATATCAGAAGATGTTTGTTCGTGCTGTAGAATAATCACTAACCGTTAGGCTATTCAGGTGTGTAGACTGAATACTTAGATTGACAACTGAAGAGCTATGAAGGAAATACTATCTGTGTGGTGATGACCGTGTCCTTATATATCCGTGCCTTCATACCGTCTTCAGTACTGGACCGCTGAAGTCGATGTCGCTTCCTTCCATCCAATGTTGTCGACTGGACCGCAAGCGGTTCTGTCGGTCCAAACCCTAACTTTGGGTACTTATATAAAAGAGATCACTGGCTTGATGTGTTGGACATCAGGCTTCTGATAGCGCAGTGGACCGCTGGCTTATTCCATGACCTGCAGTTGATCCTTGAGTTATAACAAGAAAGAAGAAGAAACGAAAGAGAAATAAAAACAAAACAAAATGCAAAGGGTAAGGTAGAGGAGGTATAGTGTAGAGAAAAGAAAGTTAGTAAATTCAAAAAGCAAGAAGACTTAAAGACCTGTTTAATCCAATTTAAACTGATAACCTTTAAATTGTTTCAATATCCCAAAGTTTGCACCAAAACCACTCTATCATTGCATACCTAAAATACTATAAGGTAACTTAGAGCACAAAGCTTTATAAACCATTAATATGAACTTAGGTCAACCAAGTTAAGCCGTTGCATTATCACCTTGTTGGAATAGTACTACATGCAATACAGTAGGTCAACTTTACTTACAGTAAAGTTGACTATACTGAACTGCAAGTTGAGCATACTGTTTGTGTGGATTACTGCATTAGGTGTAAGTCGAGTGCAGTACGCTGCACTTCACTCTAGGGTACGGGTCAAACAATTAGCCATACAAATTACAGTGCAGACTGGCTAGCAGTCTGCTAAACCTAAAACAATACATCCACCATTTGACCAATGTAATACTACTATTACTTCGACTACGATTCGAATCGACAACGTTGTAACGATCTAAGGCCCTACTAACACTAAACAGTGCTTATTAAATCAAGCACAGATTAGCTAAGTAAAAGAAGAAGTTACTTTCCGGTTGTTATGCTTTACGTTATTGTTAGGGTAGAGGAAATTGTTTTAAGAAGAGTCTTTACTGTTGCGTCGGTTTTTACGGCAGGTTAGAGGTAGCGACGGTATCACTATTAAAAACACTAAGAAATCTTTATAGTTTTTTTTTTAAAGACGTAAAAATTAACTGTTAGAAGTTTTAGAGTTTGGTAAGTTGGCAAACGGCCAAATTAGTATTATTACGGGTACTACTACTGTAAATAAAACAATTAAATCCCTACTCCAAATAAATTTTAACTTTTACCTTTTACTAATAACAAACGACCTTCGACCTTACCCTTTACACCAAAATTTTGCTACTAATTCATTCTTTTTATTTCCTTTACGCCAATTTAATCATTAAGTTCGTTGCCCTAAGCGAAAATACAAAGAATCGCCAAGTCGTGCTAAGAAAGTCATGTTGCGCGACTCAACGCCAAGTCGCTAAGTTTCCATGCAACTTTATGCCAAAACACTAAGTCCTTACGCCTAAGATTACCAAGTCCCTCGCTCTACACATTCTACACGTCCTATACAAGCTAAAACATTAAGATGGCTAACTTTAGCGCGTACTTTGAAGTTATTACCGACTCCGTTAGTAGAGAAGTAATTAAAACCCTCGGTTATCTTTTTTCCAAACACTATAACCACAACTTTAGGGGTTACGACGTTGATGAAGACTTAACCGAAAATTATTTAAACAATTTCGTCGGTCACTTTATCTTAAAATACGATGGAAGTAAAGATCCTAACCACGTTTTTTACAAGTTTTGTAATTTCTTTCGATAACTAAATAATGAATATGTAAAAGGCAACCTAAAAGACCGTAAAATCCAAATGAAAGGCTAAAATTTAGTGCCGAGGAATTTAAGTGTTAAAAGAAAACTCTATTATGATGGCAGGAACCCTTTTCGACTTGGCTTAACTTGAGAAATACCCTTAAAACCTACGGCCTAAGGGAAAAGGGGTTAAAAAACCTTAACGCCTCTATATACAATTTAAGGGACACTTTCTTTACCCTTAACTAAGTTAAGCTTTTTTACGTGGTAGCGATAAGGAACTTGTTAACCTCCTCGGCAGTTTAATACCCCTACATAATAGCGCGGAGTACGTCCTTAACGGTGGTAAAACGCGTAAAATAAGGGCTGCCAACGCGGCTAAAGATATTAAAATCGGCGCTCTATACCAATCAATTAAGTAAGATTGTCAGGTTTTTTAAAATCTTTAAATGCCTATCTCTATTTAGCAATTTAATTAACAGGCTTCTTAAAAACCATCCCCTAGCAGATTTACCTATACGCGAGAGTCTATTACAGGTTTTACCACGAGATTTTACTCTGCAGGTTAAAAGACTAGTAATAAACTTTGATACCATGCCTTGGAAACTTTAAAGCTTAAACTTCCAAGAAAATTTAATTAAAATTAGGATAATTATCACGACTTGCTCCTAATACTTATTAAAATAGGTAATATGAATTGCAAATTCCTTACGGATTTCGCTAAGATTTGGAACGACGTAAAATATTATAACGGAAAGCCTTATAACTTTTTCGATACTAAGATAATGCCCATTCTAAATATTTGTAAGTAGAAAAAGGTTCCCCTTTTAGGTTTTTACTTGTTATTTCCCGAAATCCTTATAAGGTACGATAGGAACTTTTACCTAACCTTTCTTATTCAAGCTATTACGTTTTAGGAAATTTATGATAGTTTGAAAAGCCACTTCGATTACGATATTTACCTTGCCTAATACCATATAGACTGGGATACTACACGGTGAACTACAATAATAGTAAAGAAAAAAAAAAGACGAAAATACTAATAGATATTCTTAATTAGATGCTTAATAAGTTAATATTATGTTAGCAAACAATAGGGAAAGATTACGTTAGCTAAACTACACTTTATAAGCAGGTATAGGTAGTAGTTACGGGCATTGACGAGTTCTAATACGCTCTACAATGTCTTAATGCTATTTGCGAAGGATTTTTTAGCTAGTTGCGTTCCTCGTTTACCACTTCAATGGTGCGTACACCAAACTCGTTTAGTATATATTCCTAAGCCGGCAACTTCCCTAACGTGGATAAAAAAAAACTTACAGTAGTTAATTACATTAACCGTAAGTATGGCTATGGGTGTTCCTAATGCTTAAAGTTTGGCTTACCGGCTATAAATTGAAGGTAACAATTATGTTAACGCTAATAAAGCTAAAATTTGGACGGATTTGCTAACCGTAAGCATTATCGTTGTAATAGTGGTAAGAGATATTAAATTTATGATAAATCTGGCTGTTAGTTAACTCGATACCTCCCCCCTTCTATCGAGCGAAATAATAGAAAGATGATGTAATATATCTAATACCCTACCTCTTTTAAATAGGACTTTTTGAATTAAATTGCAGATTTCGAGAGAGATGAGCCAATTGACGGCGATAATGGCTCCAAGTACATTAAGTGGCATAAAGATACTGTTTCTAACGCGGTTTAATAACTAGTCGACCACGCTTTTCTATATATTTTAGGTGGTAAAGACTCTTACCTTTGCCCTAATTTAGCTTATAACCTTTCGTATACCTTTAACCTTCGCGATCGTTACGTAAACCATACGTTTTAAGGTATTATGCTCAATACAGGGGTATTGAGGTACTTAACAGAGGGCTATTAGCAATACGTAACATTATAAAGAGAAAGTATAATAGCTATTAAAATTAATCGTTACGATACTAGCAAGACAAAAGTTGGCTTTGGATTAGGCTAGAAATTATCGTTACTAGGGATAACGGTAATTAAAGCCATTGTGGGAACAATTACGTTTCATATCCTCAAGTCCCTTACCCCTTTCCTTCTTTAATTGGAAGATATAGAGACTCTTGACGTTAATATCGACGTTAACGTAGACGAACTAGTTAAAAACAGTTAAAGGTTTCCTCTCGATTTTAAGTAGGGGCACCTATGTTTTTATTTTTAAGGTCTGAAAGCAGTGGTATTGAATCTGACGGAGCCGGAGATACGTTAACTATACTGGAGCTTTAACTACCTAGCCGTTAATAGGCTATATTAAATCTTAAAGTCTGTAAAGTATAAATATTTAAAATATTTTACACTAAAGTCTATTAAAAGACTTTATTATCATTACCAAACGTATACCTAAGCCCTTTAGAGATTTATGTTTATATTAAAAAACAAAAATGATTTGAATTACGAGATCTATTGGTAGGCCTTTATCGTTGCAACGTAGTTGATTCGAATCACTATGGTTGAAGTAATTAGTGCTGCGTTGATATTGTTAATTGATGTGTATTAGTTCTAAGTTTGTCAGACTGTTAGCCGGTCTGCACACTAATTTGTAAGGCCAAATGCTTTGGCCTATACCCCACTTTGAAGTAGTCACCTATTGCACTGCACTTGCAGTATAGTCCCACAAACTGCAGCCAATTTCTCAGTCAGTATAATCAACTTTACTGCAAGTAAAATTGACTTGGCTGTATTGCATTTGACTTCTATTCTAACAAGATCTTCGTTAATATGTTTTACTTAGATAATAAGTCTATTTTTTACGTTGTTAATTCTAAAACCTTCTTTTACAGGGCTAAATTTCTTAAGTTTCTTTCGGAAAAGGATTCGTGGGAAATGTTAAGGATGGTATGGATTAATATATATCTGGGCCTACCTAATATTATTGTCTACGATACCGGTACCAACTTTACAACGAGGGGGGTTTAAGGAAATATTAAGATAATGGGTATCCAATATAAATAGGTAACTATAAAAGTTTACTAAAGTATTAAAAAGGTTAAAAGGGCATACGAATGACTTCGCCGAACGTATAATATCTTTATATGTGAAATTTAAAGCTTTACGGATCCGGAGGTACGCTTATAAATGGAAGTGAAAGGTCTGAACGACACTATGGGCCCTGATGGCCTGGTGTCAACGCTACTGGTCTTTGGAGCGTATTTACGCCTAACGAGTAAATCTCCGCTTTCATCAAGTATTTAAAATCGTATTACGACCTACGGTAAAGCTTCAAGGGAATTACGAAGGAAATTGACACGCCGCCAAGTTAATAATACCCTTAATACCAGGAATGGCCCCTTAATAATCGACGTATTTGTTTTGTCGTTACCAAGTGAAGTCCTCGTGTGGTGGCAGCCGGGTATATAAAAAAGCCTATACAAGATATTAAGTATCGCGAACTATGAAGTGGTTTTTAAAACTATTAATGGTTTTATATTTTTCCGAATTACTTAAGTTAAACTTTACATTAGGACTAATAATGATGTAAACCCTTAAGTTAAGCGATTGGGCTAATACGAACCTCCTTTACCCGTTATCAATAAGCTAATAAAACATCGTCGCCCCGCATAAACCCCATAGAAAAGTAACTTTAAAGAGAAAAAAATACATACCGGGTCGTATTTATAATACTACTTAGGTAATCAGGAAAAAGAAAGATAACAAAGACCTGGCATTAAAACTTTAAACGTAAGGGATTATTAAAACTTTCGGCAAACCTCTTAAAGAAAGTAACAAAGTCGAGATAAACAGCCTACTAATTCGAAGGGTTGTATAATTTATATCAAAATCCGATTTTAACCTCTAAAACCTAAACTTCATGATTTTTAAATCCAGGATTATTTATGAGGTTCAGGGTAAAACCACGGGGCGGCCGTACGAAAAGTTACGTTTAATCGCTTAGGGATACGGCAATAAAGGTAAAAGCTAAATCCTTACGTAATCATTAATAATTTAAAACATTAGTTACAGTTTGGTGATCGCTTTGGCAATAAATTCATCAGCTAAAACTAAAGGCAAGTCTATATTTCATAGCTGTAATATAATATGAACTTATATTTAATTATTAACGAATTTATAGCGGATTATATTAGTCAAGCTATTATAGATATTACGTGTTATTTACCCTCCGGGAACGGTAATACGGTATATTAAACCTCTATACAGATTATCTAAAGTATGCATCCTTTGGTTTGTAACTTATTAGTCATACTTTGCATTACAGTGAACGATAATTTTTTTAATATATAACTTGTTCTTATTAGTAACATAAAAAAAGGATTTAAGTATGGTATGTATGTAAATTAACGATACATTTTTTGTTAAAATTACTAGCTTCATAACATTAAAATTGAAAACGATTAAGGACTTTAAGTTCTGGAATTGTAAGCCGGTAACAACGTTAGTGGAATGTAATTAACTCGACTTTAATGGATCCTTGATCCACATACTTAGTGTTAATATGGGCTTTAACTTTTGCTAAAAGGGTTTGGGTACTTTTTTGGCTATAATCTATAGGACTAATATAACTAAGGCATAATGGTATTTGAAATAGCGTGTTCATGACAGTTATATTGCTACCTTATACCAACCGAAGGCTTTTTACGACCTTTTTATCGCAATATAGGCATAGGATTCGGTAGATAAAGAATTTAACCGGATAAATAAAAGGCTTGAGTAAAAAAATGCGAAACCTAGACCGTGGGATTAATATGACTTTAATCGACCTGTCGAGGGTTAAGTTAATAATATTTACGGATGGATCTTTTGTTAATAATACCGATTTGTCTTTATAAATCGACTTCCTCATAACCCTCGTTAACAGAGATAGGCAGGAAGACCAGTTTAATATTATTAACAACTTAATATACTAGACCTCCATTAAGTGTAAAAGGATTATATAAAAAGTGTTGCCTTCGGAGTTCTATAATATAACAACAGGTTTCTATATAGGTATAGTATTATGAGAAAAACTTAACCTTATTACCAAGTAGTTAAAGACTTCTCCTATTTTGGTATTGATTTATACCGACTTAAGGAGCCTTTTCGAATTCCTTTCGAAGATCTAAACCACCAGCGAAAAACATCTGATAATCGACGTAATAGTATTCCATAAAGCCTATAATGGGAGAGAGATTGAAAAGTTCTAATGAATTGATGGTAAAGATAATAGTACTAAAGTTATAACGAAGGTATCGCCAAACAAAGCCCTGAAAAGGTTTATAGATAGCAATAGGTTAACCATACGCATCGAGGGATACGTTAATAGGTTTTCTGGAAAGCCTAAGTTATGTGCTGGTAACTAGGGTTATGGTGGCAGATTGGAAGACTGCTAAGGAAGTAATGGCAATCTTTTTGACTGGTACGGCTAAAAGTAGAGGTTTGTGAAGGCTTGTGGCGGAATAACTTTTTATAGGAATTGATAAACTCAGACCTCGGAGTAACGGAGAAATTGAGGTTAAATGGGGTCAATTTACATGCAATTGAGTGAAATTTAGTATGGAGGTCAATTGGATTTGACAGAGGGTTAACAAGTTAATGAGGTCGCTATTTAAAGCTAACCTAAAAAGATTAGTTAAACACACTAACGTACATGTAGCCTAATTTGTTACATTATATAGCTAAAAGCCCTTATATTTAACCAATACTTTTTAGTTTATGAAATATTAGTTTAATCTTTATGTGGTATAATATAGACGAGGAATACGGTTATAATAGGAATATAGGCCGGAAGTCGGCTTAATTCTTTTGTCCTTGAATATAGTACCCTTTGGATGTATGTATCTTGTGCCAAAACGATCGTATGTACGTTCCTGTTCCTTAAAATACACACTCTTAAAAAGTGTTTTGCCTTTCCCAGGTTCTTATATTTGAATCGCTTTTCAATATTTATTTTAATGGGTCTCATAGAATTTTGGTTGGAGCCTATTATTAGAAAGTTATTAACTTAAGTATATATAATAAGTTAACGGTAATAGTTAATATATACCACGTTGTCAAAGCTTAATATTTTAAACTTAAGGGTATTAAATACATTGATTAACCTTTTTAACCATTGTTTTGAATCCTGTTTAAGCCCATAAAGTGAAACATATAGCTAAAAGACTTGGTTAACTTTAGGATTGAAACCTATAATATTTATATCTATATACTTTAAAAAGAAGTCTCTAATAATTTCCAGGATCTCCATTAATCCCAGTTTTTCAAGTTCCTCGTTTAGGAAAGCCGAATTGATGTCGATTTAATAGATATCCTATCCGTAAAAAGCAGCAAGTGTAATAAGGATTCTCTATATATAAGACTTTACTATTACAATAAAAGTTTTAATATAGTTAATACAATATCTTTACTTAAATCCTCAAATCATGATCCTAACCTTATATCTTTCGATTAAACCTTTAAAATTAGTCTTAAACTTGATTACTTCTTTTATAGTTAGGGAGTTGCGTGTGATATCCCTCTTAATAGCCTTAAAAAATTTAAGGGGCTAGAAGCTCCGTATTTTACTGTGAAGAACTTTTTTCCAATACTTAGTATCTGTGCCTTCCAAAGCTTCCTTTATAATTGGCTATTTTTAGTTTTCTAATTAAAAGTATAAACTAGACTATATCTTTATTAATAACATCTACTAGTAAACTTGTTGGCAAGCTGTTTTCTATTTTATATGCTGTTTGAAAAATACTCCTTTTTAACTTGAAGTTTGGAGCTGCCGTTGTAATGTTATATAGATATAAACCTTGATAAATTTAATATATTCTTCCTTTACAACTACTTTACAAGGTCTAGTAATAGTTATTTTCACCCGTCAGGTTAAAAGTGTTACCGATTTTTCTCGTCGAGTTTCTTAGTCAGGCTGAAAAATAAACCTTAAAAATGTGCCAGGGTTTGATAATATCAGAAAACTTCCATAAAAAAGATTCCCCTTTTCTCCTATTAGATCAGTCTTTTAATCCTTTACTCGTTTTACAAAGGGTATGTAGACTATAACGGCAAAGCCAGGAGTAAAAGTAAACTTAACGTTGGGTTTATATCCCCTAAATTCTTTTACTTCATCGTAAAAACCCTTATAGGGCGTGGTATACTAAATCCTGATCCTTTTGTCAACCATTAAATTAGTTATAACAACGGCTGCTTAGAACAGGTAAGGCTATAATTAATATAGAACTTTTACGGTAACGGTTCAGGTCTTTATTTTTTCCAAAATCACTTTATTAAAGCGTTCGGAAATGCAGTTTTCCTTAGGGGTATATAATAAAAAAAAACTTGAGGGTAGAACCGTAGTCGAAAGAAATATTCCTAACTAAATAGTTAATAAGCCCGTTATCTCTGTCAAGTATTGAAAAATTTATAGTATATCTAATACGTTTAATCATTTTGTTTAATATACGATAAACGGTTTTTAGTCTTTTACTAGGGGATATAATAGTTATTTTATAGACTTTATAGTCATACTTTACCTTCATAGCTATTAGGCTATGGCGTTAGCCTTTTAGGCCAGTAGTTGTTTCTCAAAAACTGTCAAAGATCCAAATAGTCTTTTTTTTTCTAAAGTATTTTATTAGAAATTTTGTCGCTAATAGGTACTTTTGAAAAGTTCATAAAGGGTATAAATAAGGTCCAAACGCTTCATATCCTGGTTCTCTTTCAGGCCATCCAACAATTGGAGTATTTCTTTTACTAACTTTAAGCTTGTATAACCAAACCTAGAATTCCAAAAAGAATCATCGAAGGACGTGATGGAAGCTATGGTAATTATATTACAATAAAACTATTATATAACCTGAATTATTCTGTAATAATTTATTATGATACCAACTATTTCCTTAGTTTTGAAGTCAACCAACGATAAGTTCTTAACTTCAATACATAAGTTACAAAGTTTTAATAGATTATTTTGGTTTACAATAAACTTAAGGTAAGAAAAACAATTTCAAAATGTCACATTATTATAACTATAACCTTTTTTAAATTTAACCGATATTTAAACTGTTTCTTTATTAATAGGATAAATGATATCTTCTACTATTCGTAATCCGAGGTAGTTTTAGCCTTATATCTCGATATATAAAAATCATTTCTCATTATTGAAAATATAATAAGATAGACCTAAATTATCTTTAATAAAGTCTCGAAACTAAAGTTCATTAATTACAAAATAATATTATAATGTGAAAAAAAGAGGAAGAAAATTGAAACTTAACAATAAAAGTGGGGCATATACTACGGCAATACCAGAATCTGGTACGGTTTTTTATCAGTCTTCTAGCGGATTAATATAAAAAGTTAAGCCCTTAACATTGAAAATGGATACCTTAAAGCGGGTACATCTATGAAAGATACAGCCTCTGATTAGCCAAAATTCTACAGTAGAAGGTCCTGTATAGTGTTTTCCGTATTAAACTGCGTAATTCATTATAATAATACTATAAAGTTATAATTCTGTAAGTGACGAAGGTCTTTTACTTTACCATTATTAACAGTAACAGCGTCCGCTTTTTCTTCCTTACTAATAGATTTAACAGTATTGGAAGGCCGTAGATTTAGATATAATACCCAATAAGCCTGTGCCGAATAGCTCTTATAAAAACCTGTAAAGCAGTTTCTCTTAAATCAACTGATAATCTGATTACGGTTAACAGGTAGTTTATTTTTCTGTTTTCTTGAAACGATGGAATTTAACGTTTTTCTTACTTTAAAATTGGTTTTAATCTTAAAAGTCTGATTAAAGTTTACGTAGTAATAAAGGAATAGCTTTCCTTAATTTACTTTGCATACGGACTATCTAGACTAGAAACTTGGACTTAATATAGATTAAAAATTGTAGGAAATACCTAGTATCTTTAACCGAACAACCTTGATAGATCAAACTTCTTTTAGTGTTTTTAAACGTTGTCATAAAGAGAGCTAAAACTAAATAGTGTAAAGGGCGAAATAAACGAAGTTTCTTAAAAATAATTTAATAATGAATCCTTCTAGTGCCTTGGAATATGATAATCAACTTCAATAAAGACTTATATAAGTCCTTAATACCAAAAATAACTGCTAAATAATCTAAAGTAATAAAAGAAGCAATCATCCTATAGGCTCAGATTCGTATACGCATAGTTTTGAAAGTCTTTGCCAAACTGTAGTCTATAGGCGTAAATAAGTAAATTTAGTCTGTTTCCATAAATACTATATTTATCTCAATCTTAAAGATACCTTCTAATATTTCAAAATAGTTATTGATAATAGCACAGCCCTTCATAATTGTTAGCTAAATGTGGATATTTATAAAGGTTAACTTTTCAAAATCTTTTAGTAATTGAAACTTAAGCTTTGTAAGTTGTCTACTTTATTTAGCGTTAAAAGGGGGTTTTTTAATGTTTCCCTTCTCCTTTACTAGAGTAATAGTGCCTGTCGATTTGGATAGTTCCAGTCTCTTTGATTTTTTTAGGTGTTCCTCAAGCTTAGCTAACAGTCTTTCGTATAAGATGATAACTAACTTATGCCTTGCTAATTTTAGGGAACTAATAACTTTAGCCCTAGCTTTTATTTCTTCATTAAGAAGACCATTAGTATTAATAACTTAAATTTTTCATTAAGCTTTAACCCTAAAGGCATCATGAGATTCCTTTTTTTCCTTAATAAAGTTTCAGGATTCAAAGCCCCTAAAGCAACGGGAGTAGCTCTAAAGAGTAGAAATCGAAGGGATGAGGATTCAGCCGGAGAAGAAAAACCTATATATATTAAGGAACCGGAAGAAATAATAGTCCTCTAAAGAAAGACCATCATCATTTGTACTGCCGTAAGACAACCCTGGTGGAGGGAACAAACCGCGTTTTAGGAATGCTAAAGAGGCATACTCAAAGGTATCAGATGATCCAGAAGAATTGGACATTTTATTCCGTGTGAAAGAAAGCAACTTATTTAATAAAATGAAGGGAATGATCGTGCAAATAATGTATTAAAAAAACTATACAAAAAGATATTTTATAGGCTTATAAATTCAATTATTACATAATCTATATAGAGGACTTGATATATAATCAACAATATTCTCATAAGGATCTCGATTAAGGTTGGAACTCCGTACTAGTTAATACTAGTTCTTTTATACTATTAAATACTAGCTCAGGTAGCATCTCCGTGCTGATCCTCCGTACTAGTCAATACTAGTACTCGAACTAGTAAAACAATAGTGCTGGTGGAGATATCTACAACTCCGGTGAATTCCTCATCCTTTGGTGTTAGGTAGTTTAGTACTTAAAATCTATATCAAGTACTAACTAACCCTATTGGCTCTGCTGTTGATTTGTATTCTGTATGACTATACCTATTGTATATTTCAACAGATATCAGGTTACAACATTTGCCTTTGAGGCGAACAGTCATTTTCAGAAAGTTATCAAAGATCCAAATAGACCCTCTTTTTTCTGAGGTACTGTATTGAAAGTTAGGTCGTTATCAAATGCTTTTGGTAATTTTACAGGGGATATAAATAAAGTCGAAACGTTCCTTTTCCTAGTCTTTCTTCAAGCCGTCCAACAATTAAATTAATCTTTCCAATAACTTCAAACTGATATAACTAAACCTAATATATTGAATGGAAATATCCAAGTACTTGATGGGAATTGTAAAGATAAGATTACAATGGATTTTTACATGGTAACTTGTGTAATGTTATAGTGACTAGTTATAAAAACAACTATTTCATCATTCTATAAGTTAGTGAAAGATATGTTTTTTACCATGATTCCTAAACTATAAAGTTTTAATAAGTTAATTAGTTTGATAAAAAACTTGGTTTGATGAAAATAGTTGTAAAAGATTAGGGTATTATAATCATAACCATTATTAAACTTAAATTATATCTGAACTGTACCTTTCCCTATAAACTAAATAATACCCCCCTCTGTTCGTAATCCAGGATATTTTTCGTCTTATATATTGAAATATAAAAATAATTTTTTGTGGTTAAAAATATAGCAAGATAAGCCTAAAGAATCTTTAATAAAGTCTTGAAATTATAGTTTATTAATTGCAAAAAAATGTTGTTATATGAAGGAAGGAGGAAAATAAATAAGATTAAACTTTAAGTTTTAATAACTTAACGTTGAAAGTAAGGCTTATTCAGCAGCATTAACCGTTTTTGGTACGATCTTCGATTGGTTATTGTGGCGGCTTAACGTAAAAAGTGGGGCCCTCAATGTAAAAAGTAGAACTTTTGACGTTAAAAGTGGAGATTTTAACGTTTAAAGTGGATCTTTTAACGTTGAAGGTGGATACCATAAAGTGGGTACACTCGTATAAGATACAGCTTTTGATTGGCTAAAATTCTCTAGTATAGGATCTTATTCAAGGTTTTATATAGTAGACCAGTCAAATTAATTATTTGACTGTGCAATTATAAGTAGCACTATAAAGCTATAATGCTATTTGTAATAAAAGTTTTTTACTTTACCATTATCAATTGTAATACTATCCAATTTTTTAATAAATTTACCAGTATGAAAAGGTTGTAAATTTAGGTGTGATACCTTATAAGCTTATGTTGAGTGGCTTTTGTGTAAACCTATAAAGCAAATCTTTTTGAATTGAATGATACGTTGATTACGGTTAACAAGCGGCTCATTTTTCAGTTTTCTGTAAAAGATTGAATTAAACGTTCCTTTTCCTTCTTAAAGCCGGTTTTTATTTGAGAAGTCAGACTGTAATTTACGTAATATTATGGGAACAACTCTCCTTAATTTACTTCGCATATGTATTGTCTAGACTGAAAACTTGGGTTTAATACAGGTTAAGCATTAAAGGGAATACTTAATATTCTTAACCTAAGGTCCTCAATAAATCAAACTCCTTTTGGTGTTTTCAAACGCTTCTATAAAGAGAGTTGAAGCAAAATAGTGTAAGTGGCATAAGAAGCGAAGTTTCTTAAAAAGTTATTGATATTGAATCGGTCTAGTACCTTAATATATGCCAATTAATTTTAAAAGAGCTTTATATGGGTTCTTAATATCCACAATAACTGTTAAAAGTTTAAAGTAATAGAAAAAGTAATTATCCTATGGTTCCGAATCTCTATACGTATAATTTTGAAAATCTTTGTAAGAATGTAACCGACAGGTATAAATAAGTGGATATATTTTACTTTTTATAAAAACTATATCGATTTTCATTTTAAACAAACCCTCCATAATATTAAAACAATCATTATTAATAGTATATCCTTTTATTTTTTTTATTTGTATATTTCTATTCATAAAGGTGAACTTTTCAAAGTCTTTTAGTGATTATAATTCAGTATTTAATAATTGCCTCCTTTTCTCAACGTTCAAAATGGTTTTTTTTTCTTTCTTCCTCCTTTATCGTCATGGTAGTGCCTTTCGATTTGTGTATTTCCGGCTTCGTTAACTAGGGGCTTTTAAGGCGTTATATAAGCTTAGCTGTTAGTTTATCATATAAATTAATAACTGATTTAAGTCTTTTTTGTTCTAGGTGATTGAAAGAACAGGAAGCTCTAGCTTCTGCCTCCTTATCAATAATATTATCAGCATTGACAGCTTAAAGTTCTTGCTCAGCTCTATCTCTACGGGCATCACGAGCTGCCTTTCGCCCTTTCCTTAACAGGTCCTCAAGGTTCAAAGCCCCTGAGGCAAAGTTAATAGCCCTAAAGCGTAGGATACAAAGATATGGGGATTCAGCCGGAAGAGTAGAAGAACCTGTAGGTCCAGAGGAGCCGCAAAAAAAACAGTTCTCTGAAAAAAAGAACTATTATCACTGGTATTTCCGTAAGACAGCCTTGGTGGCGGAAATGAGCCACGTTCTGGAGATTCTGAAAGAGCATCCTTAAAGGTATTAAAGGGTTCAGAAGAAGTGAAAATTTTGATCTATACGGTAGGCAAAATATATAAAACTATATTTAGTTAAATAGTAAAAAAGTAGGGTATAATTATATTAATAATGTATTAAAGATACTATATAAAAAGATATTATATAGGCTTATAAATTCAAGTATTCTAGAATCTATATAAAGAACTTGATGTATAATCAAATTTATCCTTATAGAGATCTCGATCAAAGGTCAAAACTCTATAGTAGTTAATATTAGTAGATACTAGTAGATACTAGTTCTTCTATACTAGTAAGTACTAGCCCAGATAGAATCTCTATGCTGATCCTCCGTACTCGTCAATACTAGTACTTGCAATAGTAAATACTAGTGCCCCTTAAAGATATCTACAGCTCTGGTGAATTTCATATCTTTTAGTGTTAAGAGGTTTAGTACTTGAATTTGTACCAAGAACTGACTGGCCCTATGGTTTCCCTGTAGTTAAGTGACTGTAACTATCATATTTCCAACAATATATATAGTTTTTGTTATATAAGAACTTCATTTTATAACGGTTAAAAAAACATTGATCGTCGTAAGGCCATCCCTAGTATTAATGGCACTATTAACTCAACACTTAGCAGATTCCCTCTGTAGTTTCTTCAGAGCTTTACCGTACGCAATAAACCTTTATTGTGTATTTACTAACAACGAAGATTTATTCGTTAGACGAGGATATACTTCAAAAACTAGTAGTATTGACATCAAATCATCGGGGCCTACGGTTTCGTTTGGGTATTTTACCGCTATTTAAAGGCGTACCTTTTAATCCATAAAACTTTTAATCTTTAACATAAGGATATTATACGCATTGTAAAGTAGTATATGTTTCTTTTTGATCTTTCTAATACTTTATAAGGACTAAATAAATATCTGTTTTCACTGTATCCCCATTATTTTAACATTCATTTGGAATTTTACTGATGAAAACTTAGTATGGGTATTATGGACGACGATGTTTAGTTAAACCAAATATATATTAATTTATAATATTTCCAGTGTTTCTTTCGTATTCTTTGTCAACAGGTAGGAAAGGAATTTAACATCGTAAAAAGAGGTTATATAATTTACAACATAAAAAAAGTTTATTATTCAAGTACAACAAATTAATAAAAATCTTACAATTAAAGTCTTTACCGTTTTTAATGTAAATTAAAATCTTTGGGAAAAATTTTTATGTATTCACCAATAATAAGAAATCTTCCTTATAGTCTTAAAAACAAATTATTATACTTTTATATACCCTGCGGTCTTGAAGACTTTATATAGTTTATCGATGGTTATATAATCAAAACATCTGTGTCATTAGTACATCTGTAACTCCGTTAAGTTCAACACCTTTACCTTTAGAATTAAAATATAAAAACAAAAGTACATCCACTTAAAGATAAGAGGAAAACTCTAGCTATTCTTAACCAATTCGTCAACATTAACGTCGATGTTAACGCCGAGGATATTCATGTTTTCTACATGAAGGAAGAACATAGTAAGGTATTGAAAAATTTGAAACGTAATCGATCCGATAATTATTTATATAGTCATCAATCCCAGTATCAATCATCATTCCTTCGGGACGAAGCCAATTTTGTCTTTACCAGCATTTTAGCAATTAATCTACGTAGCAGTAGTGATTTTCCGTCGCAGTATTGGATATTTCGAATAGCCTTTTGTTAAGTATCTTACTACCTCTACCTATGATATTATACCTTAAAATGTGTAGTCCGCATAATAATCGCAAAGGTTAAAGGTGTGTAAAGGGTTAGTACTTAATCGGCAGGGTAAATGTAAGGATTTTCGCCGCTTAAGCGGTACAGGAAGTCGTAGTCAGCCAATTATTAGGCCTCTTTAGAAGCATTATCTTTGTTCCATGTAGATTTCTTCGGCATATCGTTAGCGTTAACACCCCCTTCACCCTTGTAATCTACGATATAAATTAAATTGTTTTACTTGGAAACAATATGATACGATATGTAATATATTACTTGTTGCTTATAATTCTGAACTGGAGGGAAACAAGTTAATTGATTACCGAATTTACCAAAATACACTACTTTTTACTATTATCACAACGATAGTTTTTATAGTTAACAATTTAGTTTAAGTTTTACCTATTTCATTATCGCTAATATAACTTCCAGTCCAGAAGCTTAGTACTAAATCTCAAGCGTTAGGGCCTTTCGTATTTAAAATAAATATAATAAATCATTGCAAAGGCTTCATCATTTTAGTTGCAGAATTTGTCAGTTTGGAGGTATATATCAATTAAGTTTAGTGTTTAATTTATCACAGTCGCAATCGAGGACCGTAACTAGCTAAAAAAAAAAGCCTTTATAAGTGGCATCTATGCGTTATAAGGCGTATTCAAACTATTTAATACCCGTAAAAAATGTTTATACCTATTTATGAAGTATAGCTTCATTAACTTAAGCTTTTCCTATTATTTACTAATATAATTTTAACTTGTCAAATATCTGGTTCAAGATGTATATTAGTATATTCTTTTTTCCCCAACTATAATCGTTATCTACTTCGTTGTGTCCCAATCCGTGTGATATTACGTAAGGTGAATATTGTATTCGAAATAGCTTTTTATGCCATCATAAATTTCCTGGAAAACTCTTGCATTTATTAAAACGATTAGGTAATAATATTTAATATGACTTGTAAGGGTTTTAGGAAATAGTGAGTGAAAACCTAAAGGAGAAAACTCCGTTAATTTGCAAATTATGAGAAATAGAATCATTTTTGTATTAAATAGATTATAAATATCATCATTATATTTTCCTAGATTCTTCCAGATTTTGGCGAAGTCTGTAAGAAGTTTGTAGTTTATGTTGACTATTTTTATTGGTTTGGAAGGAAGGTTACGATAGTTATCCCAATTATGGATAATATTTTTAGTGTTTTGGAATTTCGGTGATGGGTGTAGTATTATAGGCTAGTGTCTGACTAGTATTTACCAGGGATCTAGCTCTGGTAGTTGTTCATGTTTTTAAAGTGCTTTGGAGCAGATCAGAAGCCATATAGGAATACGCTCACACATGTTACGTAATCGTCTTACACTATCTTCTCCAGTTTTGTAGCAGTTCCCTGACAAGAGTTTCTCTTTTTTCTTTATCGAAGTTTATAAATAGAATCCTACCACCTTAAACGATAGCTTCGGCTTTAGTCCCTTTGTACATAAATCTTAAGCCCTTTTCCAACTGTATCTTAGTTGTTTGTTAACGCTTATAACTTAAATTTATGTTATTATCCTTTAACATTACGAATCTAAACCTTTAAGTACTAAAGTAGGTTTTCAATGTACGTGTTAAAAAGTAGATTTTCAACGTTTCAACAAATTAATACGATTACCATACGGCTTAATAAAAATGTTTTACCAACGTTTTATGTATAAAACTTACCGAACTAAACTAAGCCATTCGAAAGTAAATTTCATGTTCAAAATAACGAAATACCGACGTATTAAATGCGTTGACGAATACAATATGATAACTCTAAATTATCGGTACGTTTACGTTTTTGGAACGATACTACCCCCAAAAGATTTCCCTTACGTAAATTATAAACGACTTAATTATTACGCCGCTTTTTACTGGGATCCGCATTAACTTTTTAAACGACGAAAACTCGGACTTTTTTAAACTCTAATTATGATATTGTCGTTTTACTTAACGGACGTTAACGACTTAAAAATAATTTATTTGAATAACTAATTAAGTTTTCCGGTATTAAATTACGATTCTTCAAATAAAAAGTTATAATAATACGTAAGTTACATAAAGACCAGAAGTTTATCGGTATTAAACAATATTACTTTTACGTTGTTTTTTTAAGAATTAAAGGGCTTTATAAAACTGTTATAAAAAGTTACTACATCTGCAAAAGCGACGGCGGTATTAACGACACTAATATATTTATCATTATATTTTATGTTTATTACTATAACCTTAATAGGGATAACGTTATTATCGTTCAACTTGCAATTATTATGTAAAAAAATCGTATGCGATTTTATGCCTTTTTAAACGTTCAAAAGGCTTCATTCGCGAAAGTTGACGATATTGCTTAAAAATCCATCGCTAAATTTGTCATTTTAAAGGGAGTTACTAACGATACGTTAGTTAATACATTACGTCGATTTAATATACCCGCGGATTATAACGAGTGGGTCGTTTATATTGAACTTATCGATAAGCTATTTTATAACCTTTGTATTCGTTACCGTGTCATTATCGTTATTACCGAAAGTATCTTTTATAGTGTGAATGATAATAATAATGTATCCGTTCGGAATAACTAAGGCGATATTATTATAATTAACTTAAACGCCTTTTAAGCCATTTTTAAACTATGTGCCGCCTAGACTAACTATTCGGAACTTTTACGTCATAAAAACCTAAGGTTATACTTATAGTACGATGTGAACGGCTATTTTATCCGTACCTACTCATTAAACCCAACGTAACGCCCAAACGGCTTCAACTTTAAAGCTATTATAAGAATTTACCTTACTTCGGCCGATAATTTTATTAATTTTTAAAAGAGAAAAACTTTACTTTTATATATAATCGCTTATAGAATTTAATAAGACATAAATTCGACTGAATAATTACATTCTAGTTTTTAAATAGCTTCCCGTTTATAACAAAGTTAATTTAAAATTCAATTCATTTTATCTATGTTTTACTAAATATAATATATAAATACTATAACATTGCGAGTAAATAACTTACCAATCGGTCAAAGTTACCTCTTTTTTCTATTTTATTACGACAATTCGATAAAGCTACGTATTTCATACCTATTTTCCCCCTACAACTCATTTATTTTATAATCTTTTGAAATATCGACTTTAATCAATACCGCTATCAAATATAAGTTTTTATTGTCCCTTTTTTATAATACGAAGTTATTTTAAGTAAGTCTTAGATAAAATACCGATAAGTTATTTACTTTTCTTCGAAGTATATATTACTTTTAGGACGAACGAGTAACCATCTTCTTTAGAAACAGGGGTTTGCGTCTATATAAAAGACATCGAAAAGGGTCGGCGCCGTTATATTTCACGTCATCTTACGAAAGGCTTGCAGGGAACGAGTCGCTATTACGCGGCTCGCTACCATTTACCTCAAAGATATTAATCAGGTACTCGCCCCGAAACCACTTATTTCTATCGACAACAAATTCCCTGACGATTTTAAGGAATTATCCCCCTGATTCTATAAAACTCTTAACGATGAATTACACTTTCATCGTTACGAAATGAATTATAAAATCTTCTTTTGTACCAATAATTTGGGTTAAATTATCAAAGTTTCGTAAAGATCGTTATACAGTATGTCATATAAGAAACTCCTTCTATTAAAAAAGACATTAACCAAGTTACTTAACTAAATATATATTTAAATGTGTAATTTCTTAACGGGTGTTCCCGTACTTTTCGTTATAAGATCCGAAGGTAATTTACGTATTTATATTAATTATAGTCGACTTAACGTTATTATAAATACAAATCTTCACCCGTTTCCATTTATTAAGGAAACGTTTACAAATATTTTACAAATTAAGTAATTTACTAAGTTAAATATTAAATTTACTTTTTATAAAATTCGTATTAAAGATAGAAACGAATAAAAAACCATATTCCGTAAATATTTCGAATCTTTCAAATAGCTTATTACCCCTTTCGATATTTTTGGTATGCTAGTTACTTTTTCATGATATATTAACAATCCGTTACGCTTTGTTTGCTGTATTTTTCACTTCGCCTACTTTAACGATATTTTTATTTATTTCAACGGTACCTTCGACGATTATAGCGTTCAGGTTAAATCTATCCTTAACGTTTTAAGCGTAGTAGAATCTAATCTCAATATATCCAAATACGAATTCGGCGTTTAAAAAACCAAATACCTAGTATTCGTTATTGAGGTTAACATCGGTGTCTGTATAAACCCGGAGAAACTACGTATTATCCGGAAATAAACAGCTCCTATGTTAGTTTTAAAGGTACGGGAATCCTTCAATTCGCTAACTTTTACCGGTATTTTATTTGTAATTTCTCGATAATTATTAGGTCGTTATTTCCGCCAACTCGTAAAGACACCCCTTTTCGTTAAAGTCTCGAAAAAATCCGTATTCAAACGGCTTAAACTTAGCTTTTTTTTCTTACATGTATTCGCCTAATAAAACTCTATCCGTAATACCTTTTTAAAAGTCAATTATTTTGGTTAGATCTTTGGTAGCTACCTTTTTAAACGCGACGACCACGGTAATCCACGTTTAGTAACGTATTACTTTCGTCGTTTATATTTCTTTCAATATAATTACGAAATCCAAGACAAGGATTTATTCAATATTGTTAGCTATTTCAAAGTATAAAACGCGGAACTCTGGGGTACGTTACTTCCGTTTACTATTTTGACAAAGTATAAAAGCTTAAAATGCTTTATAATTATACCAAAACTTTTTAAGCAAAAAATCCGTTAGTTTCACCACCTTTTTAATTTTAATTTTAATTAATTTATAATGAGATAGTAAATTATACACGGCCTAATACGTTATTACAGCGAAATTAGGATATTTTAAAAGGCTTTTTCAACTCACGCCTCAAAATTCGAGAATTTTAATTATTACGACCCGAACAAACCTCTTCTAAATCGCTCCCACGTATATATATCTCTCAGTTAACCATTACCGGCGAATTTATCTTCAAGGGTTACTAACTTTTTACTAATATTAATTTTCAAAGTTATCAGAACGTTGTTATTAGACGCGATACTATTCATCTTCGACCAATCCGTATAATACGTATAAACGATCTATATTTTTGTGGATATTTGTACCAACGACAACGAAATATCAAAGGTTTTGATTTCGAAATGTTTAATAAATGATAATAAGGTTTTAAGGTTTCGCGAACTTATTTTGATACTTATTTACAAACCTTTTGCTACCGTATTAATTTAAGTTATTTACTATTTATTTTTTACTAGCTTCCTAGGCCGCGGCGTTATTGTTGTTATCGGTTTTAAAATATACTTTTAATCTAGTTCACATCGTGTAATTCGCCGTTTTTGCCGAAACTACGATGTTTATAAACGTACAACCTATTAGAAACACTGTCGAAAAAGAATTTTTAAACCCCCTTCGGTTTTCTAATAACTTTAAAACAAACTTTTCATCGATTTTATAATTAACTTGCCTTAGAAATGTACCGGAAACTTACGTTATCTTATAGTTATTACGAAACGTTTAAATAAAGTCGTTACCCTTGAATATATAATTACTATAAACGT
This sequence comes from Anisogramma anomala, assembly GCA_038502455.1. Taxonomy (NCBI): domain Eukaryota; kingdom Fungi; phylum Ascomycota; class Sordariomycetes; order Diaporthales; family Gnomoniaceae; genus Anisogramma; species Anisogramma anomala. The sequence continues at coordinate 5,280,215 of JASMMZ010000010.1, read as the reverse complement.
CGAACCTTATATAAGACGGTTTTTAAACTATTATTATTGATTTTACAAATTTCCTGTTATAATTATTAATAATCAAAAGTTGAATTGAATTAGTAAATTTTAAAAACGCCTTTACGACCGAACTGGAGTAAAATAACGTTTAAATATTAGTTCCCCCCCGAAACCGACGGTATAACCAAATATACTAATTAAATGGTCTTAACATATTTACGTTCCTTTCTTGTTTATACACAATTTCATTAACACCTTTTATTATGTGGTTATTAATCAACGTTAAATTATAAGGATATGATTATTATCGGTATTAATTCATTTCTTTCTAATTTGCGGCTATTATATCGACTTTATACAACCAGTATAACGTTTTTTGTCTTAATTATGATGTTTTTCACGGGAGTCGAAAATTTCGTCCAACATATCCGCGAGGTTACAAAGTTTATATAAGTTATAATAATAATTACGTAAAAACGTATAGAGGAAGCCGCTAATAAGTGTCATTCCCCTTTAAAACGTTTTCGAATTGGTAACGACATTTAATTCTTTTTTGAAAACTATAAGCCGGATTAGTTTCTAAAAAAGCTAAGTTAAATTTACGATCAATACCGTATAATAAGTGAAATCGACTTTTATATTGTTAAACTTAATATCCCGGAAGCGAAACACTTTCGATTTTATATAAATTATTTTTTTCGGATCGTTTTGTATCCGCTTTTCAGTTAATAGACCTGCGACTTTTAACCGTAAATTATTAACTTGATCGGCGATGAAGACGAAATTAAACAGAAATACTACGTTAAAATTATTTTATAAGATCATAATAAATATTGAATAACTGTACCTGACTTAATAATACACCGAAATGGTAAGTTTTAGTTAAGTTAATAGATTATGTAAAATTAACGTAGAAATCGTTTTTAAGCTTTCTCAATATGGTAACACTTAACGTTTTCGAATTACGTTATAAATTAGCCTAATTGTCGATAAAGTCTCTGCCTATTTCACGTGAAGTAAAAAAAATAGAAGAGTAATCATAAGATTAGTATTGTTGTAGTAAAAAGATAGATAGGTAGAAGAAGAAGCATCTGAAGAGTGCACGCCTCAGGTAAGAGCTTATAAGCTCTCACCCAGAGTATGCACTCTGTAAAAGTGCATCTTACAGCGTGATACGTTATCATGCACTCTGCAGAAGTGCACCTTGCAACGTGATGCACTTCCATGTGCCTTTTAAGATAATCCTTACGTATACCAACTACATTGACATATAATAATATCCACACTAATATAACGATGAGTCTTTACGTTTAGTTTATAGGCGAGTTTGAAGTTTTACACTTTACATTACAAACTAAAACGACGTAAAAACCGTTACTATACGGGTACCAAATATAACTGTAATATAATATTAATGAAAACCAAACTACGGAAAATTACTCGAATATATTTTTAAAATCTCCATCCCTATTTTTACCTAAATATTTCGTATCTATTTGGACTAGTTTGCTGAACTTTATATTAATACGGCCTAATTTCCCATTCATAATTTCGGATACTTCGATGAGCTTTTTAATAGCTTTTATTTATATTACTTACTTGTTTGTCAAATATATTTTCCATGCTTCCCCTTTAATATAAAAACTTACTTAGAAATTACGTTCCTTGTTTAAAAGTTATACAACTCATAGGTCGCTGGAACGTACGAAGGTAACAGATATAAAACCCACCCCTCCTCGAATATCCATCTTTTTCTATATAACAAGCTGAAATTTTATTGCCTTTTTTGTGGCGACGACCTACGTTTAAACGTTTTTTATCTGCTCGTTAATACTTAGGAAATGGCTTGCAAATACCTCAACTTATCTTAGTCTTCGAAATCGAACATTAAAAAAGTTTTAAACAATTTCTTTATAACCTTATTTATATAGGAATATAGATTTAAAAACGTATACAAATAACCTAAACTATGTAATATCATATCGATAAGTAAAGGAGATATCGGGTGTTAGTATTCAATTATTAGTTACTGTTTTTTTCGCAACTATATAAATATAATTTACCCTTCGTGTTTTAATAAAACTTTCTCAAATAGTACACTATATGATATATATATTCGAAATACGTTTATTACCGGATCCTATTGAGGTATATATTTATAACCCGTAAGGCCAGAAACTATACGTTTATTCATAAAGATTAAGTAGCTTTCGAAAGGAATTAACCTACGTTTTTAATAGCTATGTTAACCTTTATAACTAATTATGAATTAATTTTTAAAAAGGGAAAACCACGGAAATAAATATAGAGACTTATTTCATTAAAAACTAACGTTAAGCTGTATTATAATATTAATAGTAAATTATAAAAGGAATATTTTGAATTTTTAAAAAGGGGAGTCTATAAGACTTTTTATAAGGGGGGAAGGGCGTTAAAATACCTTTTATGTAATGCTAAATCGTTTTGCCTAGCATATTTTACACGAAACTACAACATTTCAAATCGCTCCGAAACGGCCGTTTTGCACCTGCTATCCGGTGTACCTTCCCTACACCGCATTCTGACGCGTAAAAAGTAAAGGGTGGGTTTTTAAGGTATTTTAAACGTACATTTTGATTTTAAACAGCTACCCTATCTCTTTTATAAACTAACCGGTTTTGTAATTTAGGAATTAAAATATTTACCTTACATAGTAAAGGTTATGAGTTCGATCCCCGGCGTAGCCTTTTAACATAGCGGACTTAAGTGTAATTTTACTAAAATAGGGTAAAATATATATCAAAAGGTAACATTACAAGCTAATACCTGGTTAATATTTACTAGAGATGTAGCTCTAGTAATTATTTATATTTTTACAGTATTTTAAAGCAGCCCAGAAGCTATATGGGAATACGCTCCTATACGTTATGTAACCGGGTTGCACTATCTTTCCCAGCTTCGCAGCAGCTTCCTAATAGGGGTTTATCTTTTCTCTTCATCGAGGTTTATAGACAGAATCCGAACACCTTGAGCGACAGATCTGGCCTCAGTCCCTTTACAGGTGGTTGCCAGTTACCTAGCCTGAGAGATAAAGTCTTGTGGTAGGACCTGTAGTAGTAGACTTATATGTGTAGGTATATATGCCATGGAAAAATTTAGTTAATTAATTTAATGATTTTAAGAGAAATCTTAAAGGATTTAAAAGATTTGACGATTGTAGGGAAAATTTTAAAGGATTGGCTGATTTTTTTTAATTAATTTCTGGATAAAGCCGATATTAATTCGTCTTACTACGTTTACAGCCACTGTTTCACATACTTTGCCCCTACTGAACGCGTACTCTACGTTATTTCGGGAAAGTGCTAGGCTGTCAATCAGATCAACAGGTTCCTTATCATCGGTGTGTAAAAAATTAATACTAGTGGTAAATTTAAAGGTTTAATTTAACTGGGGATTGAAGGGTGGTGGCTCTTTAGAAAGTGTATAAAGGCGTTGATAATTTTTAACGCTTTTCCGCTTTCCTTGTATGTCCTGAATTTAAGGATCTTAAAAGTAATCCCCAAGTTAGGCCAACTTAAAAAAGGGTTTTACCAGTTCTTTTTAAGTTTTATCTAGTATGTATATCTTTCGTCTATTAACCTCTGCCTTCAATTTGATTTCAATGATCAGTTCAATCGTTTTCCACATATTAATAGTCTAATAGCTGAAAAACTTACGAAAGTCTTAAAAGGCGCGGGTGCCGCAGCTAAAGTTTTCGCCAATATCCATATTGAAAATGTACTAGTTAATGTAATTAGTTAGGTGTTTCTTAGTTAAAAACTCGTCAACGTCCTTAATCCAAAGGTCTTTATCGTAATACTTGAAAAAACGGTTCCAAAAGCCTTAATTTCCTTCAGATATTTTTAATTAGGTCTTATTTTGACTTGGTGATTCAAGTGAGGGAACTTGGCTTGGGTATATAGAAATTTGACGATTTTGCATAAAGTTGCACAACGTAGCTTTTTTAACGCGACTTGACGATTCTTGATACTTCCATTCGGAATAACGATCTTAATGATTAACAATTTCTTAATATATAGGAAGAGAAAAAGATTAGTGTAAAAGGTAAGGTTTGGTATAGGTAGTAAGGTTAAAGATTGTTTATCATTGTTATTTATAATCAAAAGCCGTAGGATATCATCGTTTTTTTCAATTTGAAACTTACAATAGTAATACCCGCAATAATACTAACTTAGACATTTACTAACTTAATAATCTTTTTAACTTTTAAACAGTCAATCTTAACGTTTTTCTTTCAAGACTGGTTTAATGAAGATTTCTTAGTGTTTTCAGTAATAATGATACCGTTGTTACTTTCAAACTGCTGTTTTAAACTGTTGTAATCCAAAAGTCTTTTTTACTTACTACCGTTTAAAACTACCGCAATTCATAAAAGCCTTTCGCAAGAATCTTTCTTCTACCTTAGTCTTATCTAAAACGTAACCAGAAAGTAACTTTTTCTTTTACCCAGCCAATTTATGCTTAACCTAATGAGCACTGATCAGTATTGAAAGTATTAGTAGTATTATGTGGTCAAGTGGTGGATGTATTATTCTAGATTTGGGCAGACCGCTAGCTAGTCTGCACACTAATATGTATGCCCAATTGCTGGGCCCGTGCCCTAGTCTGAAGTGGGCACATGCTTACTTACTGTACTTGACTTTACAGTCAAGTCAATACAGTCAACCCACAAAACAATACACTCAACTTGCAGTCAGTACGGTCAACCTACTTGACAGTACAGTTGACTGACTGCACTGCAATGACTACTGTTCCAACAACAACACAACATAGAATACAGCATACAATATAACAAAGTACAATATACAATACGACATACAATACAGCACCCTGGAGCTTAGCAGTCTACCCGTGTTACCAGGTAGTTTGGGCTCTTCGGGGCCAGTATATATATATTTTCGCATGATTTCATTGATGTTGGCCCACGTCGTTTGGGCCTTACTCCCGTGGCATATACGGCATTTGATTTGTCCTTCTGATCGTTGTCAAGCAGCTCTTGATACCGACGCCCAAGAGTACATGGACTTTTGATCCACAGTAGAGTACGGTTGGTCGGCCACAAATCTCCTTCCTGGACGGACAATGCATGCATGATGAAGGAAGGGACCTTGGACACCAATTCCGGTAGCTGAACCTTGTCTGTCCT
>JASMMZ010000010.1:5196207-5273879 GCA_038502455.1 Anisogramma anomala | reverse complement strand
GGCCTTGGTGCACGGCGCGGCGCCGAGGCGCCAGCGCGCGGTGTCGAGGTCGAAGTAGGGCGTCGCGGCGCCGCGGAAGTAGTGGTGCCCGCTGACCATGTAGTTGCCCGGGGCGAGGTGTTGCGCGTCCGCGGCGGCCGCGGCGGCGGCGTCGTCGTCGTCGTCCGTCGTGGTGGTGGTGGTGGTGGTCAGGTTGAAGGCCAGTGCGGCGCGCGGCAGCAGCGCGAGCAGGTCCGGGAAGGCGGCGGCGATGCAGGACGCGTTGAAGAGCGTGGCGACGGCGCCGACGGCGGCGGGCATGGCGGCGCTGGTGGCGGCGGCGCAGGTGTAGTTCTGCGTGCCACGGCCGACGGCGACGTGCTTGAGGACGAGGCCTTCTGTCACGGGGGGGAGGGCAGTCGGTGCTGTGGCTGCGGTCAGACCTTGATGATGACATTGCGCATCCAAGCTTGCGAGAAAGAAAAAAAGAAAAAACAAGGGCTCACTGTCTACTGGCAGCACTGCGTTGGACAGGTCGCAGACTGGGGCGGTTGCCATTTTCTTTCCCTGGGAGATCTTCTCTGCCAACAAGCTAAAGTATGCTGAGAGGTCATGGACGGATTCTGGGTTCACGGCATTGACGTTGAGCTTTGGGTAGGTGGGCGCTGCGGTGGCGGCAGTGGCACCAAGCGCCGACAGTAGTAAGGATGTCCTCATCTTGAAGGTATGGTGTGTGAAAATCGGCGTCCCTATCCTTTCCTTGAGGAACGTTGGTTGGTGGGTTCGTATAGCAAGCACAGGTGGTCGGCGCCGATGTTGAATAGGAAAGGAGCAGGTTACCACAGATGCACAGATGCAGATTGCACAAGACAGAAAGTTCAGACCAAGGAAAAGGAAGGAGAAGGGACCAGAAGCCGACAGGGAGAAGGAACGAAGGCGATATTTGTGTACGAGGGCACTGCGAGGGGACGTGGAATTTCTTATACAGGACCAAGACCAAGGCCAACGAGTGACGAGGATGACTTGCATACATACACACGCGGATGCGACCTACCAACCACACTTACTTACCACTTTTGCAGATAAATCGTCCGCCAGGGAATAAAGGCTTGCTCGGTACCACGCAGCGCCGTCTCCACCACGATGCATCTCCCTCTCTCTCCCTCTCGACATCGAAACACCGCCCCACCACCGACGCGCGTTGGCTCCGGCGGTTAAGCAAACAGGGCTGGCGTAGCAACACATGGCCCAGAAATAGCCTGTCGGGAAGAGAGCGCCTGCACGCGCCAATCAGACCGGCCCCTGGTATCCACTTTTGATTTCTCCTTGGGCGGCTCGGCGTACGACCGCCCACCCGGCCGCCGGAACGGGCCAGCGTCTACCACACTCCAACTGCATCTCGGGTGGGTGGGGTACAGTACGTCCATTGTGTTCCTACGATGGATATGCAATGCGGACGGTGGACACAGTAGGCTCCTCCCAGACTGGCTGCATTGGCTGCTTTTGGTGTAGAAATCACAATTCCCCCATCCGCGGCACCAGAGCCGCGACAGCTTAGTCTCTCGTTGGCGCCGTGCGCCGTGCTGGACGCCCCCCACGCTCTTTGGTAGTGTATAGACCAGACCAATCATGCCCTCCTCCCCCTATCTCGATCAGGACGGTTCAGCCCAGTTAACCTGATCCGTAACCTGGCCTACCGAGGGCGCAACATATTGAATCCTCAGCCGGAGACGTAGTGGCTACGTGGGGAGGTTAGCCAGTTTTCTTTCCGTTACACAAGATCTGCAAGGACGATATCAACTTACCCCTTTAGCACCTTGTATCCTCATAGCCTGCGTAGCTTCCGTTCCCGGTGCCAGCTCCGTGCTCGAGATGCTATTGAGCTGCAGCCTCTGGCTCTTCGGCACCGCCGCCTGCAACCCAACACTCGACAGCAGACCGCCCGAAGCATTGCGGAACCGCGCCAGCGCCTGCACGATGCCCTCCGCGTTGCGCTGCGTCGCGATGGTCACCACGAGCCCGTTGTTGTTATAGCAAGGAAAGCCAGCCGGCCCCGGTGGAGCAGCAGACGTCGGACCGCCCATTTGGGCAAGGAGGTCCAGACCAGATGGGGCCGGAGGTGCGGCCGCTGCACTTGGGACAGGTGTGGCTTGTGCGGAATTGGGGCCGAAAAGAGCCATGATGGAAGACATGTTGTTTTGCGGTACTGACTGGCCATTGTTGGATGCAGGTGCTGGTGTTGCTGATCCACCCAGAATGTCGGCGAGGAGGTCTGCGTTGTTCTGGGAACCGCCCGTTGTGACAGAAGGTGCTGGGGCACTGTCGCCCATCAAGTCCATCAGCAGATCCTGCTCGGTCTGCTTGATGGGCTTGGATCTCCTATTCGCCTTTTTCTTTTGCTTCGCCGACGCCTCGCCCAGCACACGGTTCTCTTCCTTGATCTGGGGTGGCGGCATTTTCTCCATGACACCCCGCCGGACCTGGTCGTAGTTAAAAAGGTTACCGTACTCCACGGCGCGCTGCTGCACTTCCACGTCCAAGCTGGTTTGGTGGTGCGCAAGAATGCTCTGGATTCTTCCCAGTTGTGCTCCGTCCGTCAGCCTCGTGGTCAGTTTTGTCAACGCCGTGACAATATACTCGGTCGTGACCTGCGTGGCGTAGTTGCTGTTCAGGACCGTCTGGAAAATATCAATGACCTCGCTCTCCTTGACCTCCTTGACCAACTCCTCCTCCTCATACTGTCCGCCTTTAAGCAACGCATCGCCGTACTCTCCAATGCACCATGCTCCTGCCTGTGTCAAGCTCTCCTGGGTAATGTCTTTCTTCAGATTGGTGTACAGCTTCTGGACAGCGTAGGTTTGCAGCTCGGGAGTGGTGGCAATCAGGCGAATAAAGGAAGACATGATCGGCTCTTTCACGTAGTTGCCAGCCAGAGTCAAAACCCTTAGCATCGTGTCGACGTGCCACCTTTTGTTCGGCGCATACTTGTCCGCCGCAATCCCGATTTGTGTCGTCAAGGTGGGCTTGAACTCGTTGTCCGCGACCTCCAAGAAAGCAAGCAGCTCCCGTATCAAGACCCGCACATTGCTCTCATTGATAAGAGTAAAGCTGAGGTCGAGGGCTCGCCTCCTGATGCTGATATCCGGGTCTCGCAGACATTCCAAGATCGTATTCCGGTGCCTCTGGACCGCGTTTGGCTCGATCGCAACAACCTGGGTCAGCGTGTTGAGTGCGACGTATCGGATATTGTTGTCCCTGTTGGTCAGGAACTTTCCGAGAATATTCACACCCAGCACCCTGAGACCCGAATCGGCCTCGATCTCCAGGATGGTCCGCACTGCCTCGTACAAAATCGAGTTACCCACGTTCTTCGACGAGTCGGTGTTGGTCGCAACCTGCGCCAGAATATCGTTGATCTGCTCGCTGATCTGCGTGTTCCCCCTCGCCAGCAACTTGAGCAGGTGCAGAATCTTGACCTGCACGAATGGATCCGTGATGCCCATCACATCGTGCTCCGGCGCATACCCCGAGGACGCCAGAGCTTTCAGCGTGCGAACAAGGATGGGCACGAACTGGCGGAACTTGTCAATGACGCCCACCTCGACCTCCTCTTCCGCCTCTTCATCGGCCTCGCACAGGCTGACCACGAGAGTCAGGCCGCAGAGCAGCACGCCGTGGTTGCGGTCTTGCAGCAAAGCGGAGGCCTTCTCCAGGAAGTGCTCCTGCAGGTCGGGGACCTTGCGACAGATCCTCATAGCGCACAGGGCAGCTTTGCGGCGGATGTAGGGATTGGCGGTCGAGACCAGCTTCTCGATCTCGGGGAACAGGTCGCGGGACATTTCGATCGAGGCAATGTTACCAAGCGTGCAGAGGGCGAGGCCGACGACATATTGGTTTGTATGGGCGAGGTCACTGTGGAGTCCATGTCAGTGGACGGCTTTGCTGGTCAACAAGGGGACGAGACCAGCGTACTTTTGAAGCGAGTTCGTGACCAGCGTGAGGACCTCCTGGTTCTCGTCAAGCAACAGACTGGTAGCCAGGTGGCCCAGCCGCTTGTCGGCAAAGCGCGGCGAGGCAAGCAACTTCAAACACTCGATCTGGCCGAAATGCGTTCGCTCGCCGAGTGTGAAGAGGTAGAGGAGCTTCGAGACGTTGTTCCGCCTGCAATGCCCCGATCCATCAGCTATTAGCAGACAGGCCACTTCGACCCAGGGCGGGGAGAGGGAGCGTACACACCTGACGCTGGCATCATGACTCTCCTCGCGGAAGCTGGCCCGTATGGAGGCGCTCTCCTTCTGGATGACGGCGCGCTCGTCTGCAATGGTTTTGGAAGCCCTGACGTTGCGTATGAACTGCTTCACTGAGGTATGACCGGTCATGGTCAGTCGCCAATTCTCTTCGGCCATGCTGATGGTGTAGTCGTGTCGCTAGGGTGTGTCTGGGACAGACGAGGTGGTTGATGTTCTTACAAGAATTGGAAGTCGACAGGCTAGGGAAGGAGTTCATCATTGGCACAGCGTCACCTTCCCAACAGGGACGACTAGCAAGAGGCGGGATCTCGAGTTGCAAGGGAGGGCTGTGCTAGGCAAGTTGGGTGCCAAAAGTACGGTAGCTCGTCTTCGGTCGTTGCTACTAGTTGGGCACTTGGGCGCGGGCATGCTGTGTCTCTAGCAGACAAATCTCCAACTGGCCCCCCGAATCAATGGATCTTCAGTGGTGGAGCGCAAGAGCTTAGCTAATTGACCCCCTGTACAGCGTATGAGCAAACAACCCTAGGACCACCCAGTCACAGACAGTATTGAAGCAGTCTATCTATATGGACAGTTGCATCTGCTACAGAGAACCAGGCGACATTTCCAGAGGACCTCTAGCACATCTGCTTGCATATCCCGTTTGAGTAGTTGGTTAATCGCCGGTCGAGTAATCGGCGGCTGCAGACTCTTCTATGCCACATCCGGTCTCCTCAAAGGATGCGCCTCCGTGTTCAACACCCACTTGTCCAAATCAACCACATCAAACTCGCTGAACACCAAATAAGCGTACTTGAGCGTTTCAGCCAGCCAGAAACTCTCCATCGAGTCTATATGCGGACCGCCATCCGCCTTCGTCACATCGCCGAGTCCCCACGCTCCAATATCCGACCGCGTCAACCGGTCAATGTTTTCAAACATCGCCCACGCCTTGTCCATCCATTTGCTGTTGCCCGTGAGCCTATACATGATGAACACGGACTCGATGGCCTCGGGCCGCAGGATATAGCTCTTGACGTGGAATTCCACGAAGCCCGGCACGAGTGCCTGTTCACGCACCAGCTTTGCCAATTTTTTGTCCTTCGCGGCGCTGTTGTGCGTGCGCACCGCCTCGTGCCACTTTGCCTCGCTGTAGGCGCATTTGGGGCTGGTCTGGCTGTCATCGATGCCACCGCACGCTGCGAAGCCGAAGATCTCCGGCATGATACCGCTCGCGCAGGAATTATACGCCCACACGCACCCTTCGGTGAGTTGCTGAGCGATCTCGAGCTCGTCAGGGCGGTCGAAGATCTTCGCCGCTATCCCAACCATGCCCCCCACGAAGCACGTCAGGTGTTGGCCATTCGCCACGTAGTTCTCTTCCCCCGTAGCCTTGTCGACCTGTATGTCACCGGATATGAGTAACGGTATGTTTTCCGGATTGTATGCGCGCTTGAACAGCTTCGTTTTGGCCACCTCGATAAACTTCTCGTACATTTTTCGAGGCTGTTCAATAGCTCCGCCCAGGACCAGGTATTCTTTGGGAAAGTATTCGTAGAGTGAGTCGGCCATCCCGCCAAGAGTGAATGTGTTATCGACTTGGAAATTTGGCCCGGCAGGGTCTGTCATGTCCACATTGATCGGCCACATACCCGGCAGCCTTGTGTGGTCCTGTTGCTTTTCAAATTCGTCAGCAATCCGCTGAACGGCATCGTAGTATCGATCGTCACCCGTTAGCTGCGACAGCTTCGTAAACTCCACAGATAGAGACCCCATTTCCGATACAATAATGGTCTCAGAGTGGTTTTGCTTGCTGCCGGTCATATAACTATCCGGCTTGTTAGAACATTCCTAGTGCGGTGTACCTGATCATGGCTTTCAGGATAATCTCCCGTCAGATAATCACGCTTGGGATCATCATTGTTGGAAAATCGCCCGTGTGATGATCCTTTGTGGGATACCCAGTCGTACGGTGCCTGGTAGTCAAGAATGCCTGACCGGCTGGCTTTAGGTTTAGGTCGGCGTGAAATGGTAGACCACAGCGATGCCATGAGGAAGAAGAAGGTTTGGAAGCTTGAGCCTGAAGGAAAGGAATAAGCAACAGCACTTACAACTGCCAGTCCCACCTCGCAATCGGCATGTGGTTCTCCGTGTCGAATACACACATCAACAACTCGGCCACCTCGGTCGCCTTGCGCAGCAACCCCTCATACTTCTTCCCACTCAACTCGTAGGCCGCCAAGAACCCGCCGAGGTACCGGATGGTTGTCTCGAAGACATTGATGACGTCCTGTTGCGTGGTCGAGAAGTCAATCGTCTCTGCGGCGCGCACCGCCTCGTCAAAGTCGTCCCGCAGCCCCAGGATCCACAGGCTGTCCAGCGCATCCACCAGCGTCGCCGCCCACCCGCCGAACGGGTTCTTGGGCGTGCCCTTGACGGGCGTCACCTCGTCCGCGAGCCAGGCGTGCTTCTTGTAACCCTGCCAGCTGTGGACGAAGCTTTCCTTGACCGCGGCCTGGCGCTGCAGCCGGAGGGCCTTTTCGGCCTCAGACTCAGTGGGGTGCGCGGCTTGGATCCGCGGGATTCTGCTCATGCCCGAGGGGAGCCTGGGCAAAGGCCGTGGGTCGGTGATGGGGAATCGCTCGGGCAGTTTGCGCCAGTGCTTGGCGAGCTCCCCGTCCTTTCCTGAGCCGGGGCGGTTGTGCGGTACTGTGGGATGACCCGGATGGTCCTGGAGCTGCATGTCGTCGCGGAAGAGGTACCACATGAAAAGCACCCATGTGGAGATGACCACCAGCAGGGGCCTGCAGCGGCGAAGAGAGTGCATTTTTGGAGGGGAAGCAGAGTGTACTGAGTGTACCGAGTGGAAGAAAGTGTATGATGGCGTCAGGAGTAGTGCCTCGGAGCCTCACATCGCGCGGTGCACAGTCGAAGGCCAACTGACGACGCTGCCTGAAGGAGGCCAGAGGGTTCGAGATTGAGATGTGTCGAAGAAGCTCTCTGGTCACATGGCCATTGGAACAAGGTAGAATGGCCTAGGTAGCTGCAGTGAGCGAGTGAGAGGAGGGATGAACGACGAACCCTGAGTACATCGCCTAAACTGAAGTGACCATGTCGACGTGGTTGGAGCGGGCACGGACGCCAGAGTGGCGGATGCTCCGGGCCATGGTCCCGGACCGTGCATTTCACGCTGGATTAAGTTTTCAACTCTGATCATTGCAACCAGGAATATTAGAAGCAAACCAGCGGTATTTTCATTTGTGGCATCACTGCTCATGGTCTTGTTGGAAATGTGCCTGGCCTACCAGAAAGAGCACTAGGCCAGGTTAGTTTCACACCCTGCTGGAATTCATTTTCGGAATGGACGTATAGCACAGCGCTGGGTTTGTTGATTGCTGTTATCGATGTTGGACAGTATCGAAAGCGTTTTCTGAATGGCTGTCAAGCACGCCAAACTGTGGAAAGGACTCAAGCGAAAATCCGGCAGACACCACTATCGACACGTTCAGCACCTACCTCTACGACCCATAGATCACTGCACGCGAGAAACAAATGATGTTAAAAATATCCCTCCTTGTACTACTACTTGCCTTGACCAAGTAGATCTCCTCATAGGGCTGAGGAGCGAAAAGGTTTCGATATGGGGCCAAGCGGGAAGCACTAAGAGAGCACTGCCACGCGGATGCACATGGTGTTGCATCGTGCCAAACAAATTACCGCAGCTCGTCCCATGCTTATTGTTCTGTTTTAATTTATGATGGTAGGCTAGATGGGACATGACGTCAATTTGTCAACTTCCGCAAATACATCATAGTACAAAGTAGTAAGGTCTTTATACTTCGAGGCCCCCGGACGCATCGCCAGCTCGTCACCCAGCACTGAGAGCCTGCCGCTTGACAGCTGTGTTGGCAATACTTTCGCAGCATAGTCCCGTCTGCGTTGTGAGCATTGGATGCAGCTGGCTCTGGATAGTTGGCTGGTCTAGTAAGTGGGGCGTGCTATCGTGGTGAGCCGCGTGAAATGTAGTATCAAATATAGCGAAGACATCTCATGTCGGCAATAAGATTTTGCGAGCAAGAAGACAAGGCTAAAGACACCATCATGCGCTTGTTTCATGCGCAATTCCACACATGTTCCTCCATTCTCCAGCAAAGGAAAAGCAAGGCGGGAACCGTTACCAAACGGGTGGACTGACACCCCATGCAAAATCAACGCAAGACCAAATGTAGATGTGCTCAGAATTTGTTCCATTTTGTGATGAGCTAGGGAACCATAATTGTGGTGGTTTAGAGCTGGGCCCACGCGGCACCCTCCTTTACTTCTGCATCATGAGCTGGACGAACTCGTTGTCTGTGAACGAAGGCTGTCAGTAACCATGATCCGGCAGAGTGACCGCCCTGGCAAGCAGAACTCACAGTCGATCCGTCCGTCACCATCCTGGTCAGCCTCGCGAATCATCTCGTCAACCTCGTCGTCGGTCAACTTCTCGCCAATGGAGGTCATGACGTGGCGCAGCTCGGCCGCGGAGATGAAGCCGTTGCTGTCACGGTCGAAGACCTGCATCACTATCAGCTGCTGCTACTCCGTCTTTCAGGGATTTGCCTGGTTCATACCTTGAAAGCCTCGCGAATTTCCTCCTCGGAATCGGTATCCTTCATCTTCCGGGCCATCATGGTCAAGAACTCTATAGTGTTGTGCTGTCAGTACGAGGCTGTGCCGGTTGTACGACAGGATCGGGGCAGCGGTTGGAACGCACCGGGGAAGTCGATGGTGCCATTGTTGTCAGCGTCGACTTCGTTAATCATATCTTGCAGCTCAGACTCGGATGGATTCTGGCCCAAGGACCGCATCACCGTGCCGAGCTCCTTGGTGGTGATTTGTCCTACACTGCTGTCTCAGCGCTATACTCCTCGCGTGCAGGAATATCGCAGTGGCCGCAGATGAAAGTTCGCGTGAAACTGTAAGGCATCCAATGCTGGCGCTCGCGTGGGTGCGCAATGGTCGTGGGCAGAGGGGAAAGCTCACCATCGCCATCCTTGTCCTGTAAACAAGCCGGATTAACATCGATGCGCAAGGCTGGGCCGCATCCAGAGAGTGACTTACGAAAAGGGAGAAGGCCTCCTTGAACTCGGATACCTGTTCCTCAGTGAGAGACTCGGCCTATAGTGAGGGTATGTCAGCGCAGTTAGCCCTTTGACTTTTCCAAAATGCCCCTCGGGTCTGGCGAGGCAACGCGGGGTCGGAAGCGGGAAGGTCAAAAGGAGGGGGGGGTTAGAGAGCTTCGAAGGCCGCAGCAGAGAGAAAGACTGACCATTGTGAATTAAAGGGTGCGATGAGGGTGTGCAAAGGCTTCAATGCTCAGAAGGCGTGTTGACGAGGTGGTTGTTGCTTAGGTGTTGGCGAAGTTGCTAAGACGGCAGATAGAGGAAGAATACGGGCTCATAGCGTCAGACTGTCACTACCTGGTCGAAAAGGAGACGAGACGGGAGGACAGGGGTCAGGGTTTGGGGGCTCTGAAGGTGACTGCCTCATTGTTCACCAGTGACAGCTATCCTCAGGCAGTCTCAAGGGATTGTGTTGTGCAAAATGCAAGTGCAAACGATAAAACCCCTAAAGACATACGGAGCACACCAAAGCACTAAAAAAATTGTCATGCAGCTATGTAGTGCATGTGTATATCTGTTACTAGTATTGTATGCTACAGTACATGCAAGGGATTTAACAGCCAGCTAGCAGATCGGGTTGCCCTTGTACATTGCATTATTTGCCTAGACCACAGCCGGTCCCTTTCTCTTCCCCAACTCGCCAATGAACAAGCTCAGTCCAATTTGTTATTATTCCAATCTTCATTCTGCCGTCTACGTCTAGAAATACGTAACCTACAGATTCCCAAGCTTGGATCGCTTGCACGCCCACGCCCACGCGCACCCCGCCATTGCGCCCAGCTGGCCATGTAATGCTCAGCAAGGGCCATACAAACGCCAACACCATCACCGCCCCCTCCCCAACAACCGGGGCTGCCTCGAGGCCACACTGAGGCACTCGCATCTCCTCTCCGACGTCCGCCATGTGGCGAGACCGAACCAACCTGTGCGCCCAGCCCCAGACCCCTCCCCAGACCGACCACGCCAGTGGCTCGGCCCCCTTACTTTGATCAACCAACCCCCCTAACCTTCCCTGTCCAGGTACCTTTCCTACCGCCAGTCCTACGCCCACCACCCGACGAACCGCAACAAGTATGCCAGCTCCGAGCGCGCGCCGCCCGAGCGCTTCGGCGCCGCCAGCGGCGCCTCGGTGCTCTTTAACGCGGACGACGACCGGCGCGGGCTGCTGTCCGCCGGCGCGGCCGACTACCACGACGACGGCGACGCCGTGATCGAGATGGACCTGCTGCCCCCGCGGTGGGCCGACATAAACGACGAGGTTGCGGGCATCCTCGCCGACGTGGCGCGCAAGTCGCAGAAGCTGGAGCGCCTGCACCAGCAGCACGTGCTGCCCGGCTTCGACGACGAGGACACGAAGCGGGCCGAGGAGAGGGACATAGAGAGCTTGACACAGGACATCACCAAGGGGTTCCACGACTGCCATCGTTGTATCCAGAGGATCGAGAGCATGGTGCGCGAACAGAAGGGCGCGGGCACGATGACGAGGGCGGAGGAGGTCATGGCGAAGAACATACAAGTCAGCCTGGCTACGAGGGTGCAGGAGGTCAGCGCGGGCTTCCGGAAGAAACAGAGTGCTTATTTAAAAAGTAGGCTGCTGTGGCCCTCTCATCGATTCAAGCACCCATGCTAACATGTGCTGCCAGAATTACGTGGCATACAAAATCCCTCCCTTCCCACGGACCGCTTCTCCACGCCCCTCGCCGGGAGCAGCTACAGGTCCGACATTACACTCCTTGAGTCGGAAACCGACAAGTCCTTTTCGGAGTTCACCCTAGAGTCCTCACAAGCGCAGAAACGTCTCCACAAGAACGACGCGGCTATCATCCATCGCGAGCGGGAGATTGAGGAGATCGCACAGGGCATCATCGACTTGTCAGATCTGTTCCGGGACCTGCAGGCCATGGTCATCGACCAGGGGACCATGCTAGACCGCATCGACTACAACGTCGAGCGGATGGCGACGGAAGTCCAGGCTGCGGACAAGGAGCTGAATGTGGCTAGTGGCTATCAGAAGAAGACCACAAAGAGGAAGATCATATTCCTGCTGCTGCTTATAGTCCTGGGAATGATCATTCTTGTCGCAATCAAGCCAAGGAGGAGCTCCAGGGGCAGTGATACGGGACTGGGTGGTGGAAGCCCTGCTGACCAGGCCCCTCCTGCAGAAAGGGTCTTGAACGTGAGAGAGGATGTCAGATTTGGGGAAACTTTTGGTATGGATGCGTTTGAATCGCAGGAGCTGGCAAGACGAGGTGCTGGTGTATTAAATCATAGGCCTTCGAGAAGAGCAGGTTGAGGAGCGAAAACAGAGCATCTTTAATAGACCTAGTAAACAAGGTCAACCTCATTCTATCTGATCCTTGACAGGCTTTCAAGGATAAACGAAGATGCATGCATGGGCTAGCAACTCCATATTCCTGAAAAGTCCAAGTATTATGTCTACCCCTGTGTCTCGATTGTAATTTATGTTAATCCTCCTGTGCAACATATTCATGAATGGCAACACATACGCTTCGCATAGTCAAGGCCTCTTTCACGAAAGCCATCCGAAAATTCCAAGATTGTTGGAATAGTGTTCAAGTGCAGTGCAGTCAAAGTTGTCAAAGTTGACTGCACTGGCTGCAAGTCAATTGCAGTCGAGTGCCCAATTCAAGGTGGGACACGGGCTAAGCAATTGCCCATACAAAATAGTGTGCAGACCAGCTAGCGGTCTGCCAAAGAAAGAAACAATAATTCACCACCTGACCTTTGCAATACTACTGTTACTTCGACTATACTTCGAATCGATAACGTTGCAACGTTTAAAGACCTATCAATACTGATTGGTGTATATTAGGTTTAGTACGAATGAGTTAGTTAAAAGAAAAAGCTACTTTCCGATTATGTTTTGTATTGCAAGGTAGAGGGTAAATTATTATGAAAATCTTCTACAAATTGCGTCAGTTGTTACGGCAGGAAGTAGAGAAGACTCCTGGACTGCATTAGTTTTTATAGTAGTTTAGAAGTAGCGATGATATTATTATTCATAACATTAACTTGATGCCATCTATAAAAACATTTTTAGCTAATTTTAAGCCTTGTTTACAACGGTAATGGTATATATATTAAACTCAATCAATATATACCACTGAGTTTACAACTTTAACGACGACAATAAAAACCTCACTTATATTTATAATATTGACCGAAAGTACAGTAAATTCGAGTAATACGGTTAATAGAAAACCCTAACATAGAAGTTTAACCGATATATATAAAAAGTGTTGGTAGGGCTTTAAATATTACAATGTTATCGATTCGATTGGTCGAAGTAATAGTAGTATTGCGAGGTTAAGTGGTGGATATATTGTTTTAGATTTAGCAAACTACTAGCCAGTTTGCACTGTAATTTGTATAACCAATTGCTTGGCTTGTGCCCTAATGTGAAGTAGAGCATACTGTACTTAACTTATAGCTAATGTAGTAAGCCTATACAAAAGAATAAACTTAACTTGCAGTTAGTATAGTTAACTTTACTTATAGTAAAGTTAGCCTACTATATTGCAGGTAGTATTATTTTAATACTAGTGGCTTTTTAATTTATATGTCTATATTAATGTAGTTGACTAATCTTTTATAGTAAACTTTGAATTGCGACCTTGTTAATTTGTTAAACCCCTGTTAATTTTAATTTTCATTCGTATTAAAATGTACCTATTAGCATATAAATTAACCCTAATTGCTGTTAGTTGCTTTATAGCTTCGAAATACGACTTCATCGATTTTTAAGAAAAGTTTTTTTACTATAAAATTATGTAATCCTTTATTTGAGCTGTGTTAATTAAGTGTTAATTAAATAAATTAATATCTATTGGTAGAGCTTTAAATCGTTGCAACGTTGTTGATTCGAATCGTGGTCGAAGTAACAGTAGTATTGCATTGGTCAAGTGATGGATATATTGTTATAGGTTTGGCAGATCGCTAGCCGGTTTGCACTGTAATTTGTATGGCCAATTGCTTGGCCCATGCCTTAGAGTAAAGTGCAACGTAATACACTCGACTTATACCTAATGCATTAAGTCCACACAAAGCAATATACTTAACTTACAGTATAGTATAGTCAACTTTACTATAAGCAAAGTTGACCTACTATACTATAAATAATATTATTCTAACACTAGCGGCTTTTTAGTTTATACGCGTACGCTAGTGTAGCTGACCAATCTTTTCTGGTTACCACTAAATTACCCCATTGTCAATTGGTTAGACCTCTATTAATTCCAGTTGATTTCTACACTAAATTGCACTTAATTGCATGCAAATCAACCTTATTCGACCTCAATTACTCTATCGCTCTAAGGTCTGAATTTATCAACTCCTACAAAAAGTTCTTTCGCCACAGCTCTTTACAGGTCTCCACTTTAGCTGTACTAATCAAACAGGTACATATCGTTAATTCCCTAGCAGTATTTTAGTCTGTCACTATATCCCTAACCATTATTACGTGATTTAGACCTTTTGGATGGCTTATTAACGTATCTTTCGATTCGTATAGTCAGCCTATTGCTATCCACAAACCTTTCCAGGGCCTTATTTAATACTGTTTTTGTTATGGAATTTGTGGGATTATCTTTGCCATTAATATACTGGAATTCCTTAATCTCTCTCCCTTCGTAAGCTTTACAGAGTACTATTACGTTGACTATCAGGCGTTTTTCGCTAGTGGTTCCAAACTATAAAAGGTATTCGAAAAGGTTTTTTAAGTTGGCACAAATTACTACCGGGATAGGAGGAATCTTTAACTGCCTGGTAATAAGGTTAAAGATTTTTCATAATACTATACCTACGTTAAAGCCCGCTATTATACCGTACACTTCTAAAATTAACACGTTTCGTATAATCTTTTTACATTTGATGAAGGTTTAGTAAATCAGGTTACCGATAATACTCAACTAGTTTTCTCGTTCATTTTCGTTAATAAAGGTTATTAAAAGGTCAATTTATAACGATAAGTCGGTGTTATTTACAACGAACCCGTCCGTAAAGATTATCAACTTGGCTTTCGATAAGTCGATTAGAATTATATTAATTCTTCTATCCAAGTTCTGCATCTGTTATTCGAACCTCTTATTTAACCGGTTAAAGTTTTTATCTACCGAATCCTATATCTGTACCATAATAAAAAGGTCGTAAAAGGCTTTCGGTTTGTATAAAGTAGCAATATAACTACCTCGATTACGCTGTTTAAAGTACTGTTAAGCTTTAGTTATATTAATTGAGTTAATTGTAGTTAAAATAATACTTTAGCCATTTTATCGAAAGTTGAAGCCGGTATTGACACTAAGTATATGGATTGACAATCCATTAAAGTCAAGTTGATTATTCTTTATCAATGTCATTATTAACTTATAATTCTAAAACTTAGAGTCTTTAATCATATTTTGTTCTAATACTACAAAACTAGCCGTTCCAAAGAAAAATTTATCGTCAATTTACATATTTATTACGCCGAAGTCTCTCTTTAACGTTACCAATAAATACGAATTGTACGTTAAAGACTTTATCGTTAACCGTAACTTAAAGTGTGATTAGTAAGTTAAAAACTAATCCAAATTCACTTTAAACAGTTCATATAGTGGTTTGACATACCGTATTACCGTTTTTAAAGGGTAGATAATACGTAGTTCCTACGTCAATTCTAATAATACGATCTTCTATAGGTCTGTTATTAATTGCGTGTAAACTTACGTTATATTTCAACTATTAAACGTAAATTAGCCTTTAGTTTTAGTTAATAAACTTACTTTTAAAGCTACTATTAAACGTTGAATATTCTTTTAAATTGTTAACGACTACGTTAGAATCTAGTCCTTATCTTTATCTCTATATCTTTAAGTGATTAGACGTAACTTTTTATACGGCCGCCCTGTAATCTTACCTTGAACCTCGTAAATAATTCTCGACTTAAATATTATAAAGTTTGGGTTCTAAAGGTTACAATTGGTTTTCGACACGAATTATATAACCCTTTACGTTAGTAAACCGTTAATTTCGACCTTATCGCTTTCCTTAAAAGGTTTACCGAAGGTTTTAGTAATCCTTAATACTCGAGGCTGTAATATCAAGTTTTTGTTATACTTTTTTCCCCTGTTTATCAAGTAATATTATAAATATATCCCGGTGTATATTCCTCCTTTTAAATGTTTCTTATCTTCAGGGGTCGTCCGCGCCGGCAGCGTTTTATAGGTTTGTCGAAAACGGGTGAACGAGGTTCTTATTAGCTCAGTTGTTTAGTTTAAGGGACTCTATCATTAATAGTCCTAATATAGGGCTAAACCCAAGTAATTCGGAAAAATATAGGATTGTTAACAGTTTTAACGACTACTTCGGAGTTTGCGATATTTAATATCTTATATGAACCCTTTTATTTGTCCGGCTTCCGCTACATAAGAACTTTACTTTATAATAGCAAAACAAGTACATCGATTATTATAAGGCCGTTCCTAATATTAAGGGCTTAATCAATCTAGAAACATGCCGATTCTCTTCTTAACTCCTTTAGGGCTTTATTATAGGCTATAATACGTTTCTAAGTACTTGTTAAGAATAGAGATTCACTTGTTAGGCGTAGGTATACTCCAAAGACCAGTAGCGTTAGTACTAATTCGTTAGGGCCTATAGTTTCGTTTAGGCCTTTTACTGTCATCTATAAGCGTGGCTCGTGATCCGTAAAGCTTTTAATTTCCAATATAAGGATATTGTACGTTCGGCGAAGTAATTCTTATACTTTTTCAAACTTTATAATACTCCAGTAGGCCTTTACAGATACCTATTTATACTGGATACCCATTATTTTGACATCTTTTTAAAACTCCGCCGCTGTAAAGCTGATATCGGTATCGTAAAAAACAATGTTAGGTGGGTTGAGGTACGTGTTAATTTACAATATTCTTAACGTTTGTTACGTATCTTTTACTGAAAGAGATTTTCAAAAACTTGACCCCGTAAAAAGATGTTACAGAGTTAATGACATAAAAGATAGGCTTATTATATAGGTAAAATACATCGACGAAGATTTTGTAATGAAAATCCTTATCGTTTTTAAATATAAATTTAAATTTCTGGGGAGCTTGGGTATACAATTAATAGTAATAATAAAGTCTTTCAATAGCTTTTATGGTAAAGTATTTCATATCCTTATACCTTGTAGACTTGAGGACTTTATATAGCTTGTTGAAGACTAGATAGTCAAAACGCTAGTATAATTAACATATTTCCGGCTCCGCTAGGTTTGGTACCACTGTTTCTGGGCTTTAAAGATAAAACTATAATTGTTTCCACTCAAAGGTGAGGGAAAACCTTTAACCGTTTTTAACTAGTTTGTTTATGTTGATGTCAATGATAACGTCAAGGGTTTTTATATGCCCCAAGTAAAGTAAAAAGGAAATAAGGGACTTAATAATATGGGACTTAATTTCTTTTATAACAATTTAAATTACCGTTATCCTTAAAAACAATAATTATTCACCTAGTCCAAAGCTAACTTTATTTTTATTAGTATTGTGACGATTAACTCCAGTAGCTGTAGTGCTTTCCTTTCATAGCGCTATTTATTGCAAATAATCTCCTGTTAAATACCTTACTGCCTCTATATCTAGTATAATACTTTAAAACGTATAGTCTGTATAACGATCACGAAGATTAAAGGTATATAAGGGGTTAGAGGTTTAATTAGGGTAAAGGTGAGGATTTTTACTATTTAAAGAGTATAGAAAGGCGTGGTTGGCTATTTACTAGGCCGTACTAGGAGAATTATCTTCGTTTCACTTAATTTACTTAGAGACATTAGCGTTATGAATTGTCCCGTCGCCTTTAAAGTCTGCGATTTAATTCAATTAATCCTATTTAGAAGCAGTGTGGTATTGGACGTGGTATATTACCTTCCTGTTATCATGTTGGGTAGAGGGGTACCGAGTTAGCTAATAACCAAACTTACCTCAAATCCAATATCTCTTACCACTATTACAGCGATAGTGTTTACGGTTAACAAGTTCGTCTAACTCTTTACCTTATTAACTTTAACGTAATTACTACCTTTAGTTTATAGCCGGTTGGCTAGACCTTAAACGTTGTAGCCGTCCGTAACCATATTTACGGTCGATATAATTAACCATTGTAAAGTTTTATTTATCAACATAAGTAAAGTTGCTGGCTTAAGGATACATGTTAAGCGATTTTGGTATACGCGTTATTACAATAGTAAAAGAGGAATGTAATTAGTTAAAAAATCTTTCGTAAGTGGTATTTGGGCGTTATAAAACGTATTCAAACTCATTAACACTCATAACTATTATCTGTACCTACTCGCAAGATATGGTTTTACCAATTTAAGTTTTCTCGATTATTCTCAAATAAATATTAACTTGTCAAGCATCTAATTAAGGACATTTATTAGCGTTTCCTCCTCTGTTTTCTTTGTTATCATTATAATTTACTGCATAATAGCCTAATTTATATAATATTAAGCAAAGTGAATATCACACTCGAAATAGCTCTTTATATCATAGTAAATCTAGTGAAACGTGGTAGCTTTAGTAAAAAGGGTTAGATAGTAATCCCTAACGTACCCTATAATGATCTCAGGGAATAGTAAGTGAAAACCTGAAGGAAGAACCTCCATCTAGTTGCAAATATTTAGAAAGGGCATTATCTTAATATCTATGAGGTTATATGGCTTCCCATTATACTTTTCTACATCGTTCCAGATCTTGGAAAAGTCTTTAGGGGGTTCATAATTAATATTAACCATCTTAATAGACCTTGAGTGAAGTTCGCGATAGCCGTCCTAATTTTAAATGTTATTTCCTGGCAGTTTAAGCCTTAAAGTTTCTGAGACACAGTATTAAAGATAATTGCTAGTTGCTTAGTATAAGGGGTAAAGTCCTATAATAGGATCTGTAATAGGATCATGTGTATAAGAAAACCTAAAAGAAGAAGGTTCTTAAGGGTTTTGGTGGTTTTAAGTAAAATGTTGGGGGGGGAGTGGTACCTAACGACTTTAAAAGGCTTGACGATCTTAATTAACTAGAGTAAAACTCCGACTTTAATACCTATAGCCGCGTTAGCGGCCTTTACTTCACGCGCTTTACCACTGCTTAGGGCGTACTTTGCGCTATTACGGAAAGGTATTAGGCTGCCGAACAGGTTAGTAGGTTTATCGCCCGCGCTTAAAAAGGCTTAACTTAGCTAAGGGTGAAGGGGAGGTCTCCTGAAACATTTATATGGGCGTTAAAATCCCTTAACACCTTTTACTTTTCTTTAGAGGTCTTGAAAATTAGGATTTTAAGGGGGGTCCTTTTATTAATCCAGTTTAAAAAAGGTTTCTGCTAATCTTAGTAGAGCCTTTTTAAGGATGTAAATACCATGGCGGGTAACCTCTTTTTTTTAGCGTGGCATTAACAGTACGCTAAATTATCTTCTACATATTAAAAATTTAGTAGTTAAAGAATTTGTGAAATTCTTAGAAATCGCGGGCGCTGCGACCGTATTCATTACTGAAGTCTGCGTCGATAATGTGCTAACCAACGTAATTACTCAGGTGAACTTTAGTTAAGGTTTCGTTGACATCCGTAATACAGAGTTATAAGTTGTATTGATTACCAAAAACTAATCTGAGGGCTTTAACTTTCATTTATTTATTTCTATTTTGAAGTCATCTTAGCGTTTTGGCTTGTGTAGGATGTGTAGGACGCGTAGATTTAGGTACTTGGTGATCTTAGGCGTGGGGGACTTAGTGTTTTAGCGTAAAGTCATGTAGGAAACTTGGCGGCTTGGCAACTTAGTAGTTTGGCATAAGGTTGGCGACGTGGTTTTCTTAACATAACTTGGTGTTTTCGTTTAGAATAGCGATCTTGACGATTAAATTAACATGAGAAAAGTGAAAATAGTGAAGTAGAGGCAAAGTTTTGATGTAAATGGTAAGGTTGAAGGTTATTTTTTGTAATTATTTAGTGTGGAGACTTAGTCGTTTTTCTTAAAGTAGAAGCACCTGTAGTAGTACTGACTAAGCCGTTTGGTAACTTGCCGAACTTTAAGACTTCTAACAGTTAATTTCAACGTCTTTAAGAAAGATCTGTAAAGATTTCTTATTGTTTTCGATAATGATATCGTCGTTACCTCTAAACTGCTGTGAAAACTGACGTAGCTTAAAAGTCTTCTTTACTTACTGCCGTGAAAATCGACGCAATATTAAAGTCCATTTATAAGCATCTTTCCTCTACCTTTGTTTTTCACAAAGTATAACCGGAAAGTAGCTTCTTTTTCTACTTAGCTAATCTATGCTTAACCCAATAATTACTAATTAGTATTGATAAGGCCTTAGATCGTTGTAACTTTGTAGATTCTAATCGTAGTCAAAGTAATAATAGTATTACATTGGTTAAACGGTGGATGTATTGTTATAGGTTTGGCAGACTGCTAGCCGGTCTGCACTGTAATTTATATAGCCAATTGCTTGGCCCGTGCCCTAGAGTGAAGTGCAGCGTACTGCACTCGACTTATACCCAAAGTAGCAAGTCCACACAAAGCAATATACTCAACTTTCAGTACATTATAGTCAACTTTACTGTCAATAAAGTTGACCTACTGCTCTGCAAGTAGTATCATTCTAATAATATCGTTAATTTTCTAATGTTCTTTTAGTTTGTTATCATTTTTTAACTTTTATTATATAATTAAAGCTTTCCGAACAGCCTATTAACGTAGCCTTTAATATATATAACCAGCCTATTATTCTTTACAAATCTCTCTAGGGCCTTATTCAGTAACAACTTCGTTATAGTATTAGTAGAATTGTTTTTGCCGTTGATTCATCAGGATTCCTTAATTTACCTTTTTTTCACAGGCTTTATGGAGTATTATTACGTGAATTATCAGGCGTTTTTCGCTAGCGGTTCCAAGCTTCTAAAAGTATTCGAATAGGCTCCTCGAGTTGGTGTAAATTACGACCGGGATAGGAGGAAATTTCAACTGCCTAGTAATAACATTAAAAGTTTCCTATAATTACATACCTATATTAAAGTCTACCATTATACTATAAACCTCCAAAGTCAATACATTTCTTGTAATTCTTTTATATGTAATAAAGGTTTAGTAAATAAAGTTACCGATAATATTAAATTAGTCTTCCTGCTTATTGTCGTTAACGAGGGTTATAAAAAAAATCTATTTATAAAGATAGGTCAGTATTATTTGCGGAAAACTCATCCATAAAAATTATTAGTTTAGTTTTCGATAAGTCGATTAGAATTATATTAATCCTTTGGTCTAAATTCCATATCTATTACTTAATCCTCGTATTAATCCGTTTAAAGTCATTACTTGTTAATTCTTATGCCTAGGCTGCAATGAAAAGATTGTAAAAGACCTCCGGTTAGTATGAAGTAACAATATAACTGCCACAGTCACATTATTTAAGGTACTATTAGGCCTTAAATACGTTGTTTTTATTGATTATAGCCAAATTAGTATTATGGTCTCTTTGGCGAAAACTAAGATTAGTATTAATATTAAGTATATGGATTAACGATTTGTTAAAGTCAAATTAATTACACTTTGCCAATGTCGTTATCGGGTTTCAACTTCAGAATTTGCAGTCTTTGATAACCTGTTATTCTAATATTATAAAACCAGACATGCTAATGAAAAATGTATCGTTAATTTATATAATTATTAGGCTGAAATCTTTGTTTTACGTTATGAGTAAATACAGGTTGTATATTAAAGATTTTATACCTAGCTATAATTTAAAGTGCTATTAGTAAATAAAAAACCGATAAACGCTTATTTGAGCCAATTTATATATGTTGGTAGGGTCTAAAGACCTTTTCAAATGAAATAAAGTGACTTAGAAAAGTAATTAAGATGATTGGTATTTGTAGTATAAAAAATGAAGATATTCCGATCAAGAAGAAGTATTCAGAGGTGTACGTTACAGATGAGGGCTTATAAGCCCTCGCTCAAAGCATATCACTCTAGAATACCTGCTTCTAGACCGCTTCACATATGAGAGTACAATCTGCAGCATGTTACGTTATTATATACTCTACAAAAGTATAAACTGCAATATGACACGTGATCATATACTATGCAAGAGTACAGTCTATAGCATGACACGTGATCGTGCCATGCTTCAGAAGTGTACCTTACAACGTAATGTACTGCTACCTAAATATACTATCTATGAAGATATATGATAATATCCACAATATAATAACTTGATATATCGTATTACCATCCCTAGAGGGTAAGTAATACGTAATTCCTATAACAACTATAATAATATGATCTGCTGTAAATCAGTTGATAACTACGTATAAGTTTAGGTTATATTACGGCTATTAAACGTAAACTTATTTTTATTCTTCATTTATAAACTAGTTATTAAAATAATCATCCAGCGTTGAATAATTTTTTAAATGTTTGGCAACTACATAAATATCCAGTTTTTACATTTATTGCCGTATCCTTAAGTGATTAAATGTAACTTTCCATATAGTTGCCCTATAGTTTTGCCCTTAACCTTGTAAATTATCCTCAACTTAAAAACTGTGATATTTGGGTTTTCAATGTTGAAATCGGTTTTTGGTATAAATTATATAACCCCTTTAACTAATAGGCCATTCATTCCGACCTTGTTACTTTCCTTAGAAAGTTTGTCAGAAGTCTTAATAATACCTTATACTCGGAGTCTTAGTATTAAATATTTGTTATACCTCTTTTTTCTACTTACCTAAATAATATTGTAAATACGACCCAGTAAATATTCCTTCTTTTTACAGTCCTTTTTTTCGGGGGTCGTTTGCGCCGGCGGTATTTTATTGACTTATCGATAATAAGTAAAAGAAATTCATATTAACTCTTTCGCTCAGCTGGTGGGTTTTTATTATTAATGGCCTTCATATAAGGTTTAACTTAGGTGATTAAGAAAGATATAAAACCGTTAATAATGTTAACAATTGCTTCTAAGTTTATTATACTTAAGATTTTGTATAAGCTTTAGTATTTACCAGGCTCCCACTATATGAAAACTTTATTTTATAACAGTAAAATAAATACGTTGATTATTATAAAACCGTTCTTAGTATTAAGAGTGTTATTAACCTAGCGTTGTATTAATTCCCTTCGTAACTCCCTTAAAGATTTACTATAAGCCGTAATACGCTTTTAAGGACTTGCTAATAATGGAGATTCACTTATTAATTGTAGGTACTTTTTCAAAACTAATAACGTTAACATTAGGCTTTAAAGATTTATAGTATCGTTTAAACCCTTTACCGTTATTCAAAGGCGTGGCTCTAGATCTATAAAGCTTTCAATTTCCAGTGTAAGGATGTTATACATTCGGAAAATTAGGAAGTATGTCTTTTTAACCTTTTTAATACTTTAATAGGCTTTTAAAAGCACCTGTTTACATTGGATACCTATTATCTTAACGTCTTTTTAAAACTTTGTCGCCGTAAAGTCAGTACCAGTATCATAGACAACGACGTTAGGTGAACCTAGGTACATATTAATCTATAATATCTTAAGTATTTCCCATGTATCCTTTGTCGAAAAGAACTTTAAAAACTTAGCTCCATAAAGAAAGGTTACAAAATTAACAACGAGAAAAACAGGGTTACTATTTAGGTAAAACCTATTAATAAGAACCTTGTAGTTAAAGTCTTTATCGTATTTTAATATAAACTTGAATTTTTGAAGGTCTTAGGGATGTGTTAAGTAATAGTAGTAAAGCTTTTTAATAACTTTTAAGGTAAGGTATTCCATATCTTTATATTTTACAGAATTTAGAACCTTATATAACATGCTAACGGCTGGGTGGTTTAAGCGCCGGTATAATTAATGTATTTCCAGTTTTGTTAGGTTTAATACCACTACTTTAAATTCTTAAAGATAAAACTATAAATACCTCTACTTAAAGGTTAGGGGAAACCTTTAACCGTTTTTAATTAGTTTGTCGACGTTAACGTTAATATTAAAGTTAAGGGTTTTTATATCTATTAAATAAAAAGGTAAGGGGGTAGGGGACTTGAGGATATGGAATGTAATCGATTTTATAATAGTTCAGATTAATATTATCCCTAATAACTACAGTTATTCGCCTTATCCGAAGCTAATTTTAACCTTGCCGGTATCGTAACGATTAATTTTAATAGTTATAAAACTTTCCTCTATGGTAACACGTATTTCAAAAAGCCTTCTATTAAATACCTTGCTACTTCTGTATTTGATATAATACCCTAAGAGGTATAGTCCGCATAACGATCACAAATATTAAAGATATATAAGGGATCAAGAGTTCAATTAAGGTAAAGATAAGGGTCTTTACCACCTAAAATGTATAAAAAGTTTCAGTTAACTAATTATTGTGCCGCATTAGAAGCAGTATCTTTATATTACTTAATACATTGAGAAGTATTATCGCCATTAATTAACTTATCGCTCTTGAAATTTACTATTTGATTTAAATGGTTTGATTGAAATATGGTAAGGTACTAAATACAATATATTACATCTTTATTGTTTCGATTATAGAGGGGGTACCTAGTTGTTCAATAGTTAAATTTACCACAAATTCAATATATTTTACTGGTATTACGATAGTAATACGTATGATTAACAACCTCGCTTAAATCTTGGCTCTATTAGCATCAACGTAACTATTACCTCTAGTTTATAGTTGATGGACCAAACCTTAAGCATTAAAGGCATCCGTAGCCGTACTTACGATCGACGTAATTAATTACTGTAAGTGTTGGTAGGGACTTAGATCGTTGCAACGTTATCGAAACGAATCGTGGTCGAAGTAACAGAAGTATTGCATTTATCAAGTGGTGGATGTATTGTTTTAGGTTTGACAGACTGCTGACTGGTCTACACTATAATTTGTATGGCCAATTGCTTGGCCCTTGCCCTAGTGTAAAGTGCAGCATACTGTACTTAACTTGCACACAATGCAATAAATCCATAAATAATACACTTAACTTATAATACAATCAACTTTACTATAAATAAAGTTGATCTGTTACACTATATATAATACTATTCTAATACTGGCGGCTTTTTAGTTTATATGTACATGTCATTATGGGTAAACAATTTTTTTCGGTTAACGTTAAATAGCGACCTTGTAAATTTGCCAACCCTTTGTTAATTCCAATTGAATTCGATACTAAATTGCATCCAATTGCATGCAAATTGACCCCATTTGACCTTAATTACTCCGTCGCTCCGAAGTCTAAGTTTATCAGCTCCCACAAAAAGTTTTTTCGTTATAGTCCTTTTTAGGTCTCCACTTTAGCTATACCAATCAAATAAATCGTCATTATTCATTCTTCCACTTTCTTGGTGATTTTTTAGTCTGCTAGCATATATCTAACTGCAGTTACGTAATTTAAGCTTTTCAGGCGGCTTATTAACATAGCCCTCGATACGTATAGTTAGCTTATTGCTATTTATAAACTTTTTAAAGCCTTATTCGGCGATTCCTTTGTTATAGCATTAGCTGAATTATCTTTGCCATTAATTTATTGGAACTCTTTAATCTTCTCCTTTTCGTAGGCTTTACGGAGTGTTATTACGTCAATTATCAGGTGTTATTCGCTAATAGTTTCAAGCTTTAAAGGGCATTTAAGCAGGCTCCTCTAGTCGATACAAATTATTACCGAGAAAAAAGGAATCTTTAGCTACCTAGTAATAAGATTAAGTGGGGTTTTACAATACTATATCTACCTTAAAACTTGTTATTATGCTATAGACTTTCGAAGTTAACACGTTTCATGTAATCCTTTTACACTTGACGAAGGTTTAGTAAATTAGGTTATTGATAATATTAAACTAGTTTTCCCTCCTATTTTCGTTAACGAAGGTTATTAAAATGCTGATTCGTAAAGTTAGGTTAATGTTATTTATAAAGAACCCATCCATAAAGATCATTAACATAGCTATCAACAAGTCGATCAAGACTATATTAATCCCATAGTATATATTTCGCATTTACTAATCGAACCTTATATTTAGCCGGTCAAAGTCCTTATCCGTTAGGTTTTATACTTATGCTACGATAGACAGGTTGTATAATGCCTCCAATTGGCATAATGTACCAATATAACTGCCACGAGTACGTTGCTTTAAATACTGTTAAGCCTTAATTACGTGAGTTTTTTCAATTGTAGCTAAAAAAATACCTTAGCCCTTTTGGTGGAAACTAAAGCTAGCATTAACACTAAATATACGGATTAACGATTTATTAAATTCAAGTTAGTTACCCTTCGTTAACGTCGTTACCGACTTAAAATTTTAAAACTTAGAGTTTTTAATTGCCTATTATTTTGATGCTATTGAACCAGCTGTTTCGACGAATAAGGTATCATTAATTTATATATCTATTACGCTGAAATCTCTCTTTTACGTTATTAACAAATACGGGTCGTACTTTGAAGATTTTATTGCTAGCCCCAATTTAAAGTTCAACTGGTAGGTAAGAAATTAACAAACGCTTGTTTTCATGAATTCATATAGTGGTTTAATATATTATAGTACTGTTCCCTAAGTGTAAATGGCATATAATTCCTATAGTCATTCTAATAGTATGATCCACTATAAGTCCAGTATTAATTACATATAGGCTTACGTTATATTACGGCTATTGATTGTAAACTTGCCTTTAGTTTTAGTTAGGAACTTGTTATTAAAGTGACTATTGAACGCTGATTAATTTTCTAAATCGTTAGCAACTACGTAAGAATTCAATCCTTACCTTTATTGCTGTATTTTTAATCGATTAAGAGTGACTTTTTATACAGCTTCCTTATCGTTTCGCTTTTAACTCCGTAAATAATCTTCGACTTAAAAATTGTAATGTTTAGGTTTCGGAGGTTAAAATTGGTTTTCTATACAAATTATACAACCCTTTAAGTTAATAAACCGTTAATTTCGACCTTATAACTTTTTTTAAAAAGTTTTTCCAGAGGTTTTAATAATTCCTTACGTTTGGAGTTTTAGTATTAAGTGTTTGTTATCCTTTTTTTCCTATTTACTTAAGCAGTATTGTAAATACGACTCTGTGAATTTTTTTTTTCTTTTTAACGTTTCCTTTTCTTTGAGAGTCGTCCGCACTTATATAGTTTTGTTAGTTTCTTAATAACGGGTAGAGGAAACTTATTTTAGTTCAGTTACTTGGCTTCAAGGTCTTTATCTTTAGTAACCCTAATATAGAGCTTAAACTAAGTAATTCGAAAAGATACAAAACTGTTAACAATTTTAACAACCATTTCGGAGTTCGCAATACTTAATATTTCATACGAACCTTCCTATTTACCCGGTTTCCGCTACATAAAGACTTTACTTTACAACGGCAAAGTAAACACGTCGAATTATAGGGTCTTTTCTAGTATTAAGGGCATTATTAACCTAACGACGTGCTTATTTTTGTCGTATCTCCTTTAAAACTTTTCCGTAAACAGCAACACACTTTTAATTACTTGTCAAAGGCGGAGATTTACTCGTTAGGCGTAGATACGCTTCAAAAACTAGTAACGTTAATACTAGTTCATTAAGGCCTACAATATCGTTTAGGCTCTTTACTGCTATTTATAGTGGTGCCTTCATGTTATGATTACACTAAATACCCGTGAGTATATAGAAGGTATCAGAGGATTTATTTTAGCAGTAAGGTAGCAGAGGTAACAAAAGGTGCAATATCAAGACTGTGTTCGGGCGAATAATGATCAGAATCTGTGGGGCTATTTAGGGTAGACTGAATACTTAGATTGACAACTGAAGAGCTATGAAATAAATACTATCTATGTGGTGCTGGCCGTGTCCTTATATTTCTATCCTTCATACCGTCTTCAGTACTGGACCACTGGAGTCGCTGTCGGTCCCATCGGTCCTGTATAATCGACTGGACCGCTATCGTCTCATTGGTTTTTCCCTGTCCGGAGTTGCTGACATAAGAGAAGTTCCCCACCTGATTCTAGACTTCAGGATTTCTAGTGGCGCAATATTGCATACTGGCCTGCTTCCAGGCCCAACCTCTGTCTGGGTTATAACACTTCGGATCTATAAAACTTCCAATTTCCAACATAAAGATATTATACGTTCGGCGAAATAGTGCGTATACCCTTTTAATTTTTTTAATACTTTAATAAGCCTTTATAGGTATTTGTTTACACTAGATACCTATTATGTTGATATTTTTTTAAAACTCCGCCGCTTTAAAGTTAGTACTGATATCGTGAATAACAATGTTAAGTAGGTCCAGGTACATATTAATTCACAATATCTTTAGTATTTTCTACGTATCTTTTTCCGAAGGGAATTTTAAAAACTTAGCCTCGTAAAAAAAAGTTGCGGAATTAACAACGTAAAGGACAGATTTATTATCTACGTAAAATACATTAATGAAAACTTTAGAATTGAAGTCTTTATAATCTTTTAATGTAAATTTAAATCTCCAATGAGCTTAGGTACACGTTTGACAATAGTAACAAAGTATTCTACTTCTTTATTTCTTTTAAACTTTAGGATTCTATGTAGCCTATTAATGGTTAGGTGGTTAAAGCGCCGGTATAGTTAACGTATCTTCAGCTCCGTTAGGTTTAATACTACTGTTTTTGGGTCCTAAAGATAAAACTATAAATACACATATTTAAAGGCGAGTAAAAACTTTCAGCCATTTTTTACCAGTTCGTTTACGTCAATATTAACGTTGACACCAAGGGTTTTTATATCATTTAAATATAAAAAGAAAGAGGTAAGAGATTTAAGGATATAAAACGTAATTACTTTTATTTTTATTAACGATAGTTTTTTACCTGATTTAAAACTAATTTTGACTTTAATAATATTGTAACGATTAATTTTAGTAGTTATAATACTGTTCTTTTACAATGCCATATACTACCAATAACCTCCTATTAAGTACTATATTGCCCCTTTATCTAGTATAATACCTTAAAACGTATGATCCGCGTAACAATCGCAAATGTTGAAATAAGTAAAGGGTTAAGAGTTTAGTTAGGGTAAAGGTAAAGGTTTTTACCACCTAAACGGTATAAGAAAACGTAGTCAGCGAGTTATTAGACCGCATTAAGAGTGGTATCTTTATGCTATTTAATCTGCTTATGGGTATTATTGTTTTTGATTAACTAGTTATCCTCAAAGTTCGCTATTTAATCCAAGTAATCCTGCCTAAAAGTATTAGGGTATTATATATAGTATATTATATTTCTGTTATTTGACTCAGAAGGGGAGTACCGAGTTCATCAACTGCTAATTTTACTACAAATTCAATATCTCTTATTATTATTACAACGATAGTGTTTGTAATTAATAAGCCAGCCTAAATATTGCCTTTATTAACGTCAAAGTAGCTATTACCTCCAGTTTGTAACCAGTAGCCCAAACTTTAAGTGTTAGGGGAGCTCGTAGCTGTACTTGCAGTTAATTTAATTAACTATCGCAAGGTTTTTTTTTAATCTACGTTGGAGAAGTTGCTGATTCAAAGGTATATACCAAAAGTTTAGTATACGCGCTATTATAGTGGCGAGCGAGAAACTCAACTGGCTAAAAAAGCCTTCGTAGGTGGCATTTGAGCGTTATAGGGTGTATTCGAACTCGTTAATGCCTGTAACTACTGTCTATACCTGCTATCGAAGTGTAAATTCGTTAGCATAGGGTTTCTCCATTGCTCTTCAACATAGAATTACTTTTTTAATCATCTGATCAAGTATATATATTGGTATTTCCTCCTCTTTCTTCTTTACTATTATCGTTACCCATCTCGTAGTGACCTAATATATGTAATATTACAGAAGGTGGACGTCGTATTTGAAGTAGTTTTTTATACTATTATTAATCTTTTGAAACGTAGTAGCTCTAGTAGGAAAGGTTAGGTAGTAGTTATTAATGTACCCTATAAAGATTCCAGGAAATAATAAGTAAAAACCTAAAAAAAGAACCTCTATCCATTTGCAAATATCCAAAAAAGATATTATCTTGGTGTTAAGGAGGTAATAAGGCTTCACATTATACTTTTCTATGTCGTTTAAAATTTTAGCAAAGTCCGTAAGGAGTTTATAATTAATATTAATCATTTTAACAGGTCTTAGGGGTAGGTCGCGATAATTATCTTAGTTTTAATTAGGATTTCCTGGCAATTTAAGCTTGAGAGCTTCCGAGACGCGGTGTTAAAGATAATTTCTAATCGCTTAATCTGAGAGGTAAAATCTTATGGTAAAACTTGTGGTAAGCTCTCGTATATAGGTAAACCTACAGTGGAAAAGTTTTTAAGGGGCCTGTCGATTAAATTGCTAGGGAGTGGTAGGTAATTAAAGATTTTAAAATACCTAACGGTTTTACTTAATAAACTGGTATAGATCGTTGGCGTTAATACCTTTGACCGCATTGGTAACCCTTACTTTACGTGCTTTACTACCGCTAAAAGTGTATTCCGTGTTGTTACATAGTATTATGGTTCAACCTAAAATGGTAAGCCAAGTAGATGCCAAATGGAGTTTACTATTGAGGAATGGTGGAAGACTAGAAGAGGCTACCGTAGCCTACTGTGCAGGACCTATAGGCATAGTCAGTGCCCATCCCGTTACGTACCATTACACGTACCGTGTATGGACCGTACTCATTCCGCGCCCGAATCGGGCTAGCACCGGGTATTACTTATCCTATTACGTATATAGTTACGTAACTTATAAAGTTAATGGCTAATAACTTAATTTTATAATATACGCCCTTTATCCACAGATACTGTAAAGGCTATGACGTCCTTTTAGTCAAGAACGGAGCGCGATCCCTATCCGTTTAATACGCAGGCTGGGCGTAAGCCGGTAACGCGACGTTTAACACATCGTATAATGTATTGGCCGATCCGACTCCAAACCACCGGCGTTATATAACGCGCTTTTTAACGGGCCGAATAATGTATTAACCGATTTAATCTTAGACCGCCGGTATCGTATAACACGTTTTTTAACTTATCGTATAATATATCCTTTTTATTACCGATACTATATAACGTACTTTATAATGCGCCGTATAATATATTGGACGATCTGACCTTAAATTATCCACATTATATAACGCGCCTTTTAATGGGCTATATAACGTATTAATCGATTTAACCTCAAGTTGTTAAATTATATATAACGCGCCTTTTAACGTGGTATATAATATATTAACCGGTTTAACCTCAAGTCGCTAACATTGTATAATGTGTCCTTTTAACTTATTGTATAATATATTCTTTTTATAGCCGGTATCATAAAACATACCCTTTAACGCGTCGTATAATACCTTATATAACACTTAACCCTTGTTGAATCCAGTCCATTAATACCTATGAATATAAACGCCTTCGTAACTCTTAAAATATTTTCTTCCCTTTTATAACTCTGTCTTTATTTTACCATTTATCCTTTTTCGTATTTATTTTACTTTTATTCTTTATATCCTAACTACTAATTCTCGTCGATATCTTCTAGCCATTTTTAAGTTGTTTTTATAACCGACGAATATAATAAATTTAACTTAGGTTATATTATCTCTGTCGCCCCCAATAAAGATACTAAACTGCCTCGTAAAGTATATTACCCTATTCTATACGAATACCCTACCGTTAACTACCTTTTATAGTCTTTTTATATTATAAAATACCTATTAGTCCTAGTTAATAACGAAAATCAAAGTAAAATTTATTTTTTATATATTAAAAACACGTATATATCGTATATTAACCGCTTATTTAATTTCGGTATTATTTTTATTTATATTCGAGTTTATTAGGCGTAAATTCTTTATATATATCGAAAATTTTATAACAAGATAAACTAATAAATTAACTTCGTAAAAACCTTGATCGTGATTTAATCTCTTTTCGTAATATATTTAGGAAATAAGTTTATTTACGACTTCACCCAGTTTACGCGCGTTTTTATATTAATTAGTTATTACGGTCGAGGATAAAGGTTATATTTTACCCCTTACGCGTAAATGACAAAGAAATATCACGGGTTATCGACCCGTTTTTACACCCTCCTTTTCCGAATTAGTTAATTAATTCGCCCAGCTCCACGATATTACTCGGGTATAAAGGGTCTTTACCGTACCGGCCGTATAAGCCGTTACTCCTTTAGTTATATATTTCCATCGCCCTATTTTCCTAGTTCCGTCTTTCCCTAAGACTTTTCCGTTACTGTTTACAATATCTTTTATTAACCGAAATAAAACTTATTTAGGCGACTGTATTTTCACGTATAACGTCTTGGCCTCGGTTTTTTTTAATAACTGCTGTATATCTTCCCGTAATTCTGGTTTGAATAGCTCAAATAATATAATTACGTAAATTATATCTTCTATAACCAATATAAGCTATAATTTATAAGGTATAAAAAACGATATTTAAGGCTTAATTATATGAGCCCTGGTTTTACCCGTATCCTATTTATTAAGTTTAGCTAAAAGTAAATTAATTGAGCTAACCACGAATGAAAGTAAAGTCGAACACGAGCCAAGCGCGTCGCCTAAGCCCAAATGAATATATTATAATATATAGTAACCCGTTCAAAAGGTCGCTTTTCTTGCCCCGCCTTTTGTCTTATTCCTTGTTAACTACTATCGTCGGTCTTTTTTAACGCCCGTCCTTCCTAACGTTATCTTCCATCGTTGAACTCTCCTAACGCCCATACCTCCTCATGCTATCCGTTATCCTTAACGTCACTCCGTACTCATTACGCTTTTTATCAACCTCTTTTATCAGCGTTTACTTACTCCCGCTATGCCTTTCATCGTTCTTCTCCACCGAAGTTACCTAATATTTGGAGTTAATTATAATAAGGCATTTAAAGTTATTAAAGAAAATACTCACTAAACTCTAATAAAATGATAATATTAAGTAAATAGATTTTTAATAAGTTGTAGTAAAAGCCGTTCTATGGTTGGATATATATTTATGAAAATCAGGTAATATTTACCCTGTTTTACCTATTATATTGTAATCTCGTTTAATAATCAATTTTTTCTACTTTTATAAGTAAAATATTATTCTGAAGAAATGAATGACTCGCCCCGCGTAATTCATTTAATATAATCTTGACATCGATGTCTAAATACTGGGTTATTATAAACTCAAGTATT
The DNA here is from genome assembly GCA_038502455.1 of Anisogramma anomala. Lineage (NCBI taxonomy): Eukaryota > Fungi > Ascomycota > Sordariomycetes > Diaporthales > Gnomoniaceae > Anisogramma > Anisogramma anomala. The sequence goes on along the minus strand of JASMMZ010000010.1, from coordinate 5,241,319 downwards.
CCTTTATTTAGCCTTAAATTTATTCAATGTTTGTTGGTAGACCTTGGACGTTGCAACGTTGTCGATTCGATTGGTTGAAGTAAAAGTAGTATTACGTAGTCAGATAGTGAATATATTGTTCTAGGTTTAGCAGACCGCTAGCCGGTCTGCACTGTAATTTGTATAGCTAATCACTTAGCCCATACCCCAGAATGAAGTACAACGTACTGCACTCAACTTATACACAATGCTGTAAGTCTCCACAAAGCAATACACTTATAATACAGTCAACTTTACTGTAAGTAAAGTTAACCTATTATATTGCATGTAATATTATTCTAACACTAGCGGCTTTTTAGTTTATACGCGTACGTTAGTATGGTTAACTCATCTTTTCCAGTTAACGCTAAACAGCGGCCTCGTACCCTTTGTTAATTCCAATTAACTTCCATACTACATTGCCTCCAATTATATACAAATTGAACCTATTTAGCCTTAATTACTCCACCGCTCCGAGGTCTAAATTCATCAATTCCCACAAAAAGTTCTTCCGCCACAGCTTTTCGCAATTTCAACTATGCTACTTAAACAGATCACCATTATCAATCCCCTAGTAGTTTTCCAGTCTACCAGTATATTCTTGTCCGCCGTTACATAATTTGGGTGGCTTATCCACGTAGTCCTCGATACGTATAATCAGTTTATTACTGTCCACAAACCTTTCTAATGCTTTGGTTAGCGTATCCTTCGTTATAGCATCTACAGGATTATCTTTGCCATCTATCTATTGGAACTTCTTAATTCCACTCCTTTCGTAAGCTTCACGAAATACTATCATATCGACTATCAGGCGTTTTTCACTGGTAGTTTCGAGTTTCAATAGGTATTTGAAGAGACTTTTTGAGTCGGTATAAATCACTACCGGGATAGAGGAAATCTTTAGCTGCTTGGTAATAATGTTGAGGGTTTTTTATAACGCTATACATACGTTAAAGCCCATTATTATGCCGTAGACCTTCGAAGCTAACACGTTTCGTGTAATTTTTATACACTTAATAGAGGTCCAGTAGATCAATTTACTGGTAATATTAAATTGATCTTCCAACCTATCTTCGTTAGCAAGGGTTATCAGGAAGCCGATCTGTAAAGACAGTTTAGTATTGTTTATAAAGGACCCGTCTATAAAGATTATCAGCTTAGCCTTTAAAATATCGATTGGCACCATATTTATTCCGCGGTCTAGGTTCCGTATCTGCCATTCTAACCTCTTATTTAGTTAATCAAAGTCTTTATCCGTTAGTGTTTATACTTATGCCATGATGGATAAATAGTATAAGGCTTCCAGTTAACATAAAATGGTAATATAGCTACCCAGTGTATGTTGTTTTAAGTACCGTTAAGCCTTATCATTATTAGTTTTGTTAATTGTGGCAAAAATAGTGTCTTAGCCCTTTTAACAAAAGCTTAAGCCGGCATTAACACCAAGTATATGTATTGACGATTTATTAAAATCAAGTTGATTATTTTCGGTTAATGTCGTTATTGGCTTACAATTTCAAAACTTGTATTTTTCAATAATTCGTTATTCCTATACCATAAAGCTAGCTGTTCCGACAAAAAGGGTATCATTAGTTTACATACCCATTATACCGAAGTCCTTTTCTTACGTCACTAATAAACACAAGTCGTATATTGAAAATTTTATCGTTAGACAGGCCTTAAAGTACGACTAATAGGTTAAAAACCAGTAAACGCCTGCCTTAACTAATCCATATAATAGTTTAACACACCGTATTACTATTCCTAATGGGTAAATAGCGCGGAGTTCCTGTAATAGTTTTAATAGTACAATCCGTTGTAAATACGTTACTAATTGTATATAGGCTTGTTTAATATTATAGCTAATAAGTGTAAATTTACCATTAATTTTAGCTAATAAACTTGCTATTAAGGCAAATACCAAACGTTAGTTAATCTTTTCAATCGATGGCGATTACATAAGGATTTGGTCCTTACCTTTATCGTCGTATCCTTAAGCAATTAGCCGGAACTTTTTATATAGCCACCCCATAGTTTTGCCTTTAACTTTGTAGATAATCCTCGATTTAAGGATTGTAACATTCGGATTTTTTAGGTTAAAGTCAATCTTTAACACAAATCATACCACACCTCGAGTTAGTAGGCCGTTGATCTTGACTTTATAATTTTCTTCAAAAGGTTTACCGAAGGTTTTAATAATTCCTTATATTTTAAGATTTACTATTAAGTCTTCGTTATCCTTTTCTTTCCTATTTACCTAATTAGTATTATAGATACGTCCCGGTATTTATTCCTTCTTTTTAAAGTTTTCCTTCTTCTTTAAGGGTTGTTCGTGCTGGCGACGCTTTATCGACTTATTAATAACGGGTGGAGGAAGGTCGTATTGGCTCAATCGTTTTAATTATAGGGCTTAAGGGTTTTTATCTTTAGTATATTTAATATAAAACCTTACTTGGATAATTGGAAAGGATATAAAACCGTTAGCAATTTTAACAACCACTTCAAATTTTATAATACTTAATATATTATATGGCCCCTCCTATTTACCCGGCTTCCACCATACGAATACTTTACTTTGTAATGGTAAAGTAAGTACGTCGATTATTGTAGGCCCGTTTTTGGTATTAAGGTTATTATTAACTTAGCGGCGTGCTGGTTCCCTTCATAGTTCCATTAAAGCTTTGTTATAAACCGCTACACATTTCTAAGTATTTTTTGAGAGCAGAGATTCACTCTTCAGGCGTAGATACGCTTCAAAGACCAGTAATGTTGACACTAAGCCATTAAGGCTCACAATGTCGTTTAAACCCTTTACTTCCATTTATAAGCGTACCTCTAGATCCATAAAACTTTTAATTTCTAACGTAAGGATACTATACGCTCGGCAAAGTAAGGCGTATACCCATTTAACCTTTTCAATACTTCAGTGGGCTTCTACAGGTACCTGTTTAAATTAGATACCCATTATATTGACATTTTCCCAAAACTCTACCATTACAAAGTTGGTATCGGTATTGTAAACGATGACGTCAGGTGGGCCCAGATATGTATTAATGTACAGTATCCTTAACGTTTCCCACATATATTTTGCCGAAAGGGATTTTAAAAACTTAGCTCCGTAAAAAGAAGTTAAGGAGTCAATGACGTAAAAAATAGGCTTATTATCTAAGTAAAACACATTAACAAAAATCTTAAAGTTAAAGTTCTTATCATCTTTTAGTGTAAACTTAAATATCCGGAGGTTTTAGGTATATATTTGGCAATAGCAGTAAAGCTTTTCAATGGCTTTTAGGGCAAAGTATTCTATATCATCATACCTTGCGGATTTTAGGATTTTTCATAATTTGTTAACAGTTATGTTGTTAAAACGCCGGTATAATGAACGCATTTCAAGCTCTGTCAAGTTTAATACCATTGCTTTCAGAATTTAAAGAAAAACTATAGGTGCCCCTATTTAAAAACTAGTGAAAACCTTTAGCCGTTTTTAACCAGTTCGTCTATATTAATATCAACGGTAATGCTAAAAGTCTCTATATTCTCTAAACACAGTAAAAAAGGGGTAGGGGACTTAGGAATATGGAGCGTAATCGCTTTTACAACAGTTTGAATTACTGTTGTCTCCAGTAACAATAGTTATTCACCTGGGCTAAAGCCAACTTTAGCTTTGCTAGTATAGTGATCATCAATTTCTGTAGCTGTAGTACTTTTCCTCCATAGTATTACGTACTGCGAATTGCCTCCTGTTAATTACTTTGCTACCCATGTATCTAGCATAATACCTTGAAACGTGTGTTCCGTGTAACAATTACGGAGGTTAAAGGTATATAAGGGATAAGGGGTATAGTTGGGGCAAAGTTAAGGGTTTTTACTACCTAAACGGTACAGAAAGGTATCATCGGCCAATTACTGGTCTGCTATACTAAAAGTAATATTTTCGTGTCATTTAATCAACTTAGGGGTATTGCCATTAACAGGCTTATTCCCTTTAAAGTTTGTAACCTAGTCTAGGTATTTTTATTTAAAAGTGGTAGGGTATTAGATGTAATACATAACCTTTTTGTTATTTCGCTTAATAGGGGGGTGCCGAGTTAACCAGCAACTAGTTTTACCATAAATCCAATATCTCTTACCACTATCACGACGATAATGGTAACAGTTAACAAGTCCATCTATATCTTGTTAACGCCAACGTAGGTGTTGCATTTAGTCCAGGGCCAAGGTCGAAGTCGATAGTCCAAACTTTAGGCGTTATAAGCATCCGTACTTACGGTCAACGTGATTAATTACCGTAAGGTTTTCTTTATTCACGTTAAGGAAGTTGCCGTCTTAGGGGTATATACTGAACAAGTTTGGCATACTTGTTATTACAGTGGCAAACGAGGAAGATAACTAGCTAAAAAAGCTTTTGTAGGTGGCATCTGGGCGTTATAAGGCGTATTCAAACTCGTTAACATTTGTAATTATTACTTTTACCTACTTGCGAAGTGTAGCTTCACCAATGTAAGCTTTCTCCATTGCCTTTTAACATATTATCAGTTTGTTAAACATTTGATTAAAAACATCCATTAGTGATTTCTCCTCCTTTTTCTTTATTATTATTATTATAGTTTATCACGTGGTGGCCTATTTCGTATATTATTGCATAAGATGGACTTTGTGCTCGAAATAGCCCTTTATACTATCGTAGATTTCGCGAAATGGGTAGCGCTCGTCAGGAAGATTAGGTAATAATCTTTGATGTAACATGTAAGGATTTTGGGAAATAATAAGTGAAAACTAGAAAATAAGACTTCCATCTACTTGTAAATATTTTAAAAAGGAATTATCTTATTGTTAAAAAGATTGTAAGGCTTCCTGTCATACTTCTTTATATTATTTCATATCTTAGCGAAGTCTGTCATCAGTTTGTAAATGATATTAATTATTCTGACAGGTTTTAAAGGGAGGTTGCGATAATTATCGCAGGCTTAGTTAGTGTTTCCTAGCGACTTAAACCTTAAAAGTTCCAAGGTACGGTGTTAATGATAATTACCAGTCGCTTAACCCGATAGGTAAAGTCCTATGATAAGGCTTGTGGTTGTTTTACGTACGTAAGGTCCGAATAAAGAGGGTTCCTGAAATATTTAAGATTGTAGTACTAAAGATCGATAGGGTCTTATAGGTTTTAAAAGTCCTGACGATCTTATTTACTTGACTAGTATAGAGCGCCGACGTTAATACCTTTGGCCGAATTATCAGCCTTCGTTTCGCGTGCTTTTTCGTCGCTAAAAGAATACTCTGCACTATTACATAGAAGTACAAAACTGGTAAATAGTTTATGAAGTTCCTTATAGTTAACGCGTAAAAAGGCTTGGCTTAGCTAAGGCTAAAGGAGAGGTTCCCTGAATCATGTATAAGGGCGATAAGGTTCCTCGACGTCTTTTCCCTTAGATCGTGAGCTTTAGGGGTATTTTTCAAGCTTGACTAAGTCGGAAAAGACTTGGGTTAACGTCGTGTTACCTTATACCTAAACAAGTATTCCTCGTTTTTCCAATTTAAACTTAAGCTTTAACTTAACCCTTTTTCAAATTTCTTTTCACATGTCTATTATCTAGTCTTTAAAGAAGTTACGGTATATATGAAAAGTGCGATCGGGGTCGTGGTTAATGTTATACTTAACGATAAAGCATCCGATGAAGTTGGTAGGATGTTTTTCGGTTGATTTTTCGTTAACATTTAACGCCTAAAGGTCGTTATCGTAAAACTTGGTAAAAACGTATCCGAAGACTTTAATTATTTTTTTCTGGTCGGGATTGGTAATGGCTTTAAGCTAAACTCTGACGGTAAGCATTTTGGTGTTTCGGCTCATGTAGGACCTAACAGGCGTATAGAGCGAGTAACTTGGTGATCTTAGGCGTAGAAACTTGGTATTTTGGCGTAAAGTCGCGTGGGAATTTTCCGATTCAACGTGGAGTTGTGTGGAAACTTAGTGACTTGAAGACTTGATAGCTTGGTGTAAGATCGTGTAACGTGGCTTTTTTTATGTGACTTGGTGTTTTTGCGGTGTTTTCGCTTAGAATAGCGAACTTAACGATAAGATTAATGTAAGGGGAGTGAAAAGAGTAAAGTATGGGTAGAGATTTGGTATGGAGGGTAAGTTCAAAAGTCGTTGTTATTGGAGGGCGAAGGTTGTTGTTTGGCCGTGAGATTTAATCGTTTTTACAGTAGTACTGACTTAACCGTTTGACAACTTGTTGTTTAAGAATTTTAGCTGTCAATTTCAACGCTCCTTAAAAAAGATTACTAAAGATTTCTTGGTGTTTTCAAGTAGCGATACCGTCACTTACTTCCAGATTGCTATTAAGAACTGACGCAACCCAAAAAGTTTTCTTTATTTTCCTGCCATTGAGAACTAACGAAGTACTAATAAAAGCCTTTTATAAGAATCTTTCCTCCATCCTATTTGCCGTGGTTAACGTAGAGTATAACCAGAAAGTATCTTTTTCTTCTACTTAACTTATCTGTATTTAATCTATAGGCAAGCAAACACTAATTAGTATTGGTAGGCCTTAGACGTTGCAAAGTTGTCGATTCGATTAGTTAAAGTAACAGTAGTAATGTATGGTCAGATATTAGATGTATTATTTTAGGTTTAGTAGACCGCTAGCCAGTCTGCACTGTAATTTGTATAGCTAATTGCTTAGTCGGTACCTTAGAGTAAAGTGCAGCGTTCTGCACTCGACCTATACCCAATGCGGTAAGTCTCTACAAAGCAATACACTTACAATACAGTCAACTTTACTGTAATTGAAGTTGATCTACAGTACTCCATTTAATATTATTCCAACATGGTTATAATATACCAATAATTTTTTAACAATTCATATTTCGGCTTATTATATCTTTTTATTTAATTAATATAAAACAAACCCCGCCCTGTTCCATTTTTACCGCAAAAATTCCTTAAACTTTAAATTCCTCATATACACCCTTACTCATATCGTTAACGATTAAAAATAGTTCCGGGTGAATATCAGATGAAACTTATAAAGAAAAGGGATTCGAAACCGCTCGTTTAATTAAGTTCATGTAAAATACAGAATGTTTATTAAAAATATTGAAAATAATATTAAATGGGTTAGAAATAGTTAAGAATTGGTATTAATTATAAAATTAATGAAGCCTTCTACTTAGATAGTTAGTTTTAATAGTATATAAATTTAGCCAGACTTAATGCTTCATTTTTCATTATGTCGCCAAACGTTATTAACAGTTTACTGTTATCTTTATTGATTACTATATATAATCTATCGTCACATAATCTAACTACGTCTTTTCGCGTAAATATATCAAAAACGTAACGGCTCTCCCCGCCGGATTAGTTAATGCTTTCGTATCTCCGTTTACTTTCGAAATAAGTGATATTTTATATCTATTTACCAAACTGTTTATACTAAACCAGGTAATCGTCGACTTCCGGTTATTCAACGTAAAGTAATAAACGAATAAATATAAAGTTTCATCGTATTACAAAAAGGCAACTATAAAACGTATATAATTTTAAATTTCTTAGTTTATATATTTAATACCGTTATTTGTTTATACGAAATACGTTGTGAATGAAAGTCATTCAACTTTTATTAAAAATATAATATCGTTTGAAATACGGTTACCTAATCCGAATAAGAATTGCTAATAATAAAAGCTAAAAATCCATAAAATATCAATCGTATATCCCAAAAACGTTCTTTATATATATATGTATTAATAAATTAAATAACTTTAAACTAAACAAATTCAATTAGGCGATTAGTAATAAGTAATAAGTAACGAGGGTCGCCTTTTATAACTGGTGGGTCAATTATAAAGTCTATAAAAATATATAACTAATACCGATTTGAAATAGCAAGGGATTAAAGGAAACTTTATCGTAAAGTGCGACGAGGTTTCGTTTTGTCATATTACGTATATATTCGATATAAACGTCAAATATTTGCGACTATCCATTTTTAATAGTAATACCTTTCAAAAAAGCGAAATAAAATGTTTTTACCTAAATGACTTATAATAGGCGAATCGTAAATTTATTATAAAAAATTTGTTATTAATAATTCTTATTTCTGTAATTTTGAGCGATTACAGTAACGTAATATATTCCGCGAGTTAATTTTATAATTAGTAATTTGTATCGATCATTCGGTTTCAATCAGGAAACGCCCAACGTTTTAGAAAACTATTAATAAGCGGACTTTATATAATGGGTCATTTGTTACCTTTTAATTTTATAATTCCGTTAAGGTACCTGAGTCGAAAATAAGGCAATTACTTAGCGTTAACGATATTCGCGGGCTTAATGCGGGCCGAGTCCGTAATGATACCACCGGCTTCGACGTATTGGAAACTCTCGACGTTATCTACGATAATGATTCGAACACGAGCTAGATTGAGGGCGATCCCGTTTTCGGCGACCCGTCGAAAACATTCAGCACACTTTTAAGGTATATATCGTCGCGATTTCATAACAAAACCTTTGTCTTAACAAATTTATTTATATAACCTATAGTAATTTGTATTACTTTAATATATAAGTTTATCATTATCGTGTCTAATATAGTAATAAAAATAAATTAAAAGACTTGCCCACAGCATTTTTTAATTTCGGATTCATTTTACAATTTATAGGTTAACTTATCCGGGCGAGCATCTTAAGTTGCGAGTTTATACTGTAAATGGTATAAAAATAACTAAAAAACTTCCGTTTATTTAACTTAACATTTCGAAATTAATCGTGGTAAAAAAAATATTCCAATATTTTGTAGTTTGTTAGGATCATAAACGAAATACGAATATTATGTAATTCGAAAAACCACGCTTTTAAGTAAAATACTACCGCCAAAATCTCCTTATCATAAAATTATAGTTACGTTCCGCATTTGTTAATCGTACAGAATAGTAAGCTATTAGCTTTAAAATACCATCCTTATCCTGTTACGATAAATATTTCTTTAACGCCATTTCTAAGTAATTGGTTGTTACTACCGTTAGTTGATTTGGATCCTAATAGTACAAAATTAAGGTCGTAATAAAGACATCCTGTAAAGTTTAGAAACATTTTTTTCCGTTTCGTTTAATTTTAACGAAGTCTTTATTTCATTAGTCGGACGAAATAATCAATTAGCTCGGAGAAATTACCAATAAAATCACGATAAAAATTGGTAAAACTCAGGAAACTTGGAATCTTCCGAATAATATGTAATAATTTCTATTTGTAAATTACACGGACTTCCTCGAGGTTAACCCGAATACTTACCCTAATCGTTATAATAAAACCTAGGCGTTTTACCTTTTTAAATATAAAGTGACACTTTTTTGAATTTAGATTTAGCCTTGTATTACAAAAACATTTTAAATCTATGTAAACTTTCGTTATATAATCCTATTTGATACCGGAAAAAAAATATTGTTGAGATACACCCTAACGAATTTATCTAAAATATTTACAATTATATAATCAATATATAGTTAAAACGTTGTTAACATTTCCTTTAACCTAAAGGGAGTAATTAACTATTTTAATAACTCGAACCACATATAAAACGTTATTGATTTATTTTATCCAGGTATAACCCGAATATAATAAAAGGCTGCCCGAATATTCAACTCCATAAGTTATATTAATTTCGATAAAGTACCTAAAGTCCTTTTAAATAAAGGTAAAGGAAAAGGATTTTATTTGGTAATTAATATAAAAATGTTACCCCCACCCGGGTTTAAAAATAAGGAATACCAGCATTATGGTCGATAAGGAACTTGCTCAAATTTAACCTTTATTTATTAACTTCGTAACCTGTCGTCGAAATTTCAAAATTTAATTTCGTAATATCGAATATAATAGCCCCTAAGGTTGTTTGAATAAAGATTTATCTTCGTTCAGTTCAATATAAATATAGTTATAGAGTTTCCTTTTATATAGGGGTAAGGTTATAGCTTTATCTTTATTGAATAAGTTGCAAAATTCAATTAATTTTAGTAAGAGACGTAACTAAAAAATTCTTCTTAATTATCATCGTTATTATTACTTATAAAATCCGCGTTATTTCGTAAAGTATTATAAAAAAAAGTCAACCAGGATTTATTTCCCATACGTTATATCTTTATATATAAATGTTTTAATAAACTGATAAAGATTCATTTCACTACGCCTCTTATATCCCTTAATTTTAAGAGTATGGTTACCGTATCAATAACTAAGCTTTTTTAATTATAAATTAAATTTACGACCGAAAGCTAATTTCGGTTGGCCGTTTAAGTTAAAAGTGTCCAAGCCTATTAACGAATGATATTCATAGGTTTTTATCGCTTATAACTAATCTTTTTAGTTCTACTAATATTTTATCCACGTAATAAAGGTCGTTAAAAATAGCTTCAATATAATTGAAAAACTTACCTATATTAAATAAGCCCTCGTATGCGCCGGTTTTGTAATACGTTGTAATCGCTTACTTTACCGCCGCCGTATGATAACCTTATACGTTGAAAAACGTATGCAGACCTTTCTTAATTTATGTTTTATCCGTTTTCAATATAAATTCAATTGTTTAACACGTTGCCACCTATGTAAAAGTATATTCGTCGAATTACGGTTAGTTATATTATTTTGGCCTACCTTAAGCCGATGAAAAGTTAATATGAATCGCGGCTAATTAGGCTTCAAATTACTAAACTTTAGCTACGATCTAAGCAAAATTGAACGTAAAGTTAATAATTCAGGTAGATTGACCCGGCTATTATAATTGATTTATAAACAATGCGATATAACTTACGGTATTTTGTAAATAAGAAATATAGGTTTAAGTCGGTCCTAAAGCGGTAGAAAGTGTGTTTATAAAGGTAGAGAACTAGGTATTCACCGACGGCCCATTTTCCCTGATAAAGCTAAAATATAACGTAAAATCATGAACATTAACCATCGATTCGTCTATTATAAATAATATTTTTCGAAAAGATAAAAAAAACCTTAATGATATATTATAGTCTGACTTACAATGATAAGCTAAGTAGATACGAAATGGAGTTTACCATTAAGGTACGGTTAAAGACTAAAAGAGGCTACCATAACCCACCGTACAAAACCTATAGGTATAGTCAGTGCTCAGCCCGTTACGTACCCTTATACGTGCCGTACACGGACCGTGCCTAGTCCGCGCCCAGACTGGGCCCGAATCGGGTACTGATTATCACATTACGTGTACATTCATATAACCTATAAACTCAATGGCTAATAGCTTGAGTTCATAAAACGTAGAGGTACTGGGCTGCTAATCAGGTTAATATATTCCTTATCGCTCGCGTATAAAAAGTCTTAACTTAGCTAAAGGTGAAGGGGAGGTCCCTTGGATCGTGTATGGGGGCGTTGAGGTTCTTCAATAGTCTTGCCCTTGCCTCTTAGGTCCTGGAAGAATTCCTTAAGTTGGGCTAGCTCAAAGAAGATCTCTGCCGATCCTTTTAAAGTCTTTTCTGGTATAAAGATCCTACACCTATTAACTTTTTCCTTTGACTTGGTTTTAATGGTATATTAAATAGTATTTGACATATTAATACTTTAGTAACTGAAAAACTTACGAAAGTTTTAAAAAGTGCATTCGCTACGGCTAAAATCCTCGCCGACGTCCGTTTCGAGTATATACTAATTAACGTATTTATATAGGTATTCTTTAGTTCAGGTTTTGTTTGCGTTCCTAAATCAAAGGTCTTTGTTGTAGTTTTTTAAAAACATAGGTCCGAGAGCCTCAATTGCTTCCTTTTTGGCAGTGTTGGTGATAACGTCGATTTTGGTATCTGTGGTCGCTATCTTGAGGTTCTGACTTGTATAAGACGTGTAGGGCGTGTAAGGCGAGGGACTTGGTTATCTTGGGTATAGGTGCTTGGTGTTTTGGTATGAAGTCACGTAGGTATTTGGCGACTTGACGTTAGATCGCGCGGTGTGGCTTTCTTGGTGCGACTTGATGATTTCTAGTGGTTTCGATTAAGACAGCGATCTTAGAGATTAAATTGGCGTAGGAAAAGTGAAAAAAGTGAAACAAAAACAAAGGCTTGGTGTAAAAGGTAAAGTTGGAGGTCGTTTATTATTGTAAATTATTTGGCGTAAGGACTTCGTCGTTTTTGCAGTAGTAATACCCGTAGTTGTTGGTAGGCCTTAGACGTTATAACGTTATCGATTCGATTGGTCGAAGTAATAGTAGTATTACAGTAGTCAGATGGTAGATGTCTTGTTTTAGGTTTGGCAGACCGCTAGCCGGTCTGCACTGTAATTTGTATAGCCAATTGCTTGGCCCATGCCCTAGGGTGAAGTGCAGCGTACTGTACTCGACTTATACCCAATGCGGTAAGTCCGCATAAAGCAATACATTCAACTACCAACTTGTATTTACAGATCGGTTTTTTGATAACTTATGTTAACAAAGATAGGCGAGAAGATTAGTTTATCATTACCGGTAACCTGATTTACTAAACCTTCGTTAAATGTAAAAGGATTATACGAAGAGTGTTAGCTTTAAAGGTTTATAGCATAATATTATACTTTAAAGTAGGCATAATAATATAGGAAAGCCTTAAGATTATTACCAGGCAGCTAAAGATTCCTTTTATCCTAGTAGTAATTTATACAAACTTAAAGAGTTTTTTCGAATGCCTATTAAAGCTCAGAACCATTAACGAAAAACTCCTAATGATCAACGTAATAGTACTCTGCGAGACTTATGCAGAGAGGGAGATTAAGGAGTTCCGATAAATCGATGGCAAAGATAATCCTACGGATATCATAATGAAGGCTACGTTAAATAATGCACTAAAAAAGCTTGTGGATAGTAACAAGCTAACTATATGTATTGAGGGTTACGTAGATAGGCCGCCTAAATCACGTAACAGCGGATAGGAATATGCTAGCAAACTGGAAGACTACCAGGAGATTGATGATGGCGATTTGTTTAAGTAGTATAGTTGAATTTGCGAAGAGCTGTAGCGGAAAAACTTTTTGTGAAAGTTGATAAACTCGAACCTCAGAGCAGCGGAATAATTAAGGTCAAATGAGGTCAATTTACATGTAAATTGGGTGCAATACAGTATAGAAATCAATTGGAATTGACAAGGGATACGAGGCTGCTATTTAGCGCTAACCGGAAAAGATTGATTAGTCACACTGGCATGCTTGCATAAACTAAAAAGCTGCCAGTGTTGAAATAATATTACATACAATATATTAGGTTAACTTTACTGTACGTGAAGTTAACTATACTATAAGTTGAGTGTATTACTTTATGCGGACTTACTGCATTGAGTGTAAGTCAATACAATATACTGCACTTTACTCTAGGGCATGGGCCAAGCACTTGGTTATATAAATTACAGTTCAGACCGGCTAGCGGTTTTCCAAACCTAAAACAAGACATCTACTATCTGACTACTGAAATACTAATATTACTTCAACCAATCGAATCGACAACGTTGCAACGTCTAAGGCCTACTAACAGTAAACTTAAATCTCTAGGGGGCTCAGGTATACGTTTAATAATAATAACAAAGCCTTTTAATAACTTTCGGGGTAAAATATTCCATATTGTTATACCCTACAAATTTTAGGACTTTATATAGTTTGTTAACAGTTGAGTAATTAAAACGCCGGTGTAATTAATGTATCTCTAGCTCCGTTAAGTTCAACACCACTGCCTCTAGATCTTAAAAATAAAACTATAAATGCCTCTATTTAAAAGCGAGTGGAAACCTTTAGCCATTCTTGATCAGCTTGTTTACGTTAACGTCAACGTTGATGCCTAAAGTCTTTATATCCTTCAAGTAAAATAGAAAACGAGTAAAGGATACAAGAATATAAAACGTAATCGTTCCTACAATAGTTTGAACTACCGTTATCCCTAATAAAGACGGTTATTCACCTGGAACAAAGCTAACATTAGCTTTACCAGCATCGTAACGGTTAATATTAATAGCTGTAATACTTTTACTCCGCAATATCATTTATTGCGAATAGCCTCCTATTAAGTACCTTACCGCTTTAATATCTAGCATAATACCTAACACCGCATAATCAGCGTAACAATTACAATGGTTAAAGATATATAAGGGGTTAGGAGTATATTTAGGGTAAAGGTAAGGCTTTTTACCACCTAAACAGTATAAGAAAATATAGTCGGCTAATGACTAAACTGCGGTGCCAAAAGTAATGTTTTTGTGTTACTTAATCTACTTGAAAGTGTTAGAGACGTCAATTAGCTAATCGTTTTTAATATTTATAACTTGATTTAATTAATCTTATTCTGAAGTAATAAAGTATTAGACGTGGTACGTTGCTTTCCTGTCATTACGTTTAGTGGGAGGGTAACGAGTTGATCAACAGATAGCCTTATTACAGATCTAATATCTTTTGCTATTATCACGACGATAATACTTACGTTTAACAGGTTCGCCTAAATTTTGTTGGCGCCAACATAGGTCCTATCTGTAGTTTGGGGCAGAAGTTAATAGAACTAACCCTAAGCGTTGTAAGCGCCCGTACTTACGATTGACGTAGTTAACTATGGTAAGGTCTTCCTTATTTACGTTAAGAAAGTTGCCGGCTTGGAAATATATACTAAGCGAGTTTAATGTACGTGCTATTATGATGGTAAGAAAGAAACGTAATTATCTAAAAAAGCCTTTATAGGTGATATTTAGGCGTTATAATTCGTATTCAAACTTATTAACGCCCGCAACAGCTGTCTGTATCTATTCGCGAAGTATAGCTTCACCAATGTATGCCTTCCCTATTGCCTTTTAACACATTATTAACTTGTCAAACATTTAATTAAAAACATCCATTAGTAATTTCTCCTCTTTTTTCTTTGCTATTATTATAGTTTATCGTGTAGTGGCCCAATCTGTATGGTATTACGTAAGGTGGACGTCGTATTTGAAGTAACTCTTTATGCTATTTTGAATCTCGCTAAACGTGGTAACGCTTATTAAAAAGGTTAAGTAATAGTCTTTGGCGTAACTTGTGATGATTTCGGGGAATAGTAAGTAAAAACCAAAAGGTAGGGCTTCTATCTACTTACAAATATTTAGAAAAGATGTTATTTTAGTATCGAAAAGGTTGTAAGGATTTCTGTCATATTTCTTCATATCATTCTAAATCTTAGCGAAATCCGTTATTAACTTGTAATTAATATTAATTATTTTAACAAGTTTTAAAGGAAGGTTATAATAGTTATCTTAGGCTTAATTCGTATTTATTAAAGGTTTAAATTTTAAAGGTTTCGAAGTCTAGTATTAAGGGTAATTACTAATCGCCTAACCTGAGGGATAAAGTCCTTAGGTAAGACTTGTGGTCGGATTTCTTACATAGAAAAGTTTAAAGGGAAAAGGGTTTTAAAGGCTTTTGCGATAAAATTGTTAAGGAAAGATAGGTATTTAATGGTTTTGAAAGGCCTAATGATTTCACTTAATTAACTAATGTAAAGTTTTAACGTTAATATTTTTAGCCGTATTAGCGGCCTTTGCCTTGCGTGCTTTTCCGCCACTAAAGGCGTACTCTATGCTATCACATAATAATACTGAATCGCCAAATAAGTTAATAGGTTTTATATTATTAGCGCATAAAAAGTCTTAACTTAGTTAAAGATAAAGAGTAGGTTGTCTAAATCATGTGTAAGGGCGTTAAGGTTTTTTAACCTCCTTTCTTTCAGGCTATAGATCTTAGAGGCATTCTTTGAACTAGGCTAAGTTAAATAAGATCTCTGCCAATCTTATAAAGATTTTTTTCTAATATATAAATCCCTCGGCGTTTAAGTTCTTCCTTTAATTTATAATCAATGGCTTTCTAAATCTTTTTCCACATATCAATAATCCAATCGTTGAAAAACTTACAATACTTTCGGAATATACAGCTATCATGGTTACGTTTTTCGCCGCCGTCTTAGTTAACGATATAATGGCTGACGAAGTTGTTAAGGTGTCTTCTGGTTGAGTTTTCATTAACATTTTCTCCCCAAAATTTACTATTATATTGTTTGGTAAAGATAGGTTCGAGTATTTTTTCAGGGTTGGTAATAACTTTAAATAAGGTGTTAGCGGTAGACATTTTGAGATTTTGGCTTGTATAGGATATATAGGCGTGTAGGGCGATAAAATTGGTAATCTTTAAGCGTAGGGACTTGGTGTTTTGATGTGGGGATTTGGTGTTTTCGCATAAAGTCGGGTGGAAACTTGGCGACTTGACGACTTGGTGACTTAGTATAAAATCGCGCGACGTGTCTTTCTTAACACGACTTAACAATTCTTATTGTTTTCGCTCAAAACAACAAGCTTAATGATTGAATTAATGTAAAAAGAGTGAAAAAGTAAAGTATAGGTAAATATTTAATGTAAAGGGTAAGATTGGGAGTTGTTATTAGTAATAAAAGGTGAAGGTTATTTATTATGGTTATTTGGCGTAGGGACTTAGTATTTTTTCAGTAGTAGCACCCGAAGTAGTATTGATTTAGCCGTTTGACAACTTGCCGAACTTTGAAACTTCTAATAGTCAATTTTAACGTTTTCGAAAAGGATCAATATATATTTTTTAGTGTTTTCAAGTAGCGATACCGTCGCTCACTATCAGATTGCCGTTGTGGATTAGAGCAACCCAAAAGTCTTCTCTATTTTCTTGCTGTTAAAGACTGACGTAGTACTAATAAAGGCTCTTCGCAAAAAATTTTCCTTTACCCTAGCCACCGTTATTAACATAAAGCGTAACTGGAAAGTAGCTTATTCTTCTAATTAGCTTATCTGTACTTACCCTAGCAGGTAAGTACTAATTAGTGTTGGTAGGCCTTAGATGTTACAACGTTATCGATTCGATTGGTCTTCGAAGTAACAGTAGTATTACGTGGTCAGATGGTGGATGTATTGTTCTAGGTTTGGCAGACTGCTAGCCGGTCTGCACTGTAATTTGTATGGCCAATTGCTTAGCCCATGCCCTAGAGTGAAGTGCAGCATACTACACTCGACTTACACTCAACTTGCAGTACAGTCAACTTTACTGTAAGTAAAGTTGACCTACTGCACTGTATGTAATACTATTCCAGCAGTAGTAGTATTGATTTATCCGTTTACTAACTTACCGAACTTTAAGACTTTTGATAGTAAATCTTAACGTCTTTAAGAAAGATCCAGTGAAGATTTTTTGGTGTTTTTAGTAGCAATACCGTCGCTACTCCTGAATTTACATTTTGAACCGTCGCACTTCAAAAGTTCTTTTTATTTACTGCCGTTTTAGACTAGCGTAGTGCGTAAAGACCTTTCGCAAATTTTTTCCCTCTACCTTAGCTGCCGTTGTCAACGTAAAGCGTAATCAGAAAGTATCTTTTTTTTCTACTTAGCCAATCTGTGTTTAATCCAATAAACACTGATTAGTATTGGTAAGGCTTTAGATCGTTGCAACGTTATCGATTCGAATCGTGGTCAAAGTAACAGTAGTATTGCATTGGTCAAGTGGTGGATGTATTGTTATAGGTTTGACAAACCGCTAGCTGATCTGTACTATAATTTGTATAGTCAATTGCTTGATCTGTACCTTAGAGTAAGTACAGCGTACTAAACTCGACTTACACCCGATGCGGTAAGTATACAAATGATACACACAACTTGCAGTACAGTCAACTTTACTGTAAGTAAAGTTAACCTAGTGCACTGCATGTAGTACTATTTCAACAGGAAGGTTTTTTTAATTTATATTAGGTAAGTTGTCAACTTAGGGGTATATATTAAACAAGTTCAGTATACATATTATTATGGTAGCGAGAGAGGAATATAACTAGTTAAAAACGCCTTCATAAGTGATGTTTAAACGTTATAAAGTGTATTCAAATTCGCCAACGCCCATAACTACTACCCGTACCTGCTTACGAAATGTAGCATCGACAGCGTAAGCCTTTCCTATTACTTTTTAATATAACATTAAATTATTAATTATCTAGTTTATTACATCTATTAGTGTTTTCCTTTTTTTTTTTCAATTATTATTATCATTAACCTCATATTGGCCCAATTTGTATAGTATTATGTAAGGTGAACATTGTATTTAAAATAACTTTTTATATCAATATATTCTTTTTCGAAATGTAGTTGTTCGGGTTAGGAAGGTAAGGTAGTGATTCTTAGCGTATCCTATGAGAATTTCGGGGAATAATAAGTAAAAATCAGAAGGAAGAACCTTTATTTACTTACAGATGTTTAAAAGGGGTATTAATTTTATGTTGAGGAGGTTGTAAATCTTTCTGTTGTACTTTTTTATATAGTTCTAGATTTTGGCAAAGTTTGTAAAAAGCTTGTAATTAATGTTAACTTTTTTGATAAACCTTAAGGGTAAGTTGCAATAGTTGTCACAGTTTTTATTAATGGTGTTTCCTATCAATTCAAGTTTTGAACCCTTCGAGGCACAGTGTTAAGGGTAATTACCAGTCGCTTGACTAGAGAGGTAAAGTCCTGTAGAAGGACCTGTAGTAAGTTTTTATGTATAGGCAAACCTTCTATTAAAAGACTTTTGTAGGACTTGACGATTTTGGTTAAAGTGTTAAAGAGTAAGAGGAACCTAAAGGTTTTGAGAGGCTTAACGATTTTGTTTAATCAATTAGTGTAAAGCGTCAATATTAATTCTTTTTGATATATAGGCGGCTACTACTTTATGTACCTTGTTGCCGCTAATATCGTACTTTATATTGTTATGTAGAGATGTTAGGCTTCTGAGCAGATTAATAGGTTCCTTATTGTCAGCGCATAAAAAGACTTAACTTAGCTAAGGGTAAAGGAGAGGTCCCTAAAATTACATAAAAGGTCATTAATGTTTTTTAATATTCTTTCCCTTAAGCAATGGGTTTTAAGGGTATTTTTCAAACTAAGATAGGTCGAATAAAGTCTTAACAACTTGGTAAACCCTTTTTCTGGCACATAAACCCCTTTTCGCTAAAATTTTCCCTTTAACCTTAACATAACACTTTTTTGGATCCTTTTCTATATGTTAATAGTTTAGTTGTTAAAAAACTTACGATACTTGCAGACAACGCGTTTTCTGTGGTTAAGGTTTTAACCTTCGTCGTGATCGATAATATGAAAGCTAATAAATTTAACCAAGTGTTTTTCCGTTAAGTTTTCATTGATGTTATAATCCTAAAGGTTTTTTTTAAAAAAATATTTGGTAAATTAGTGGCGAAGGGTTTTAATTACTATTATTTCGTTTTTGGATAAATGTTATTTTAAATTTTTGGTTTATGAAAAACTTGGTGAGTGTGTAAGGCAAGAGACTTGATGGTTTTAGGGTAAAGTTGCGTGGGAACTTGGCGACCTAGCGTGGAGTCACGTAACGTGGCTTTTTCAGCGCAGCTTGGCGATTTTTGATGTTTTCGCTTATAGTAGCTATCTCGAAGATTAAATTAGCGTAGGGGAAGTGAAGAAGAGTAAATTAGGGAGAAGGTTTAATATAAAGAGTAAGGTTGAAGGTTGTTTATTGTTGTTAGTAAAAGGTGAAGGTTATTTCGTGTTTTAGCTGTAGGACTTAGTTGTTTTTATTGTAGTAGTAATATCCGTAATGATATTAATTTAGCTGTTTGCTAACTTACCGAACTTTAAGACTTTTAATAGTTAATCTCAACGTTTTGAAAAAATATTTGGTAAATATTTCTTAGTCTTTTAATAACAATACCATCGCTTACTTCTAGATTACCGTTGTGAACTAGCGCAACCTAAAAATTATCTTTGTGTTCTTATCATTATAGACTGACAGAGTACTAATAAAGGTTCTTTGCAAAAATCATTCCTTTACCCTAGCTATTGTTGTTAACGTAAAGCGTAACTAGAAAGTAGTCTTTTTGTTTACTTAACTTATCTGTATTTAACCTAATAAACACTAATTAGTATTGGTATAGCTTTAGATGTAGTAACGCTGTTGATTCGATTAGTCTAAGTAACAGTAGTATTGTGTGTTCAAGTGGTGGATATATTGTTTTAGGTTTGGCAAACTGCTATCCGATCTGTCCAGTAATTTGTATGACTAATTGCTTAGCCTGTACCCTAGTATAAAGTGTGGCATACTGTACTCGACTTATACCCAATACAGTAAGCCCACACAAAATAATACACTCAAATAAGAGTTAGTACAGTCAACTTTACTGTAAGTAAAGTTGATCTACTGCACTTCAAATACTACTATTCCAACAATGACGGTAATTATTGGTATAACTTTATCGTTGCAACGTAGTCTATTCGAACCACTGTGGTCGGATTAACTGGTTCTGCGTTGATATTGTTGATTGATGTGTTGTTTCTAAGTTTGGCAGACCGCTAGCCAGTTTTTATACTAATTTGTATGGCCAAACGCTTTGGCTTATGCCCCACTTTGAAGTAGGCACCTACTGCACTGCACTTACAGTGCAGTCCAACAAACTATAGTCAATTTATATTACATACAATCAATTTTACTACAAGTAAAGTTGACTTGACTGTACTACATTTAACTGCTATTTCAATACTGGCGGCTTTTTGTTTTATAACTGTACGCTAGCGTGGCTTGCTATCAATTGGTAGCAAACTTTGAAATCCCTCCTTAATCTGTAAACCAACAATAAACTAGATTACTGTTAGTTCCGATTAATTTGTACTGAAATCGACTTTAATTACGGCCCCTTGTGGTTCTTTTGCTTTACTTTTCCGAGGCCTTCGTTTTTCAATTCCCGTGCACAGATATTTCGCCACAAACCTGCGTAAATCAGGTATGCCACCACTTGCGTACCTTTTGCTAGTAGTTTAAACTACTTTCATTACCACCATTGCCCTGGAGATCTTATAGTTTGCTAAGGCAACCCTATTCCTTTACATTACGTACCGGGCGATCCACGTATCCCTCGATTTGTATGGTTAGCGTATTGATATTTACAAACCTTTCCAGGGCGCTATTAGGGGTAGTCTTAGTTATAGTATTGGTAGGATTGTTTTTGCCATTGATTTACCGGAACTTATCGATTTCCCGGGATTAGTATGCCTCCCTTCACGCTATTACATCTATTATTGGGCTATTTTTATTAGTTGTACCTAGTTTTAATAGGTATTCGTAAAAGCTTCGGGAATCGGTACATATTACTACAGGTATCGGTGACAATCCTAGTTATTTAATGATAACTTTTAATGTGTCATTAGTTACTATGCCGATCTTAGAGCTTATTATTATATTATGGACTTTGAAAACTAATATACTTTGGGTTATACGTTTATATTTAACCAATATTCAGCATATAAGGTTTTAGGTAATAGTAAATCGTTTTTAAGAATTATTCTTATTAACGAGTATTATTAGGAAATCGATTTACGATACAAAGTTAGTATTATTGGTAAATAACCTGTTTGTAAAGATTATTCATTTTGTTTTTGTTATATTTATCAAAATTATATTAATGATCTTTTCTATGTAATCTATTTGTTACTAAATCCCTTTGTTTAACTTATTAAAATCCTCGTTTTATAAGTCTTATGTTTGTATTGTAATAGAAAAGTAGTAAAATGCTTTTGGTTAATATAACGTAATAATATAAGCCGTATGAGCCCTTTGCTTTAAATACATTGAGATTTTGCCTCGTCGTTCTTATCGGTAATCATTAAGCTTGTGGGTTGCCCTTTTTGGCGTAGCTGATATAAATACCGTTTTCAGTCTTAGTATTATGGATACGGATTGACGATTTATTAAAGTTAAATTATATGTTTTCAGTTAACATTTTGATAGGCTTATGTTTTTAAAATCCGAACTCCTTGACAATACTTTATTTAACCGTTATAAACTCAGTATTACCAAGGAAAATGGTATTTTTAATCTATATGTTTATAATGTTAAAGGTTTTATATCAAACCTGTTTTCGAAATGCGCTTGATACGTTAGGAACTAGTAAACGTTTACATCGACCAGTTTGTATAAAGGCTTAATATATTGTATTACTGTGCTGGCTGGAAACTTATCTATGAGTTTTTTGACAACTTTAATAGTATAATCTATTAAAGATTAGTGGTAAATTATGTATATATCTACGTAATATCTAGATTATTAAGTGTAAATCACCTTTTTATTCTAGTAGTGAAATTCGCTGTAATAACAATAATTAAACGCTAGCTGATTTTTTGATTTATAGGCGATTAAGTAAGGATTTAATTTTTTCCTTTATTACCGTATCCTTCAGAAATTAACTGTGATTTTTCGTACGGCCGGTCTATGATTTTACCTTTAACCTCATAAATGATTTTAGATTTAAAAATAGTGATTTTTTAGATTTTAAATTACGTTAATTGTATAAATTATATAACCCGCCGTAATAAAAGGCCGTTAATATGTTTTAGTTACTTTCCGTAAAGGGCTTGCCTAGTATGTTAATAATACCTTTGGTACGTAATTTAAGGGAAAGTTTTCCGTTAGACTTTTCCTTTTGAAATACTTATGTCGTTGTATATTCCTTATCGGGCCTATAATCTTTATCGCCGACCTTCTTTTTAGTATATATCCTTCTTTTTAGTATATATACTCCTTTTAAGTAGTTGTTTACACTGCCAACGTTTTATTAGTTTGTTAATAATCGGCTTAAAAGGGTTGTATTAGCTAATTTATTTAGATCGGAGGTTATATACATTAGGGATTTTATTAGACTTAAAAGACCTGAGTGGTTTTCAGTATAGCTTAACCTATATGACTCAAAAAGTTATGGGGCTGTTAGTAGTTTTAATTACTACGTTAAAGTTGGTAATATTTAAGATTTCATACGGCCTATCTTATTTTCCTGACTCGCGCTACATAAAGACTTTACTTTAAAAGGGGAGTAAAAGTACGTTTGTTATTAAAGGTCTATTCCTGATATTAAGGATATTATTAACCTGGCGGCATGCTGATTCTTTTTTTAGTTCCTTTAGGGTTTTTCCATATATTATAATACGTTTCTGGATACTGAAAGAAGATGACAATTTATCTGTTATATATTTGTAATATTTAAATACTGGTAATGTTGGTATAAATCTTTTAGGATTAATAGTATTGTTAAAACTTTTTACTGTTATTTAAAACCGTGTTTTTTAGCTTTTGAAGCTTCTGATTTCCAGTATAAGGATATCTTAGGCCCTTAGTACGAAAGTATATACCTTTTCGGCATTGTTAATACCTTAATCAACTTTAATAGAGACTTATTTAAATCAAATCCCTATTAACTTTACATTAGCTTAAAAATTTATTATGATAAAATTGGTGCCGGTATTGTAAATCGATACGTTTAGTAGGCTAAGGTACGTATTAATTTACAAAGTATATATTGCCTCTTATGTTTCCTTTATTATAATGATTTTAAGGAATTTAATGCCGTAAAAAGCCGTGGCGAAGTTTATAACGTATTGTATTAACTTTCTGTCCAGGTAAAATACGTTTACGAAAACTTTCGAATGAAAGTTTTAGTTTTCCTTTAACGTAAACATAAACCTCAAAGGAGCTTAGAAATGTATTTGGTAGTAGTGAAAAAGGCTTTTAACTTCTTTTAGTACTGACAGGTTTACATTTTTGTAGCTAGCCGCTTTAAAAACTTTATTAAGCCTATTAATTGTTAGGTGGTTAAATTTATGGTATAATTGATAAAATTTCTCTTTTGTTAGGTTTAATACCACTACCTTTAACCCTTAAAAATAAAACCAGAGAAACCCTTATTTAAAGTTGAGTAAAAACCTCTTACTGGTTTTAACTTATATTAATTGGTTAATTTAAAAGTCGATATTAACGCTAAGCTTTTTTATATTTTTAGGTAAAAATGAAAAGGGGTAAGTGATTCTAATATGTAGAAAATAATAGGGATAATAATAATCTTAACCGTTGTTAATCCCAGTAAATATATCCCTTTTCAAAGGTTGAAGCTAACCTTGTCTTTGCTAGTATCCGCGTGGTTAAGTTTCGTAATAGTATTAGTATCACTTCATAACATGATATATTGTAAATATTTTCCCGTTAAGTATTATATTGCCATTGTATCCAACATAATCCCTTAAAAGACTTGCTTTGCATAGCGGTTTCGAATGGTAAAGAGATATATATGGTCAGGATCTTTATCGTTGTGGCGGCGGTAAGGGTATTTATTCGTAAGGCGATATAAAAAGGCGTTGTTGGCTAGTTATTACGTTGCTTTTGAGCCAGTACTAATACCAGTATTTTCGTGCCAGAAGATAGCCTTTGGTTGATTTTCCTCCTTTTGGTCTTTAATTCCTTAAAATTGTATGATTTATTTAATATAGTTTTAGTTAAAAGTAACGGGAAATTTAATATAATATATTAGCTGCCTTAATTTACGTTCAGTGAAAGTGTGGCGTATTAACTAGAAGCTTTATTTTCCGTAGATTTAACATTTCTTAACGTTTAATATAAATTTTCTCAGCTTATTCAAAGACTTTAATGAAAAGGAATACCCTTTTCTGTGGATAAAGGTCTGGATCTTCCATTAACCGTACTAACCGTGCTTTTCATATCGTTGATTAATGTAATACGAATTGGAAAGATCTTTTTCTTAATTATTTAATTCTGAAGTTTTAAGGTATATATTATTCGAGCTGGAAACTCGAGCAGTTACGGTTGTTAACGATGAATGTAATTAGCTAAAAAAAAACTCTTTATAGGTGGTATTAGAGTATTGGAAAGCGTATTCGAACTTTTTGTATCCTGCAACTGCTTGCCAAATCTATTAACGTAAGGTTCCTTCGCTAGCTCCTACGTTCCCTATTACTTATTAATAAAATATTAGCTTATTAAACATTTAATTAAGGATATTTATCTTATTTTTTGACTCTTTTTTGTCATTTAATATGTAAAATTATTTGATAATGTTCTATTCGGTATAATACCGAGTAAGATTGATATCGTACTTGAATTAGCTCTTTAAACTATTATAGATTTCTCGAAAAGAAAAGCAATTAGTTAAGTATCAGTGATAGTAATTTTTGGCTTAGCTGGTAAAGATATTAGGAAATAACAAGTAAAAACCTGGCAGTTTAACCCTTATTTGGCGGTAAATATTAAAAAATGGACGTAACTTGACATTGAGGAGGTTGTACGTCTTACCGTTATATTTATCCTTTTGTCTCCAGATTCGTAAGAACTTAGTAACCGCCGTATAATCCTTATCTTTCATGGAAATGCATCGGGGGGAACGGGTGATGTACTGGTCGTAATAACTCTTCAAATCTCTTGGTTGGGGAAAAAACTAAGATTGTTACTGGTGTTGGTAGGCAGGATAGTAATCTTTAGCTGAATTTCGAGGGGAAAAGCCAGTAGTCGTGCTCACACTAGTCTCGCGTATAAAGTTGGTCCTTCTTTAATTTGACTACTAAAATTAAACGTGTTAAGAAACTTAGGGGAAATAGGCCTGGGGGTTTTCGTCATGAAGAACTTAACGATAATCCTTTTGGTGTTAAGGGGTTTGTCGAGGATCCTGTTTAATTAATTAGTAAATTTAAGGGCTCGTAAAATATAGATTTATTAATTTTTTATGTTTACTTATTTAATTTAGGTAGGTCTTTACGAACGTATATATAGATATTAAGAGTTGTTGTCGCCAGTAATATTTTTGCCTTTAATTAAGGTTTATTAAGGGTTTTTATTCATGGCGTACTCGTAAAGTATGTTAGTGAGGTTATCTTTTTTACAGACTTTCGAAGGTAGTAAAATACTTTGTTTATGTAAGTTAGCCCTTAGCTTTAAATTTACTAACTTCTCGGTCTTCTTCTACATAGTAAGGGTTTAGTTTTTAAAAAACTTGATATAGTTGAAAAGAGTTTTAACGCTCGTGTTTTGATCGTTGTGGTCGATGTCAATAATAAAGTGGCCAACGTAGTTGATAAGGTGTTCGGGGGTAAAGTTTTTAGTAGCATCAGTATATCAAAGTTCGTCGTAGTATTTTTCGAAGATACCGTCGAAAGCCCTAATTACCTCCTTCCTAACAAAGTAAGTAATAGCTTTAAACTAAGCGCTGGCGAAAGCTATTTTGATGTTCTGGCTAGTGTAAGTTTTGGTGGTAGGCTTAATAATCTGGGGGCGTAAGGACTTAGTGGTTCAAGGCGTATGGACTTGGCAATTCAACGTGGAATCGCGCAACGTAGTTTTTTTGGCGCTACTTGGTACTTTCGCTTAAAGCAGCGAACTTGACGATTAAAATAGTGTTAAAAGTAAAAAAAAACTGAAGTAAAGTAAAGGTTTGGTTTAGGAGGTAAGATTGGGGGTAGTTGTTAATAGTGGAGGTAAGGTCGTTGTTTTTTGGCGTAGAAACTAATTCGTTTTTCTTATGGTAGTATTACCCGCAGTAATACTGACTTAGCCGGTTACCGACTTACCGAACTTTAAAACTTCTGACAGTTAATCTTAACGTTTTTAAAAAAGATTAATAAAGATTTTTGGGGTTTTTCGATATTGATACCGTCGCTACCTCTAAGCTACCGTGAAAACCGACGTAGCCTAGAAGTCTTCTCTACTTACTGCCGTGAAAACAGACGTAGCAGTAGAGGCCTTTCGCAAGAATCTTTCCTCTACCTTACGCAATTACAAAGCATAACTGGAAAGCAGTTTATTCTTCTACTTAGCCAATCTGTGCTTAACCTAATAAACACCGATTAGTATTGGTAGGCCTTTATCGTTATAACATAGTCGATTCGAATTACTATAGTTGAAGTAACCGGTGTTGCGTTAATATTTTTGACTGATGTGTTGGTTCTAAATTTGGCAGATCGCTAGCCGGTCTATACAATAATTTATATGGCCATACGCCATGACTTATGCTCCACTTTGAAGCGGGCACCTACTGCACTACACTTGCAGTGCAGTCTCACAAACTATAGTCAATTTGTAGTACGTACAATTAACTTTACTGCAATTAAAGTTGACTTAACTGTAATGCATTTAACTTCTATTCCAACAGTAATTTAAATTGTTATTAACTCGATTACGTTTTATATTTTTGAGTTCCTTAACATTTTCCTTTTTTGGCTCAAAGATATAAATACCCCTAGTATTAACGTAAAGTTATCTTAAACGAATTTGTTAAAAATGGTTAAAGATCTCCTTTTGACTTTAAATCTGGGTAATCATAGTTTTATTTTCAGACCCTTAAAATTGTAGCTTTAAACCTAATCAAACCGGAGATACGTTAATTATATCGGATTTTTAACTACCTAACCGTTAATAGGATATACAAAATCTTAAAATCCATATAGTATAAAAATTTGAAATGATTAATTTTAAAAGCCATCGAAAAACTCAAGTACTATGATTAAATATATATCTTAGCCCCTCGAAAATTTAGGTTTATATTAAAAACCGATAAGGACTTTGAATGTAATGTATTTATTAATATATTTTACTTTGGTAATCAGCCTGTTTTCATATCGTTAACTCCTCAAATTGTTTTTATGAAGCCAAGTTTTTAAAGTCCTTTTCAGTAAAAGATACGTAGGAAACGCTAAAAATGTTATGGATTGAAACGTACTTAGGTTTACCTAACTTCGTCGTCCATAATAATGATACCAATTTTACGGCAAGGGAATTTTAAGAAAATATCAAGATAATAAGTATCTAATACAAAAAAGCATCTTTAAAGGCCTATTAAAGCATTATGAAAATTAAAAGAGTATACACACTACTCCGCCGAGTATATAATATCCTTACGTTAGAGATTAAAAGCTTTATGAATCCGAAAGCACGCCTTTAAATAGTGGTAAAGGGCCTAAATGATACTGTGGGCTCTAACAGCCTAGTTCTAACGCTACTGGCATTTAGAGCGTATCTATAACTAACAAGTAAATATCAGCTATTCACAAGTACCTAGAAACGAGCAATAACCTACAATAAAGTACTAAAGGAACTGCGAAAAAAATTGGTACACCGCCAAATTAACGATACCCTTGACATCAAAAACAGCCTTACGATTATCAACGTACTTGTTTTCCATTACAAAGTAAATTACTTGCATAATGGGAGCTGAATGAATGAAAGAGAATATATAAAACTTTAATTATTGTTAAATTTAATATAATTATTAAAATTGCTAAAGGTTTATCAATTTTTTTATTACTTGGATCAAACGTTATATTGGGGCTATTAATAACAAAAAACCTTTAAGTTAAATGACTTAGTTAATAAGAATTTACTTTATCCATTAATAATAAGTTAATAGAACGTTGGCAACACAAACGACTCCCAAGAAAAAGAATTATGAAAGAGAAGGAATATATATTGGGCTGTATTTACAATACTACTTAGGTAAATAGGAAAGAAAAGGATAACGAAAACTTGTTATTAAAGCTTCAAATATAAGGTACTATTAAAACCTACGGTAAACTCTTTAAGCAAAGCAATAAAGTCAAAATTAACGGCCTATTAATTTGAGGAGTCGTATAATTTATACTAAAGACCGACTTTAACCATTCAAACTTAAATGTTACGATATTTAAATCGAATATTATCCACGAGGTTAAAGATAAGATTACGGGGCAACCGTACAAAAAATCACGTCTAATCTCTTAAAGATATGGTAATAAAGGTAAAATCTAAATCTTTAAGTAATGGCCGACAATTTTAAAAATTAGCTAATATTTAATAGTTGTTTTAATAATACGTTAGCTAGAGGAAACTAAGGGTAACTTGACGTTTAATAGCCGAAATATAACGCAAATCTATATGTAATTAACAATATATTTACAACGGATTTTATTATCAAAATTGCTATAAGAACTACGGCCGATTTACTCTTTAAAAAAGGTAATACGATATATCAAGACTTTATACGAATTACCTAAAGCAAACGTTTATTAGTTCCTGACTTATCAATAGTACGTTAAATTACGGTTAAATATAAAATCTTTAATATAAGACCCGTATTTATTAGTAACGTAAGGGAAGGACTTTGGCTTTTTTGGTATGTAAACCAATAATACTCTCGTTGTTAAAACGGTTGGCTTTATGATATTAAAATGATCAGTGATTAAAAACTTTAAGTTTTGAAATTATAAGCCGGTTACAATGTTAACAAAAGATAGTTAACTTAACTTTAATAAATTGTTAATTTGTATATTCAGTGTTAATACCGACCTTAGTTTTTACTAAGATGGCTAAGATATTAATTTGGTTATAATCGATAAGACTAACCCAACTAAGTCTAACAGTATTTGAAATAATGTGCCCGTAGCAACTATATCACCACTTTATGCCAACCGATAGCCTTTTACGATTTATTTATAACGGTATAAATATAAAACTTAAAAAAGAACAACTTTAACCAGTTAAATAAAAGGTTCAAATAGAAAATATGAAACTTGGACCAAGGTATTGATATAGTTCCAATCAATTTGTCGAAGGCCAAGTAAATGATTTTTACAGATAGACTTTTCACAAATACCACCGAACTATTTTTATAAATCGGCTTTTTAACAACTCTCGTTAATAAAAATGAGCGAAAGGATTATTTTGGTATTATTAATAGTTCAATTTACTAAAATTTTATCAAATATAAGAGGATTACACTAAATATACTAGCTTGAAAGGTTTACGATATAATAATAAGCTTTAATATAGATATAGAATTATGAAAAACCTTTAACATTATTACTAAATAATTGAAAAAAACCTCCTATTTCAGTGGTAATTTATACCGATTTAAAAAGCCTATTCGAATATCTTTTGAAGCTCGGAATCATTAGCGAAAAACGCCTGATAATCAACGTAATATCATTTTGCGAAACCTATACAGAAAAAAAAAATAAGGAGTTTTGGTAAATTAATGTGAAGGATAATCTTACTAACGTTATAATAAAGTTATTAACAAATAAGGCCTTTAAAAGGTTCATAAATAGTAATAAGCTAAATATACATATTAAAAACTATGTTAATGAACCATCTGATAAGGCTAAATTACATAACAACAGCCAAAGATGTATTGACAAACTAAAAGATTGTTAGGAGATTAAAAATAACGACTTATTTAATTAGCACGGTTAGAATAAAGACTTGTATGGGTTTATAGTAGAACTTTTTATAAAAGTCGATAAAATTGGACTTTGAAGCCATAGGGTAATTAATAACAATTAGGGTTAATTTAAGTACAAATGAGTGTAATCCGATATAAAGGTTGATTAAAATTAATGAAGGATTGGCTAATTAGTGAGGTCACAGTTTAACGTTTACTGGAAAAGATTAGTCAATTACACTAGTATACGCGTATAAACTAAAAAGCTTCCAGTGTTAAAATAATAGTATTTATAATATAGTAGGTCAACTTTACTTATTGTAAAGTTAACTATACTAACTATAAGTTAGGTGTATTGTTTTGTATAGGCCTACTGTATTAGCTGTAAAGCAAGTATAGTAGGTGCCCACTTTATATTAGGGCATGGGCCAAGTAATTAGCTATACAAATTACTGTGCAGACCGGCTAGCGGTTTGCCAAACCTAAAACAATACATCCACCACTTGACCACGCAATACTACTGTTACTTCGACCAATCGAATCGACAACGTTGCAACGTCTAAAGCCCTACCAACAGATTGAAGTATAAAAGTAATAAAGTATTTGTTTTCAGGATTGCCAGTGGTAGAAAGTGAAATTGCTATATAAATGGTAGTGGGTAAGACATAGAAAAGTACTTGCGTTACCGGACAATTGTCCTACAAGACGTACTAACATTACAAAACAAAAAGCTGCCAGTATTGGGATAAACATCCATATACAATACAGTCAAAGTTGACTTTGTTAACTGCAAGTCAATTGCAATTAAGTGCCCAATTCAATGTAAGGCACGGGCCAAACAATTGCCCATACAAAGTAGTGTGCAGACCGGCTAGCGGTCTGCCAAACTTGCAAGAAACAACAATCCACCACCTGACCTTTGCAATACTACTGTTACTTCGACCACACTTCGAATCGACAACGTTGCAACGTTTAAAGACCTATCAACAAAGATACACCTGTACACAGGATGAAACTCTGTTCCCAAGCTTCCCATCGGTTTACACAATTTTCGCCGTATTTGCAACCACATCAGTAACTGGAATTGTAGTCCGACGGCGCGACGTTAACCTCGCCCAGGGCCTGTGGTACTTGAACACCTTTCGACTTGCCCCGTGCAGATGATATACGCCAGCAAAGACGAAAGGTTAGGTACCTCGTTGGCAGTCCAACAATCAAGCACCGGCTCAAAGCATACCAACCGCCCCTAGACTGTACAAAGTTGCGCTTGGAACATATACAGCAACTATCTACCTCCTTCCCCGCCTAGCCCGCGCACCGGCAGGATTCTTCGTGTCCTCCAGCCGCCTCTTCCACCCTTTCACCTGGTCCATCTTTTCCGCCTGGAAGATCTTCCGCTCCAGCTCCACCAAGCTCGGCACGAGCCCCGCCTTGCCCCACGCCGCATCGCACAGCGTCTTGGCCTCGGCGAGGCTGAACCGCAGCTGCCGCCGCAGCCACGTGAGGCGCGCGTTCCCGTCCGGCCACTTGTACTCCGCGCGGCCTTCGGCCCGGAACAGGTCCGCAAGCCGCAGCTCCGCCTGCTTGCGGACCGTCGGCGTCAGGACGAGCAGCCCGCCGTCGCGCAGCATCGCGAGCAGCCGGATGCCGCGCGCCATGTGGAACGTCTCGGGCTCAGGGCCCGCCGGCGCCGGCGCTGCCGCAGCAGAAGCAGGGTTGTTGAGCACCGCCGCCGCGGCGGCCTCGGCCATGCGGTTGTAGGACGTGTGCAGGAAGCCCCAGCGGACAATCGAGTTCTGCAGGTTGGCGTCGAAGATCTGGCGCAGCGGGTGCAGCGCGTGGCGCAGCGGCAGGCCGCGGGGCAGCAGCTGAAACTTGGCGAAGGGCGACTCGGCGCGCAGGAGCGGCGGCACGTCGGCCACGTGCGCGGCCCACGCGGGCGGGGCGCCGGCGCCGGCGGCGTAGGCGGCATACAGGCGCAGCACGAGGAAGCTCAGGCGCTCGAGGTTCGCGAGGCGCCGCTGCGCGCCGAGGCGGTGCAGCAGCGTCTGCCAGACCTGCACGGCGGGCGGGAAGCGCGTGGCGGCGAGATGGCGGGCCAGGGCGATGTGTAGGTCGAGGCGCTGGCGGGAACCGGCGGTGTTGTCGGCGTGGGGTGAGATGCTCTGGAGAATGAAGCCAGAGAGCATGTGGCTCGTGACTGGCGCGAGCTCGAACCGCTGGGCAGCCATTTCCTGCATGATCCTGAGGGCCACAGGGCCATTGCCCAGACGGACACAGGACTCGAGCACAAGATCAGTTGCTGCCGCTCGGGCATTGGAAAGGACGGCTAGTCTTGTCCTCAGAACAAGTTTATATGTATCCCAGTCGCCTGCACGGAGGCAGTCTCTCAGCAAGGTGTCTTGCGCCTCTTCGTTGTCGAAAACGTCGGGGTGAATGTCGGACTGAAGCAGTTCCTGCAGTGCCTTGTTGTCCCCAACCGAGGCATAGTGCCGGATCGCCTTGACATAGTTCGACTTCGGCAATCCGATCTTGAGCTGCCGCAGCTGTTCGATTCGGCGAAGCACACCCGGCGCGCCCTCTTCTCGGAGCGCAATGGACTGCAGTGAAAGCGGACCGATCGCTTGCACACCCATCGTGTAGATGACATTGATGGCGAAGTCGAGAGACACCCACGAGCTTGCGAACCACTTCGAGCCAAGTTTGTCATTGTACGACTTTTCTGTAATGCCAAATGTCTCCCCGTGCACCCGGTTGATGAGGTAGCTTAGGTTCTGACCTGACACAGCTTGCTGTGGAATCTCAGAATACGCCTGTGCCGGATTTTGGTGGATCAAGCCCAAGCCAGCCAGTTTCAGCTCGGCAGTTGTCAGGCGAACCTTGGTGAAATAGCCAGCCATAAATCGCAGGAATGGTCTGCTGGCCAGGGACACTGGTATGTCATTGTGATGAAGCAGGAGAAGGCGCCACTTCATAGCCAGGTAGATGTAACCTTCGGCATAAAGATGCGGAATCAGCATATCGTACATCCTCCGATGTGGACTGTGACTGTACAGCGACCTGAGTGTATCCAACATGATGGACGAAGAGCTGGCGATGAATGTCTTCATCAAGCCGATGAATTCATCTTCGCCAGGACTGAAAGAGGGGGTCAGGGCAAAGTGCCATCTTACAATCATCTCTTTCCATTCCGTGGCCTCTTGGAAGCTGTTGGCCTTTGCTAAGCTCTGCAGCATCTGGGCTATGATAGTGAAATATAGCTCAGGCCATCGGACGCCATGCGTTTGGTAAAGCCACTCCGCGTAGATCACCACGTCTCGTAACATATTCTCGTCTGACACAGCCGTATCGAGGATCGATTTCCAGAACCTCAGGGCCAGGAGTCCGTCCACCTGGAAAAGATTTCGTCTTTTGAAGACAGACTGCCAGATCAAGACGATGCCGTCGTGGCCCATGCGCCGGTGGGCAAACTCGAGAAGGCAGGCCCAGAGCTGGATATCGTGCTCATTCCTGGGCTGGTCGACTTCTCTCGCCAAATTGCTGTCGGAGACGTTGGCATCCAACTCGTGGAGCATCTTCGTTTCGTCGAGGAAGAGATGGTGCCATTTTCCGTACAGTGACGAGCCTGCTTCAGGCGGAGTTGTCTCTGCCTCGGTGCCCTTGGGCTGTTTCGACAAGGCTTGAGTGATGCCCATCCTGAGCCCTTCGGAAAATGAAAGATCTTCATGCTCATGCGCTCCACGGCCACGTTCCCGTGCCCTGAGCTCCTCGGCCACTATGCTGTCAGGCGCGTGAGGTATGATAGCTGGAAAGGAAATGTGACGCCGTGAGGCCAGTGATATCCGCGGCGTATCATCGTGACGGGTGATTTTAAGCCCATTCGGTCGGGGAAAACTCCTTATACCTTGTTGCGACTGTCGAACGCCCAGTCGTGCGCTGTGCATAACTTTTCGTGCGGCTAGACCTGACGCGGTGAGTTGTTTAGCATGCTAGCACCGGAGAAGTAGCATGCTTGTAACCTGGCAGGGGGTCGCCTTGGTGAAATAGCCGGAGGCATGAGCAAGTCGGACACAAATGAAAGGAAATCCCACACCTTGTGAGAGTATCTGCAATACACAATGCGCTTTCGACGGAATCTCTACGTTCAGAGTGATGACTAAGCCATTACCAAGCCATTACCCAATCAGCGATACCCAATCAGCGACAAGCCGGGTGCCGTTGAAGAACGACGCTGGTCCAACGACAACCTCATTGTCAACGGAACCACCAACGACGACGCCCTTGCAGCAACAGACCACACTCTGCTCAACTCGAAAGCAATCGAATTCAACATGGCGTATGTGTGCCTTCAACCCCTGAGCCAACACTCTCGATCCAGCCTGCCCTCGCATTGAGCCAACCCCCGGCATCAATTGGCTCTCCCCGAAACACCCCGTTACTCCCTGTACCTATGTACCTGCCAAAGACTGACCCGTTTCGCAATCCTACAGCGGCTGGTTTGTCAACGCCCCCAACAGGGTGCCCGAGCACCAGCGCAACTACCAGGCTGCCTACCGAGCGCACACGCGCCTCTGGAGAATCGTGAGACTACCCTCCCAACAACAATGACAACAACAACAAGCTGAGGAGGCCGAATTGGATCAGGGGGAGATGAGTACAGACCGCTTGGAGGACAGGCAACGATAAAGAGTACCTTGGCTGACCAGATGTGTCTTCGCGTCTTGCAGCATCCCAGGAGCGGCTACCTCTACATCCCTTTCATAACCCTCATGTGGGGCACCACCTGTGGTAAGTGCTTCCAGACACCGAATGGAGGAAATTCAGGGCATGGAATGCGGAGTATCCGGCTAATCCGTGAGATACAGTCAATATTTACGGCATGTGCCGCAAGATTGCAGGCTACAACACGTACTTTGGCAAGGAGTAAGTCTGGCAATGAGGCATTGCAGAGCTGGGGCCTGTTGGGGCGTGGACTACAGGCGAATAGAGCACGAATCAAGGTCAGAGCATCACCGCAAGATTGCAGTTGACACCTGTGGACCATGCTGCGGATTTCCATTTCATTATGACCAGCCTTAACTGCTTATGCTGCCCCAAAGCCTCGTAGCCTAGGCTGGGAAGCTGACCACCAATTGTGCCATGTTTGCCGAAATAGCTTTTGGCCCACCCCGGAACGATGACTGTCTAAACTACAGGTAATTTAAATGCCCCTGGTGAGTGTCATGTGAGGTTCTCCTTTTGATGTGTGTATCTGGGTGGGTTATCATGGCCCATGATGAAGAATATGCCTAGATCAGGCTGCCCTGAGAATCCTCCTGAACAGTAAGGTCGCCGCCGCGGATACCGATAGCATCAGGCGAGGTCTCCATGTAGAAGGCCCGGCCGCCCAGAGAGTCGGACGAGCGCAGAGACGTAGGTGAGTGAGACGGCAGGGATGTCGACTGTGACTAGTAGCCGGTAGCACCTGGAGCCTTCTCATCCTTGCGCAGACTGGCCAGCAGCTCCCGGAAGCGCTCCTTGCCCGAGCCCGCCGCGCCCCCCTTGCCGCCCTTGCCGCTGATATCGACGATCTTGGAGATGCGCTCCCACGAGGTGCCGCCCGAGGTGATGTCCTCGCGCGAGGCCAGAAACTGCTCGGCGTCCTTGCGCGTGGCGGCGATCGTCTTCTCTTTCTTGCTGTTGTAGTTCTCGTAGAAGTCGTCGATGTTGCGCTGCGCCTCGGCCACCGTCTCCTGCCGCTGGCGTGCGAACTGCTCGGCGCGCTTGGCGTTGCCCTCGTCGCGCTTCGCCCGCCACTCCTTGATGACCTCAGGTTCCTCCTCGGCTTCCTCGTTCGCGTATGCTTGATAGCCCGAGTTGTAGCTCACGGATGGGCCTTGGCTGGTGATGGTCCTTGTCTTCGAAGCAATGCTTGTTAGTTTCGTTGTGTCTGTCTGCGGCAGGCACGCGGGGCGGTGGTCATGATGTAGCAGGTCGTCGGCGGCAAGGGGCTTCCTCTGTCGGCCTCGGGGGGGCAGTGCAACGCACCTGGTTGGGGCCTGACAGATCAGGGAACTGCGACTCAAAATGTGCCGTCTCATCACCGCCTCCCAATAGATCATCGTCGCCACCTGTCTGGAACACAGCATCGTCGTCCACTGTCGCGAAATCGTCGCCAAGGATGGCCTTCTCACGAGCGAGGAAGTCGTCGGTAGAGGGGTCGGCGGTACTGACGAGGTCGGTCTTGGCTGCTAGAAAGGCACCGTACATCAGCGAATTGGCCCAAGTCCCCCAAAGGGCAAATGGGCCGCTGGCCTGGCGCTAGCTCACCTCCGGAGTCGAAGTCCTCAAGGGACGGGAATCGGTCCGCCATGGTGGAGCGGTTGTTGGCCAAGTTGATGGGGGTGTATTATGGTCTGAATTCAGCTAATGGTGTTAGGAAGATTGAAATAGAGGGGAGTTCTTGGGTGTTATGCCGGCCAAACAGACAATGGCATCAAATGTCTAATGGAAGAGAGGTGGCTTGAGGTTGTCTGCAGTAAGGTGCATGTTGCATGTTGCACCTGCCTCTTGCGCACGCCGTAATTGGGCCACTAGGCTGAAATAGGAAAGGTGGCTCTTCTGCACAGGGTCCATAAAGTGTCTGTTCAACATTGATCTTTCCACACTGCTCAGCTCCCTCTTCCTCTTTTCTTGTCTTCTGCAGTTTGAAGTCAACTCAACACCATAGGAGGAGCTGCACTGTCAGTCAGGCTGCTTGGGGGACTGGTCATTGGGACATTGCTCCTTTCAAGGGCAATTCCAGTACTGTGATTACGTCGTGAATGCACCTGCACATGCATCTTGCACCCACCTGCATCTGCACTCGGCCAGTCTTTTTCTGGTGAAGGCATCACCATCAGATCAAGAACTGGTCAACCTCACAGGCTTCATTGTCAGGATTACTTAAAGTGCAGCTCAACTGCATTCTGTTGTCAACACCAAGCCTCCCAGATTCCTTCCTCTCTTGAGTAGTGGCCCTGTCCACCCAAACCCTACCTGCACACACACAGAAACCACCATTATGGCCTACAATGATGATGCAGTTCTGGCTCGGCTCTCAGCCCTCAATGAGAGCCATGACAGCATTGCCACCTGTGCTCAGTGGATCATGTTTCACAGGTACGATTATTTACACCTACCCCACCAGTCATGCTACTTGGCATTTCTGTGCCCATGAACAAGCTAACACTCATTCCGTCCCTAGACGCCATGCCGAGCGCTCTGTCCAGGTCTGGTTCCAGAAGCTGAAAGATTCTCCTAGCACTCGACGCTTAAATCTCATCTACCTTAGCAATGGTATGTCCTTAAACCTTCTCAGAGCCAGCTCGCCAAGGCAAGGTAGCTCCTTCATATGGTATACATGATCTGATTCTCCCGTGTCATTGCAGAAGTCGTGCAGCAGTCCAAAGTCAGACACAAGGATGACTTTCCCTTGGCCTTTGCCCCTTTCATCGCAGAGGCTGCTGCTATCACTTACAAGGGAGCCACTCCTGATGTCCAGAATAAAGTTCGGAGGGTGGTGGAGGTGTGGAGGGACAGGTCTGTCTTCCAAGAGCCCATTCAGGTCGCCATTGAAAGCCGTATTGATGGTAAGTCCATCCATCCACCCCACGACCCACTATGAATAATGAAAACATCAACTGATCAAGTTTGCAGGTCTTGACAAGGCCAGAGGTGCTGGCAAGAGTACTGCCAGCAATGCTACTATCGGTGGCCCCTCCGTGTCTTCTGATCTCATGCCCCTCATAGCACCAGCCTCAGCTGTGGCCAAGCTGGCTATATCTAGCAAGGCAAAGAGCAGTGCAGCCTCGTTGGAGTACGCCAAGAACACCGATCCAGAACAGCCAACACCTAGTGCGAACGTTTTCGCTGCTCGGCTGAACGGGTTGATGAAGTCTCTCGCTACCGCTGAGGGAGCGGTCGCAGAGTGCGTCAAGACCCGGAAAGACCTGATCGGTGCCCTCGAGAAGCTGCTCGCGAATAACAAGGTGACCCTGGAATTCGAGGAGAAGCAGCTGGCGCAGCTAAAGGGGCAGATGGCTGAGATCAAGCAGAAGAAGCAAGATGTCGAGATGGAGATCATGCGTGGCCTGGCAGACCAGGAGTCCATTAACCGTGGCCTCAAGTCAGCCAGCCCCAAGCCCGAGCCCGAGAGGCCCGAGGTCGAGGCTTTGACGCCTCCCGTCCAATCTGACGACCCCGATTTCTACGAGCCCGAACCTGCTTTTGGGTATGAGCCCACCGAGGGCTCTGCCCAGCCCTCCAACTTCCCTGCGGCTCCAGCCGGCGGCCTTGAAGCTCTGTCCACCCTGGCATCTCAGTACCCGGCTGTGCCTATTTCGGCCAGTGGGATGAATAAGAAGCGCAAAATCGAGGATGGCGATGAGATTCCCGAGCTCGGCAACGTGGTCGATCCCGAAGTCGAGAAGATGATCTGCGAGTAGACATTCGCCATTCCCACGATGCTCGATATACGAAGGAATATGGGAGCTCGCTACTTTGGCTTCTCCCCAGTTTCGGATAGTTCAAGATGAGATAGTCCACTACTGGAGGTGGAGGAGGCGATTCGTTGTGTCACACTGGGATGGTCCATATGTGACCAAGGTCGGGGACATGGCGGCGCCGGAGAGTGGCATCTCTGACGTTGTCCCTCCGTCTGAAGTCCCTTCCAAGGCTTACGAGACCCAGATTCGTGCTCTGACTTTCTACAATCCACGAAGTCAACGCTTCTGCAGAATAGGATGGCTTGGACTCTCCTGGATTTGGCTATTGGACAAAACTCGGTGGCTGATATTGACGGAAACGGTACTTGTGGATGGATTCGCTGACTAAACCGTGCAGTGGTTTATCAAATATGGCTTGAGTCGAAGTAGCAGAGCATGAGAGCATACTTACAAAAGAAAGAGAAAGCACCTTCCAGAATGAGTAATTCCCAAGGCCTCCGATCAAGAAAAAGTATCACACCGGCAATATGAATCCTAGGCACCCGGCCTTGTAAACTTATCTTGCCTCAGCATTTGTAGAGACAAGCTATGTTCAAGGATTGAGTCTGCGATCCTGGCTACTGTTTGAGGGTGGCATATTCTAAAGTGATTGTTCAGCTCATCTACACCCCTGTTTTGACTACTTTGTTGTACTCATTTGAGACGAGGCAGTGTTTGTCAGTAAACCTTGCTGGTTTGTCCATTCCCTACTGACTTGCACTGATAATCAAACCCTGGGGCATGGACTGGAATCTCTATTTTCATTCATAGCTCAGGTAGGCCGGGTAGGATAACCCAACAATGGGCTGCTGTGTGCTGTTGCCTGTTGCCTGTTGCCTGTTGCCTGTTGCCTGTTGTGGCTGTATCATACAGAAGATGGCTAGTCCACAGGTAAGCTGCTCCTTTCCAGCCTGGTCACCCCC
Source organism: Anisogramma anomala (assembly GCA_038502455.1). Lineage (NCBI taxonomy): Eukaryota > Fungi > Ascomycota > Sordariomycetes > Diaporthales > Gnomoniaceae > Anisogramma > Anisogramma anomala. Next base: position 5,201,860 of record JASMMZ010000010.1, on the reverse strand, counting down.
TGCAGCATCGTCTGTTATGCCTATTCTGCCAGTACGCTCTGGGGAAATGAGAACAACCAAGTCCCAAGTCCAATACTTTACTGGCCGAATTCACTATTTTCAGTCTTTCACCCAAAGTATTTGCACGGCAGCACAGTCCAGCAAATTGTCCGTAGTAGGTGGGTGCCTGGCGGTCGGACCTTACCTACTGTAGTTTCAGCATCAAAGTGGGGCATCTGTGCTGGGATGGCGGCTGCACTGACGCCGTATCGAAAAAACGACAAGTCCATCTGCCACTGACAACTCCCTTTCTTCAAGGTGCCCTCACAGCTGCCACACTCCTCTCCTCCATACAAAACCTTCACACCACACACTCTGACCACTGAAAAGACGGACCTGCCAGGAACTACCGCTCTGTGAGTCCTCCTGTGTCGACACTGCAGCCTTGAAGTGCGGCGTTCGGAACGCTAACGGCCGCCACCTTAGCCCTCCTCGCTGCCTCCATCCTCCCGACTGCGACGCCAAAGACCCTCCAGAAACAGGCCTAGCACTGAAGGCTGAAGACTCTGCTGCTACAGGTCGAACGGGAAAGAGCGATTGGTACCTTTCACCACGTTTGCCACTTGTCTGCAATCGGAATACTGGGCTGAGACTTCGCAGGGCACGCAACAGATACTGGTCTGACAAAACCCCGTTTGCCGACTATGGGTATGTCATTCACACAGGGACATTCTTTGAGGGGGCCCTCGCTCACTTTGCTCTAGGACATATGCCGAGGGGACCAACATGATCAATCGCGTACGTCAATGGACCAAGAGATATGCTGTTGGACTATGCTAATGGTTTGACGCAGCTGAGCTCATTCGTTTATGGAAATTTCTTGAACGGTAACCCGACTCAACGGCAAGATCCCCTTTCAAACCCAGAAAAACGATCCAGCGCGTCGACTCCTGCGCAAGCACAACCTACAGCCAAGCGACCGCGGACCAAACGTCGAAGTCGAACGTGCAACACAGATGTCATCTGCCTAGATGGGATCGAGAACCCCGTGGAGGACCGTTCGGTCGCCAATTCCTCTCAGAGTACGATAGGGGCAAACGGCAGCCTAAGTCCATGGACCACCGGTGATGGTCTTTCGAAGGTATCTACCATCGAAGAGTACCGCGGCACCGCCAGAATTGCCAACCCAAGATCCAGCTCTAGGATTAGACACAAGAATGGTCATAAGCAGGACAGGCCTCCAGGTCTAAATCGCGGCTCGACAGGCTCACAGATGAGAGCTCCAGGCCCTCCCTGCAGGCCCAAGCTGGTTTCTCGACACCAGGAAGTATTGGTTGATGACATTGAAAACCCGGATGACGATTACACCTCAATGTACCCTGAGAGGGCCCAAACAAGAAAGCCCAAGGCAAGGGCAACTGTGGGCTACAGCACTGCAAGGCTTCTCCCTCCAAATGTACCAGACGCATCTAGTGACGACGAACTGAGTGCGGAAGCATCCCAGCCACAGCACAAGGTGTGCCAGCAGACTGAGCCCGCAAAATACAGTGTCCCACACGGCAATCTTGCGAGCTTGAAACGTTGTGCAGAGGGCAGTCCAGACCATCTGCAGGATGAACACCAACCCAAACGGCTTTTCACGTCTTCCAATCAAGCCGACAGTCAGAGACCGATCTCCAGCACAATGGATCATCATCAGGGCCTCTATCGTGTGGCCAAGGCTGTTTGCACACCAAACCTAATCTATCCTGCTAGTGATGGCATGCGCATAAACGAAGTTGGTGCAACAAACCAGAAATGCAATCTCATCGACAAGCCACACAATCCTAGACTCGTCGTGGCCACAAACAACCTCATAAGCATTTTGGAAGAACTCGAGTGGATCACGCCAGATGTTTCAAAGATCAAGACAATGCAGCACAATGACAAGTCGACCATCGTCAAAGTAGTCAAGCGCAGTGATACGGCCTCGGCGATCTCATCAGGAGCAGCTTTGTACCTCAAATTTGTGACCCCCAGGGATGCAAAGAACTACGTTTTTTTGTTCAAGACGAAGCTTGGTGATAAAGTCATGAATATGGCCAGGTAAGTACTGCAGGTTGGCATGTCCATCAAAACTTTTGCTAATCTAAACCAGCAATCAACTGACAAGCGAGATGGAGCACAAAACCAAGGAGATCTGCGACTTCAACATGAAGAAGCATCCCCATATGGAGAAGGCCACCCTGGCTCCTGACTTGCAGCTTGCAGCACATCGAGCAGACAAGGGAGATCGCAGGACACTGAGCAGAGGATCAGGCCAAACAGGACACGACCAAGCGGTCAAAACGCTTCAAGCTCATGATAGGGCTGGGGACAGGCCAAGAAGCATGGCTTCCAAAATGAAGATGCCCCAGATGTGCGGCGACGATATACGGAAGATGAAAGAACTGGTGGAATCAGATGACAACGACAGTCATACGCATCCGAACCGTCGCACAAGCAGACACCAGCGTAGCCCATCACGCCAGAACGACGATGAGCTCACGTTTCAGTCTACCAGAAGTACGAAGTTGAGCAAGGTCAAACCGCGCAGCCCGACACCACCGCCACCTGAGAGATGGACGAACAACAATCCAAATTGGGTGGAGGACCGCAATTACAAAATTCCGCTCATGTACGAGCGGACCACCATCCACGCGGCTGACATCGAACGCCTGGACGACGGGCAATTCCTGAATGACGAGATCATTAGTTTCTATACCAAGTACCTCCACAAGCAACGGGAGGAGCGAGCCGAACCAGGGGCAAAGAAGGTCTATGTGTTCAACTCCTTCTTTTGGGAGAAGCTGAGATCATCGTCATTCCAAGGAGTCAAGAGCTGGACCGCCAAAGTTGACCTGTCTTCGTTTGACTACGTTGTCGTGCCGATCAACCAGAGCGCTCATTGGTACGTTGCCATCATCTGCAACCCCGGCGGTCTGCTTCCCCAGGACGGTGCCGACCAACAAGGTGTTGCAGTAGAAGCAGCTGCAGCTGATGGACACGAAGACGAGACTGGAGTGTCTGTGGGAAGCGAGCCTGGCGCCAAGGTCGACTCTGTCACCGCAAGCCTTTCAGAAATTAGCATTGTTGACCAGGTGGATGGACCGAGGTCAAATGACTTGGACGAGTCCCTTCCCTCAGCAACACCAAGCTCAAAAAGCTCAAAGAGGGGGAAAAGCCAGAAGAGAAGCTCAGGGCCCAGGAAGTACGACCCGAACTCTACACGGATCATCGTGCTTGACTCGCTTGGCGTGGTCCATACCGAGGTGGCAACTACACTCAGAAATTACCTGATGAACGAGTTCAAGGACAAGAAAGATGTGGACATCGAACCTGAAAAGCGGATGGGCATGGCGGCGAAAGGCATCCCATTGCAAACCAACTTCACAGACTGTGGCGTCTATCTGCTGGGTTACTTGGAGGAGTTCATGAAAGATCCTTACGAGTTCACCCGCAAGATCATGCAGCAAGAGAGTAGCTCGTGGGACATCAATGCGCCGGCCCTTCGTGCCAAGATCCGAGACATCATTTTCGACCTTCAAGACAAGCATCAAAAGACTATTAATGATCAGCGGCGGGTGAAAGTCAAACAGCTCGACGCTCTGTCGCAAACACCGCCAGCCGGATCCCAGCCTTCTCCGTCCCGAGGTGCCAGTGAGCAGCCTACTCAGAAGTCGTCTTTAGCGAACACCTCAGTGCCTAGCTCACGCCAGCAGACTCCATCCAGAGGTGCCAGTGAGCAGCCTGCCCAAGAGTCATCGACAGCGGATACTCTGGCGCCGACCTCTCTCCAGCAGACTCCTGCACCTGTTCTGTTCAGCGCCAGGCCTCGACTCCGCACCAACGGGACAGAAGTGTCGAAGCGACACAGCGCGACGCTTCCACCGCCCCGCTTACAGCGCGATCGGACAGGCCCAAGTCAGGCAGCGGTGAGATCAAGCCCTGTGGGCAGGTCACACCAGGCACCCGTGGACAAGATTGAGATGAGCCCAGCCAGTGTCAGCACGGCCGTGGATGGGAGAGAAAGTGTCCAGAGCAAAGAAACAACACCCTCGCAACAGCAGCATGCCAATACAGTTCCGACAGCTTCTAACCCCAGCCAGGTGGTAGTTTTGAGCTCGACTTCGGAAAGCGGATCTGAGCCTGTGAATGCCGACACCAGCATGCTCGTCCATCACAGTCAAAGCTTCGAGTCAGGACGAAGCCAAAACATAGCGGAGGACCAGGGCACGTCACGGCCGCAGCAGCCCATACAGTCTGTGGAAAACGTCGATACGATTCAGCCGAACATGTCAATCTCGTCCAAGTCACCAACACCATCCATTTTGTGGCAGTCGGAGCTGCCGGCGACGCTGGACGGCAATTTCGACGAAAGGACATTCTTGAAGCCAATTCCGTCGTCATCACCAGGCTCGTCTGCGTACTTGGCCAACCCCAAGGGGCTCCGCCAGCGGAAACAGGCCATGTCAACCAGAAACTCACCTAGGCATACTACCCCGAAACAAGATGATGCAAAAAGCCCCCTTTATTCGCGTAAGAGCCGGCCTTCCAGCATGGACGAGCACTCCAGGTACACAGTAGTTCCGTCGTCTCCAGCAGAGGATGAAACCGCGGAAAGGAAAGAGCACAAGCACAGCAAGAAGAGCAAACACAAAGACAATGCCAGGGACAAGGGCGAAGACGAGAGAAACACCAGTCTTGCGATCGACCTGACTTCTGATTAGAATTTGCCCGGTCTTTCAGGACCATGGCACCGGATGGCATGTTCGGGATGTTGGAGCTGTAATGGACCTGACTGCTAATCTTGTCACGTCCAGACTGGATGATATGAACTGAGTGGTTTTCGGTCAGCGAGGCCTTCAGCTCCCCTTGCAGCTTCGTTTGTTTACAAGGGTGGGACGAGACCGAATGAAAGTCATTCTAGGCACGCACGGCGTTATGGGCGGGCGGGATGAGAGCATCACAACGGCGCCGGGGTGCGGGGATGACTGGTTGTTTTCCGGTGATCTTGCTTTCCTGAAACCGCGAATCGTTTCATTTCAGCATGGGGTTTCCGCTTGGCTGGTGGGCCAAGTCGTTTCAAACCAACTCTGTAAACTCGTTGGAATTGACAGATTTTGGTACGTGAGGGGTTCTCGAGGAGGCCAGCACAGTGACCACGATGGGTGGAGGATTCATAAATGTTGCTCACGGGTGTCCGGCAGGGGGGGATGTTGCTGTGCACCTTTGGCAGTGGTAGTTCTGTAATGAGAAAATCTTGGAGAAAATCCTCGCCGCAGAACGTCAACGAAACATACTCTTCATCCAGCTCCATCTGGGTTGACGTGCCAATTCTGGGACGGTACACATGGAATTTTACCATACATGTCGAGGCGTTGGGCGTTGTTAGAGGTGAGTTCACAGAGTGAGTGCCTCCCCAAGTTTTTTGGGCTGCACAGGAAAGCCCCTTTGCCAAATTCAAGCGGTCGGTGACAAAACCACAACACATGTCGAACCAGCAAACCCCACCGTTTCGGCGCAAAAAAAAAAACATGAAAAAGAGTCTGTACGTGGATCTTCCGCGCCTCAGCCCTCGACCACGACAGCTGTGTCGTAGGTACCCACCAGTCAGTCCACCCGGCCTTCCTGCACAGCTGGGGATTTTCCCCCG